>ML792376.1:206943-226664 GCA_009831015.1 Picea engelmannii | reverse complement strand
TATATATATATATTTAAATTTTTTATTATTATTGGAAATATTGTTTTAGGGCTTGACCATTCACTAGGAGGGCATCAGGTTCCCCCCTCAGATTTTGCAACCAATAATATTCTTAGTCACCTGGAAAGGCCCAAGCCATAGGCTCTGAAACTCGGAATGTTTTCCATTGGGTTCATTTGCCCTATCCCACTTCAGGACTAAATCTTCTACTTCAAATTTCTTTTCCTTAGCTTTATGCTTATCGAACCATCTTTTCACTATTTGTTGATGAGCTGATAATTTTGAATTATCCTTCTCTCTCTCTTCTTCTAGCATGATCAGAGTCTTGATTCTTTTTTGCATGGTCGAGGATGGCTCCTCGCTAGAATCTTGGGCTAATTGAAGAGATGGAAGATAGAGCCCGTTCGGGAGGATGGCTTCTTGTCTGTAGACTAGAAAGTATGGGGAATTCCCTATAAATTATTTGGGTGTGACCTTGTCATCCCATAGGGAATTAGGGAGTTGGTTATGCCAATTTCTTTGGTTATCTATAATCGTCTTCTTTAGTATCCTTACTAGGTTTTTATTAGTTGATTCTGCCACACCGTTTCCATGAGGGTAGTAATTCACGGAGTACTTGATTATGATTCCTTTGTCCAGAGTGAACTCGATCAATAGGGTAGAGGAGAAGTAAGCTACATTATCAAAGACTAGAATAGAGGGGACACCAAACCTTGTGATCAGCTGTTGTTCTATAAATTGGATCACTATTTTCTCGTTTACATGAGTCAGAGGAATGGCCTCTGCCCCTTTTGTAAAATAGTCAGTGGCAGTAAGAATGTACTTGTGCAGTTTTTAATAGCTAGGTGTAATTTATCCTATGATATCCAACCCCCACTGCTCAAAAGGTCTAGAGACAGTCACAGGATGAAGTGGGGTTGCTACCCTTTTCTCCTTACCAACAATTATTTGACAAGTTTTACAATTCCTAGCGTAAGTATGAGCATCCTTGAACAAAGTGGGCCAATAATATCCGACTCTCAGAATTTTATGGGCGGTGGTTTTCACTGCAAAATTTACTCTAGTGGGGCTGTCATGGATTTCCTTTAACACTTTATCGACATCTTCTCATTCAAGACATCTCAACAATACCCCGTCATAGTTGATCCGGAAGAGTACTGAATTTATAAGGTGATATTGCACGGATTTTAATAGGAGGCTCTTCTCTCTCTGGGGTTGATATTTTTGGGACAAGTCTCATGATATAGAAGATAAGCTAAATCCTTGTACCAGGAGCCCCATCTTGGGGAAATGTATGCTACTTCACCACACCATAGTGCTATTTCATTTCCCACCCGAGATCTTCATTTACTTGATCTTGAGCTTCGTTGTGAGCTTGCAAAAACCTTTTCCTTTTACTAACTTGGCCGGTTTTATGTCTAAATCAAATTCCTGGACTACTGCTATCCAATTCCCTCTTCTTTCTCCCATTTCTTGTTGGGTAAACAAGGATCAAACTACAGGATGTGGCACAATCACCTTAGTGTGATTCTTGAGGATGTAAGACTTGAAATTCTTTACCGCCTTATATACCGTGTAGGCCTTATTGTCTATGGTGGGTAATTGAGCTCATTTCCTTGAATATTGGTACTCATAAATGACACTAGGGCTTCGTTGTTTTCATCATCATTCTGAGTTAAGACCACAACTAGCGATTGGTCGAAAGCGAAAGTATATAGGTTAAAGTCCTTATTGAAATCGGGACTTCGCAACACCGCGGCTAGGGATATAGTAGCTTTGATATTGTTGAAAGCATATTTCTGTTCATCATTCCACTTAAATTTGGAATCCTTGCAGATAATCTTTTGTAAGGGTTTGATGATTTCGACGAAGTCAGGAGTGAATTTCCTCAAAAAATTGATTTGCCTGAAAAATCACTGCATGGCCTTCTTGTTATGGGGTAGTGGAAGTTGAGATATGGCCTTAATCCTTTCCGGGTCTATGTGAATCTCTTCTTGAGATATAATATGACCTAAGAACTTATCTTCCTCGACACTGAAGATAGTTTTCTTAGGATTTAGTGATATATTGTATTTCCTGCATCTCTCAAAAATCTGAGTTAAGTGTTGGATGTGCTCTTCCCTATTCTTCAAATACATCGTTACGTCATCTAAATATACTACCACAAACTTATTTATAAGTCCCTGAAGTGCCACATCCATGGCCCTTTGGAAGGTCACTCCTGCATTAATCAAGACGAAAGGCCTGCGCTTATAAGCGAAGGTTCCCCATTTGGTTCGAAAGGTAATTTTTAATCGGTCTTCCTTCGAAACCAACACTTGGTTGTATCTTGAGAAACCGTCTAGCAGAGAGAAAATTTCTGAGCCCGAAACGGTTTGTAGGAGTTGCTCGATCGACGGGACAGGATAATTTTCCTTTTATGAAGCTCCGTTGAGGTTCCGAAAGTCTATGCATAGTCAGATCTCTCCCGATGTTTTCCTTACCAGAACGAGATTTTCTACCCAGGAAGAATGCTTAACCTGGAAAATTATCTTCGCATCTAAAATCTTCCTTAACTCCTAATACATGAGAGGTTCTAGGGATGGATGATACTTTCATATTTTTTGTTGGAAAGGCTTCATTTCGAGCTTCAACGGGATGGTGTGTTGAATAATGTGGGTGTCATATGTTTTTAAATCTTTATAGGACCATGCGAAAACATTCTGGTACTGTCTGAATAATTTGAGGTAGGCTTTCCTCTCTTCCTTAGATGTAGTTTTGCAAGATTTACATGCTTTGGGTTCCCTGGGGTCCCAATATTTACAGTTTCATGGAGGGGACAAGAGCTACCAGTCTTTGCATTTTTGGGTTCTTTTAATCGTTCCTTCAGATCAAACAGATTCTCTAGATTAGCTATCCCTTTCGATATTGTGTGAGCCTTTGATTTATCCATATGTTGACCTACCCGAGGATCGATTTATCTTGGTTGCTCTTGGAACTCTTCATTGTCAATAGCGAGGTCTTTGAAATTGTCTTGATTGGTTAAAAATCTTATGATCTATTCGTCCCTCTCAAAGACATTCCAATTAGAAATGTTATTAGGTACCGACGACTTGTAGAGAAGTTCCACAGTGAACTGGAAGGCTTCATAATCTTCTAAAGGAGACAATATAGAAGCAGTTGTGGCTAAGGAGTCAGCAAGGATATTCTTTGCTCTGGGGATTGCAGTGATATTGAAAGCCTCAAAGTGATCTATTAGCCTATGCACCTCCTGCTGGTAGTTCTTAAGATGAGGGGAATTGCAGTGTATAGTATTTCTCACTTGTCTAATAATTATTTCAGAGTCTCTGAAAACTTTCAGTTCCTTGACATCCATATCTATGGCTTTCTTTAATCCTTGTACTAGAGCTTAATACTCAGCGGTATTGTTGGTACACTCAAATTCTAGTCTACAAGACAAGAAACAACATTTACTCTTCTAATCGATGAGTATGTAACCTGCTCCTGACCCTTCTTGTGATTTGGATCCATCAAAATAAAGGGTCCAAATTTGCGAACGATAATTTCTCCTTTATCTCCCATCACTAGTGTTTTTTTCGCCAAATTTTTCTTCCAGAAGTCCTAGAACAGGGTTTTGACGAAAGAGAGAATATTCTATCGGCATCGGGGATTCTTCTTGAAAGATCATTTTAGAGTTTTGAGTAAGCGGTACATTGGACAGTAGAGGAGCAAATTTCCCGAAGTGATATTCACAGGAATAATTTACCAAGATGAGGAAATCGGTAGAGGCTGGTTCGTTCGGGGTTTCCAGACCAGTGACCATACGTTTCAGATATCTCTCCCTATCGATTTTGATCAAGTTCTTGTATCCCTTCAATGGTAGCCAAAGGTATGCCCAGTCGGTACTTAAATATCCATTCAACTTTTCAGACCAATCGCGACTCAAACAATAGCCCATATGCCTCAGGGATATCGACCACAATGATGTCAATCACCTACATGAAACTAGGATGTGTTGCTATCCTGATCATCACATATTTGAGTTATCTCATGACCTTGACTTGGGTTTTGTCCAGTTGTATGACATGCTTATCACTTTTGAGAGGGACAACACCTAATTTACTACAAACGGCCAAGGGCATGACATTAGAGGATGCCCTAGAATCCACCAAACAATTGTGAAGATTCCTGTTGAAGACTTCAAACGTCAAAAGGAAAGGTGGTACAAAAGGCATCTCTTTCCTACCTTCCGAGTAGGTGTTTACGGTTGGCTTGCTTTCTAGATCTGTTGAGCATTGTACATGGTTGGGTCTTCTACCGAGCTCAGAGATTTCAACAAAAAATATTTTTGTTGAAGAATCCTACATATATCCATGACTGATATATTAGCCTTTAGCTTTTTCAAATCTCCAACTACATTATACTCCAGTTTAGGAGATTCTCGAGTATGGATGCTTACAGGATTTTTACCGGGGGAAAAAGACATTTTCGGGAGATCGAGAGTCAACTTAATTTGCGAGGCCCGGACGACATCGACATTTTTCGAGCTGAGTTGACCTTTACCACGCGTCTGTACTACCGAAACTTCCATGCGTTTTTCTCGATACTCAAACAAATCATCTAAAGAGGCGATCACGTCGACATCCCATATCAACATGGTTGTGTCTCTTGGCGGGTTAGATTCTTCTTGATCGGAATTATTTGTGGTTGAACTGCTTGGCTGTTCGGTCAGTGAGACTTCATCTAGAAAATGGTTGGCCATCAAATTCATGGCATGGAACCATTGTGGGCATTCTCTTTCAGAGTGTTTATCCTGGTGATAGGTGCAGAAAGAATCAGATGCAAAATTTCCTAGGTCACTACTCAGGTTGGCTGGGGGAGGTTCAATTGCTTTGAAAGGCTGGTTTCTTTTAAAGAAAGGATTATAGGGATTTTGGCCTTGGTTTCCCTCCCCTATGCTTATTTTCATGTCTATAATCTCATTTGATATTTTATTTACCATGTGCTACAGATCTTCTATATCTCCATTACCCTTGTCGGGAGTTTGTTCAGCCAGTTTCCAAGATGATCTAGTCAAAAGGAGTCCTCTCCTGGGAGGGGGCTGGCTTTCTTTCCTTACTAGAGAGGATTGGCCTTCTTTGAATCCTTTCATATGGAATTATATCATCTTGGCCTCTTAAAAATTCTCTGCAAGGGTTTGTTTGGCGGCTCTTTTAACAAACATGGAAATAGAAGCCAGAATCACATTGGCATAAACCTCAATTTTCAACTCTTGAGTGAGTTTCACCACGGGCTGTAATTTGTTCAAGATGGTCGTGAATATTTGATTGAAATATTTATCCCTCTCTTTCAAGGTCATGGTGGCTATGAACAAATCATCCATCAGGGCTCCTGTATTAGTTTCTTCCATGAATTTATCTAGAAAATCATTTTGGAACTTAGCCCAGCTGGTTATAGATCCTACCGAAAAATTAAAATACCACATGGACGCTGAATTTTCCAATGTATAGGGAAAAAGATTGCAGACTACATCTTCATGTTGAACGCTCATCATCCTAATCGCAAGTATGAATTTCTTGATATGATCTTCAGGAAAACCTAAAGTTTCGGGGTCGTACTTAGGAAGTAGCTTCTTTGGGTGTCGTGGAAGATTATGTACTCGTTTGGGGATGGCCACGACGTCTCCGACCAACCAAGGCTGGTTATTTTCTGGCGGGATTTCCCTTTCCTCCTCATGGTTGTTATTTCCTTCCATATCCTCCGAATATGAGTTGAACTCCTCTTCTTCTGAGAAGTCATTAAGTTCAGAGAGGTTTCCGGTTGACGTTTAAGGTATTAGATCAAAAGGTTCTTGGATTTCGGTAATCGAAAAATATATCAAGTCTTCTACAGAGTGTACGAAAACTTCTTTGGAAGTGCTAAACACTGGTCTACTTTGTTGTTTTCTTTGAGGGAGGATGGGATCTAAGGATAACACACCGATTTGTTGGGCCTAGGCTCTAGTGATTCTCTGGAATTGGTTCACTTCCTCGTGAGGAAGAGAATAAGGTATTTCAGGGAGAAAAGGTTCTTCCTCGGGCTAGGGTGAGTTTCCCGATTTGGGAGTACTCAGTAAGTGTGGGCTATCTGTGGATTGACTAGCCATGCATGTGGACCATTGCGAATCTGTAGGCTATTAGAAATAGTGTATAGATTATATACTCAACCATTCATTCTCAGGACCTCCTTTTAGCATCAGTTCTGTTGATGGGGCCTAAATTTCCTGACTCAATAGTAGGAACCAAACCCACCACTGAGGCCCAATTAGACTCTGCAACATTTGGAGTGGAATGGTTCTCCAGATCTTGTGATCTGGCCAAATTATCGATGGGATTTTGTGTTTTCTAGTGAAGGCTCTTCCTTCAGTTAGGACAATTCTTTTTCTGTATTTCTCTTGGGTGGGGCTGGTATGAGAGATGAAATACAGTGTAAACCAAATTGAAAAATGAGAGGACATAAGTTTTAACTATTGGGAAGAGGTTGAGCTTGAGATAACCCATTGCTCAAACATGCAGACAATGATTCTATGCCACATAGCCTAGTACTAATACATTAACCAAATGAACATCTAACTATTGTCTGAGAAAACTAATTAACAGAAGAAAACACATATGTAATCAATATCAAATTAAGAAAAATAATTCATCTACCATAACATTCATCACATAACAACACAACGATTTATCTTCATCATTAAAGCAAAGAACATCAAGACATTGCACCAGATAACTTGACAACAAAATTAATTGCTCTTACTCATTTATTCCACCATTCATGGAACATGAAGGGAAGTAATTATTCTCCAACTCCAATCACATACATCTGATGAAAATATATTTTCTTTGGTCCAAAAGGACTTCTCATTTCACAACAGTCTCAAAATAATTATCAACAACAAAAAATGAAGAGTTCTTACAATGATCATTGACCCTCTGGTTCATTGGTCGATGTCTCTATTTATAATATAAAGTTTAACTGTAATTAATGGATAAATATGGTTCAAGCCAAACAAAATTCACCACGTGGCGTGATCATCCAACAGTTTATTTAACAATCCACCCAAGATGTCTCTTCAAAAAAAGGGGGACTTCTTTCATATTCAGACCAGCTGATAAACAAATCTTCACAAGTTTGGGCCCATGGGAGACTGCATTGTTCCATTGGGGCAGCACATATCCCTCTGGTATCCACTACATGTGCCCTGTACTTTGCTAGACTGAATTTCAATGCTGAAGCATGGTTCGGAGTTGGATCAGATGTTCTGGGAATGGTTGTACTTGCTCTGGCCTTGCATCGATTATCTTTGTGAATTCTTCAGTCCATAGTGAGTCCTACTCGGCATATAACTTGACCAATTTTCTCATGTTGATAAACTTATCGGGAATGAAAAACTCGGGGAGCCTGACATACTTCATCTCTCTGACGATTCAGTTTCAGGGTTTCTTTCAATTCTTTGGTGGGGCTACAAGGAAAACTCTATTCGATAGTCGAGAGGATTATTCCTGCAATCAAAGTAGAGGTAGTTTAGTGATTAAGCAACCTATGATAAGACAAAAACAAATCAAAAATATTAATGCATACCTGCGTAGCTCACTAGTCCCCATCATTTTTAATACTTACGTGATCCTGGATGCTCCTGTGAATGGCATGTGATTACCTAGCCAAAGACACCTCTCCTCTTTGGCTTAAATGAATTTCATTAGCATGTCACAGGGTGGAAAATCAAGTACGACAGACATGAGTGTACAAACTGTCATAATAATTACTTGACCTTTGAGGTCGAAAGGAGACGTTGGAGACGGTTATGCGCATGTATGCTTCCAAGAGGTCAGATACCATAAATGGAAAGTCGTTAAATGCCTCCAGAATTCATATCACCAAGTGTGTCGAACATCATTCGTTAATAATGAAGGTTCGAAATTTCAAAAAAGATCTAAAGGATTGTAACGCATGTTCCCTGCAACTTTAATTCGGCGGTGTTTACATGTTATGGATTGCATCCATCAGGAAGTTTGTGGCACGTTGATTTTCCAAAACATTATGTCGCGAGGTGAGAATGTTTTATTGACACGCTCTGTTTCACTCCTTCATTCCTCTATAAATTCTAGGAGTTCTGTGGGAATGCATATGTCGAGCTTAGATCCTCTAGAAATCTGGTCCAGTGAGTTTATCTTGGCAAAGTCCTGCATAAAAGTCCTTTATCACCTGTGGATACCTGATTCTCTATGCTATTGTATTATGGGGTCTCCTTCAAACATGGAGCGGGGCATGAGAGGAAACATAAGTGCCAGGCCTGAGCCCCAACATGCCTAGGACTCTTTCTTGTTGGCTTCCCATGTACTTGAAACTCCAACCAGAGGTACAGGCACTTGCTTGGGGACAACATCAGTATTTCTGGCGGAGCTTTGGGTGGACAAAGGTACGTCCAAAAGAGACATGCTGGGAATCGTGCCTTCTTCGAAGCTGAAACCACGAAGAAGAGGAAGGCCTAGGAAGAATACGGAAGAAGGAGAGGAGGACCACCTCCCGACCGAGATGAGTGCATGTCCACCCCTTGAGGATTTTGTGATGTTTACCAACTGGTCAGAGTCGGTTGAGACTGTCGATAGAGGAGGCAGGAGAAGAAAGGGAAGGGGGAAAGCACTGGGTACTTTTGGCGAAAGTTCTACTCAACAGTTAGAGTAGGTTCAACTTGAAATAGACAAACTCTACCAAGAAAATAGAGAGCTGCGATGTCAACTGGTGGAAAATGATAAGGAGATACCGTCATCGTGGGGTTATGCAGGAAGCATGGTTTGGTTGCAGAGACAACTTTGAGAAGCACAAGATACAATTGTGCAGCTGCACAAGGCACAGTGGATGACAGTGAAAGAGTAGCATAAGATATTACAAAACGCGAAGGACAGTCTGAGAGAGGACCAGTGCATAGGAGATATATAGTGAGCGGGTTCTTTCTCTGTGTCCTTGGAAGTGTCGCTTGACACCTTTTGTATTTTCTCCTATTTTGTAAGGATTTATTTTTTTTGTAATCTTATGGCGACCGGGCTGGTTAGCCGGGATGTCGGGGTCATCCATTTGTATGTAACCAAGCCCGACAAGGTTTTGATCGTACATATATATGAAAAAAAATTGAAAGTGTTTGAATGTATCATGTTCTTTCAGATTTGAATTAAGCATGTCTTATTATTCAAGTATTCTTCGCATAAATTATTGGATTCTCATGATCGTTATTGTTATGTTGTGAATTTGTTAATGCTTCACATTTTTATAATTTTCGATATCAATTAATGCTTCCATGGAGTTATCAACCTCGGGTCATTAGAAATATTTAATCATAAAAGGGTATTCGACTAGTGGATAAGGATCATACTTGGAATCTCTATCACATCGAAAGTACTTAAGAAAAGACTAGATACCAGGGTTGCTGATACTGGTCAGCACCTGAGGTGTTTATATCAGGAAATTAGTCAGTTTGCAATCGTCGATACAGAACTTGTTTCGGGAATTCGGCGGTCGACAGTGTCACTTTTCTTTACGCATGACACTTACTATTACATCTTTCTGTCGAAAATGAATGAATCATCCATCGGCAAAATCCTTCCCGAGGTTTATTCATAGGAAAGAAGCGCTCTCATCCGTCGACACCGATGAAGGTAGACACTCGGCTATTTTGATTTCCCAAACAATTTTCTCCACCTTAATCATTCGCCGATGCCAGACTTCTCTTGTGAGTCGGGGAAAATTTTGGGTCATTGATTCCTTGAGTAGTCATTAAGTCTCTTTGGATTTAAGATGATTCTTGGTTGTATGTTCTAGTGAACTTTAATATTACATGAAACACGTAAGGTAAGCAAAGTGTCAGTTTCATACCGAGGTGAAAATAGTCAAAAGTAAATAATAGGGTGGTACCCAAAAGGAAATTTTCAAACTTTTGGGTGTGTTGAGTACTCAAAGGGATCCAAATTATATCTCTGGTGGCCATATTCTTAGTCAATATTCTCATGGATCCGCAGTGTATTGGTTGGCGACCGTGCTTTGAGTCATATCATATTTTGAGCATAGGTATGTCTGCCTCAGAAATGGAAGATATGTGTATACTAAATGATGATTGTTTGCAGCTTCTGCCAGGTTCTCTTACTCAAAAACCCTTGCATTGAATAATTTGTAAAGTGTTTCGGCCATCAGTTTCTCTTCTGACCTCAAAATTTAGGGGGCATTTGTTACACACAAAAATGTCACACTTGTGTATCACACTCTAAGTGTCGCAAGTGTCACAAAGTGGCATATGCACCTTGTTAAGTGTCACATGCACTGTCTCAAGTGTCATACACACCTTACCTAGTGTCACATTCAATTTTTCAAGTGTCACAACACCTTGAAACCATGAAATAACATTTTTCACAATCCCTAGTCAACGTGGAGGATAAATATATCATATGAAGGTAAAAATACTATGTGCACATGAATTGTTCATTATTATTCATAAAAAGGAAATTAATTTAGTGTGAGAAACCACATTACATTTATTTTACTTTTCTCAAGGAGAAGTTAAGGGTCTCATGGATGGTTGAGATATTTTCTCAAACCAAAGTCCTAATTTGGTGGATCTTGAGATATATTTCCTCCTTAAAATCCTTGAGAGATATTTTCTCCCTAAAGTCCTTGAGAAATATTTTGTCCCCAAAAATATTGGAGATCCCAAGTTAGTGGATCTAGTGAGTGATAATATTCATGGTGGTTAAGCCTCCAAATCTTATATAATGAGGACTTTCCATGGTGAAAGGGGGAACAATTGAGGTATCAAACCTTTGATTATGGAGGAAGCATCAAAATTTTGTTTTCAATATTCATGGAAGGGATGGATGAGGAGAGCTTGGAGAAGTGACTAGATCATCATTCATTCTTTGTAAGTGCCTTATTTGGATTTCCAATTAATATCAACTTGGCCTATTCCCTTCAAGTTCATGTCTTCTACATTTTATCAAGTCTACTATTTCTCTAATATTCGTAGATAGACTTGTCTTATCTAATCAAGTAGATTAGGAGATATTTGTTTCCCTTTGTTGTCCATTGCATATCTCAGTTTATGCCAAGGAGTTCGAGGATCAATCTTAGAGATTGGAAGGAGCGAGGGAAAACATAGAAAAAGGTACATCATATCCATTCTCTCCTCAATTTGATTGTTTTAGATGAGTTTAAAAGGATGTTAGTTTCCACTTGTACTCTTTCTTTCTTGGTATAGGGGTCTAGAAATCTAAGGGAATTTTCTCCTGTTTGCAGGGGGAACATTTTGTAACAGGTCTGAGCTCTGTCAGTGTCAACTTCTCTAATATATCTGATGTGTTCAATAATGGTGCGAAGTATGGGCGAAGGAGGTCCACATTGAACACTAGTTGCAGGCCAAGGAAGGGGGGAATATTGAGCTCAAAGCATTGTCCCCCACAACCTTGGTTATGGTTTAAGGTTCATATCAAAGTGGATGAAGCTTTTGATGGGGTCATGTAAGGTGTTATTTCTAAAATTGTAACCAAACCTTGTCTCCCACCTGAAATGTTTTTGGCACCCAATGTTGATCATGACGTTGTTTGTACTTTGCATTGGATTTTTGTAAATTATCATGGATCTGTTGTCGAATGGGTTGAATACATTCAATAAACTTGGTGTATTTTTCGACCTCATATTGATCATGGTATGATCATGACTGTGTGGATTCCAAGTGAAACACAACATCAATGGGACCCAATGGTTGAAATCACATCCCCACCTGAAAGGTATTATGGTCGGTCGAGCTATGAAGGGATTTGTTGTAGTTGTGTTGAACATATGGGAGACTCTCATCCCATATGTGGATATGTTAGGAGTTGTACATGAAAAATGTATGCATGATCATTTTATTGAAGAACTCTATATGGCCATCAGTTTGGGGATGGAAGGCGATGGATTTGGTGATCTAGGTTTCCAACAATGACTAGAGGTGGGACTAGAATCTACTTAGGAACCTGTTGTCTGGATATAATATGATGGTCTATGGGATCCTAAAGTGTACCCATACCCATTCGAAGAAGATCCTGGCAGTGACATCCACTGTGATATTCTTCTTCTAGGATGTTAGGATGGACATCTTAGAAAATTGATCAACCACCACAAAATCATAATCATTTCCCTACTTGGTTGAAGGAAGGCCCAACATCTAGTTCATCAATATGGATTCCCTTGGCCTAATAGGAGTATATATAGGGGTGTAAAGGCCTCACTTCTTAGTGGCTAGTTTGGAATTGGCATAGGAAATATAAGACCTGATATACTTGCTTACGTCTTGCCGAAGCTTTGACCAATAGAAATGATTCTGTAGTACTTCCGTGGTCTTTTCCATGCTAAAATGTCTTTCCATCCGACTATAGAGATATTCACAAATCAACTTGACATGCTCACTTGAAGGAACACAGAGGTGGTCCAGATGGCATAACAATCTATCCCGAAGATGAAAGTCAATGACAGTCGTGCATGTTCCCAACATCTGGTAAGTGGTAGAAAAGTTAGGATTTCTCTTATAGAGTTGGGTCCATTCAGATGTCTCATGGCCACAGGAGTGGAGCAGTGTGGTTAAGGCTGCAACTAGAGGTCGAATGAGACATTCAACGACATGATTGGTGATACCTATATTATATTTTATGTTGATATGGAACTCCTGCAAGTATGTGTACCACTTTTGATGGTGGTCATTATGCAATTTGTCTTGTGTCTGCATGAACTGCATAGGCTTGTGATCAATGTGGATGAATATCTCCTTCCTGAGAATGTAATGCTTCCATTGTTGACATAATTTTACAATGTAATACATTTCTTTGTCATAGGTGGGGTACTTGCAGAAAACATATGATAATGTCTCACTATGATATGCTACTAGATGACCATGCTAAGTGAGAACTACCCCCATGGCATAGTACAAGGCACCAATCTCAATATCAAAAGGTTAGATTGGGTAAGGGGAGTACTGGAGCTTAGAAAAAATGATTTTTTAGATCATTGAATGATTTTTGTTATGAATTCCCCCCCACAAAATTTACATTGCTACCAACCTTGGTCACTTAGCTGAGGTTCCATGCAATATGGGAGAATCCCAACATGAACCTGCAATAGAATTTGGAGAGTCCTAGGAAAATTTGAAGCTCAATTAGTTTTTTCGAGGCTATCCAGTCACGAATGACTTGGATCTTAGCTGGATCCACATGCACCCCATGCTCATCAACAATGTAGCCTAGGTATTGAACCCTATTCATGTCGAAGGAACATTTTTCCAAGTTAGCATAAATCTTGTGTTGTCACAGAGTGTGAAGAACCTGTTGGATATGCTGCAAGTGTTTTTCCCAATTCTTGTTGAAGATGAGGATATAAACAAGATATACCACCACAAAAGAATTGGTGAAAGGCTATAGTATATCGCCCATCAATCTCATGAAAGTTGTTGGAGCATTTGTCAAACCAAAAGGCGTGACTAGCCATTCGAAAATACACTTTTTGGACTTGAAAGAAGTCTTCCATACACCAATTTGTTCTATTGGGACCTAGTAGTAGCCAGACTTCAAGTCAATCCTAGTGAAAAAATTGGCTCCCTTGAATTGGTCAAGAAGGTCGTCAATTCTGGGAATTACGTATCGAGTCCTAACTGTAAATTTTGTTTAGGGCCCTGTAATCAATGTAGAATATCCAAGTCCTATATTTCTTATGCATGAGTACAATTGGGATCACACAGGGTGATGAGTGGGGTCAGATGTTCCCCTTTTGAAGCAACTCTTGGATGTGTCACTTGATTTCCCCATTCTCCATCATAGAGAAAATATATACTGGCCCATTGGGTAGAGGTGCACTGGGGGTTATATTGATTGAATGATTTACGTGATAGTTCAATAATACCCCTTTGGGTGAGGAGAATATGTATTTTTATTATTCCATGATCTTTTCCACCTGCTTCTAATGCATGGAGAAGCATTGTGCAGAGGCCATGGATGTGGTTGTGACCTTTTGTTCACTTTGAGAGTGAATCATGAAGAGAACAAATTTCCTAGTCTGAGAAATGACCTTCCTGCATTGCTTAGCAGAGATCAAAGAAATGGAGGTAGGCAGAGATACCTCTAGTATCTTGTACAATTGTCTACCCAAAG
Source organism: Picea engelmannii (assembly GCA_009831015.1). NCBI lineage: Eukaryota > Viridiplantae > Streptophyta > Pinopsida > Pinales > Pinaceae > Picea > Picea engelmannii. Next base: position 212,484 of record ML792376.1, on the reverse strand, counting down.
TAATAATGACACTGCGAGGCGTAGACTTATATACAACATGTCATTTCCACAAGTATGGATGGCCTAAAATAACTGTTGGGTTAAATATATGCACTATTAATTCCCACATTTAATTATCAACAAGGGATCGTAATATTCGAGGTGCAGGCATAGGAAACATAGGATCAAAGCCTAGTCTAGCCTAATCTAAAGCCAACATAACAATATTCAAACCCAGATTGTAGGAAATTAACACTAAGGATTCATCACTGGGACGTAGGAATAACTTAGTGCTATAAAGACTTAGATCACAATCTTTCATGCACTCGAGGTGATGTTCGTGTGATTAATCATGAGTAGATTACTTAATTTTTCTGTCCTTCAATGATTATTTCCTATAGTGGATCCACACTTAAATGCAATAAAAGAAACAATAAAACGAGAATGAATTCAAATGACAGGAAATAAACTATCACCTTGGGAAGAATTCCAATGTGAGAAGATGATATCTCACGAGTTAGATCTCTAATTTGTCAGTTGGTTATTGAATCTATAAGAAATACAAAATCATTCAACGCTAATCAACATTAAATATTTCCTAATTATTTAAAAACATTTCTAATCTAGAGAAATAGGAACAATCAAATCAGGTGTTGTGGGTGCAAGTGACAAACCAAGTTTAGCAAAAAAGGATATGTAAAAAACCAAATCTACAAAATCTAAATCCACACCAAACAACAAATGGTACAACACAAACTAAAATTAGAAACCTCTGTAGAAACAGAGCTAAGTACAAATACAAAATAATTGCAAAACAAAGCAAATTTACAAGGACAAATATGCAAAATAAACTCTAAAAATCTAAGGAAGTTTTCAAATCAGAAATCGTTCTTCAAGTGAAATGTGTTAAGCACATGCCCTACTTATCAATTCAGTTACCATTCAATATAGAACAAATCTACAATTCTAAGAGTATGATATTCAATTCTAAATGTTGTATGCGCCTCACACAAATTTGTATTCATTGTTGTCCCAAATTTCTTTAGAATGTCAGGGTTATTCAGATCCTATGCTCTGTTTATCAAATAGTTTATATCAAAAATCTTCAATCAATGATATGAATCAATGCTCTTTGTGTTTCTTGTATTTTTGAAATGAACACATCACACTTTGAAAATCATTAAGCCTACCCTATCATATGCATTTCTAAAAGCATACAATCAAAGGTTAAGATCTCTCAGTTTTAGTTTTCGAGTCAAATGTAAAAAGCATAATCGAAATGTAATAAATTGAAAGAAAATAATAATCAAATCTATATGAAGATAAATAACCTCAATAAAACTTCTTTATGCAGAAAATAAGAATATAAAATGTTGATCTAGAGACTGCAAAAAAATGTAAATCTAGTATTCTACCTTATCTATAAAACAACACAACACATACCAAAGGATGGGGTCCCTTCCAAACCTGGCCCATGTTGTTGAAGAATTCTACATTACTATGGACTAATCCACACCATGTACATGAACAACAACTCTTTTTATTAGCTGAAAACTCCAAAGAATTACAAGAACTCCTCCATATGTTCAATCTTCTTCGCAACAATGAATAAATATCCTCCATTACAAAATGATAATAGCTAATCCTCTCAACCTTTTAACACTCTTATTTATACATTAAAATCATTTAAGAGAGGATGGGACCGAATCCCAAATCTCTGATTTCAAAATTTACATTTTTAGGAAAAATCTTCAAAAATCTGGGTTTTACTGCAATTTGGGCAGATTCGAGTTAGGGATCCACCCATATCTTTCAAACTAATTCAAATTTTGAAAAACAACCCACATTCTACTCAATTTTTCATATTTTAGGCAAAACCCATATCTTAGAATTTCTGGATCTGATGCCAGCTGCATGAAAATCGAGGTGCAAGTTGGTAGTTTGAGATTTTTGCTATTTTTTGCAGAATCATTCCCCGTGAGATGGAGTTACTCAAGTGTGAAATGGGTGAATTATGCCTCAATTTTCCACATGTAAACGTCGATTTGGAAAAAACCCATGTCCCCGATTTTGCTCAAGAAGCTTTCCAAAATTTCGTATTATTTCTAGTACCAGAACTATTGTTTTTTTTTGACAAAAATGGTTATGTTGCATTAATTGGCATTCTGGCCAGCCAGAATCTGAAATTTACAAATCCGAAAGAGGTTGGTGACCTCTGACAGTGTTGCCAACCTTCTGGTGAATGTCTTGGGAGACCAGTTCCCTTTGCTCCTTGAGCTAATTCGAGAATGAGACAAAAGGTGCGTACATGAGTAAATTCTCACAAACTGTGAGCATAGCAAAAGATAGAAGAAAAGCATTATTCCAATGGGATTGAAGTTTTCCCCTTGATGTAGGGGTCCAGCTTTTTCTGAGATCCTAAAGAAATGTTGGAGGCCGCCTCCTTTTCTCTGCGTGCTTTGTTGGTCTTTCACCCTCGGGTAAGGGGCAGAGATGGAACTGAGTTGTCTTCAGTTTCTGAATTTCCCCCAGAGCCGCTAAAGGGGGCTGTAATCCGACCTTCTTGAGCTTCCGGATCTGGAGCTCGAATATTTCTCGCTGCTACAGATTTTGGGGGGGAGGATTCCAGAAGGATTTCGTTTGCCGGAGGATCATCCTTGACTGCTGTTTCTTCTGGTTCTGGGGCTTCGTCTTCCTTTAGCGCATCAAAACTATTTTTATTTTCTAGAGTTGCCTCTTTTGACTGAGTGGCCTTCAGGGCTTGGTCTAGTGGTTCCTTTCGCTTTGACTGCCTTCGTCGGTTTGCTACGGGCTGAAAGGCGTCTTCTTTGACTGGTCCTGGTTCCTCAGCGGCTTTGGGGCAGTTTCTTGCGAAGTGGCCGTAAGCATGGCACTGGAGGCACTTGAAAGGAATCTGCTCGTAGTCCATCTCTTGGATATGGCTCCAATCCCCCAGGGAGAGCTTAATGGCTTCCGGAAGACCTTTCTCGAGGTTAACCTCAACACAAATGCGGGCGCAGGTATACTGGTCCCCTTTCGGTTCTGCTTTGTCCAAGTAACGCCCAAGCTTATTTCCGATGTCCTCCAGAGATTCTATCCCCCAGAGATGCAAGGGTAGATGAGGTAGCCTAACCCATACTGGATCTGCGGTAATCTCGGCTTCGGGATTGAAGTTAGGAGTCCAGGGGGCTAAGAACAGTCCTCTCGACCCCATGAAATAGGGCCCAGATCTGAAGACTAGATCACAGTCGTCTTTGCTCAAGAAACTGAAGACAAAAAAACCCCTACCTACTGCAAACAGAGAAACGTTTCCCTTTATCAGTGATTTCCAACGGTCATTCGTCCATGCCTCCACCGCTTTGGGGCTAGGCCATAACCCCGTAAACTTTCCGATGAGGGACGTTTCTGCTAGAAGGAAGGCAAGAGAGCAAGGTTGCTCTGGAGTTAGCTCCAGAGAGGGGATCTCCTCCATCTTCTTAACAAACTTGGACGAGAGAGAAGGCTTGGGTTTGGGGCCTGCCGAACGAACTAACGCCTTGAATGCTTCCAAAGGATCTTTTCCCTTCTCGGCGTTTAGATCTGGGGCCATCGTAGCCGACCTCCTGCAAACAAGATCAAATCGAAATGGTGAGCCAATACCGCTGTACCCACCCACATGCAAACCCATAGGCGGCCTCAGACCTCGTAGGGACCCTCTGAAGGTGCTTCCGTGGAATTTGATCCACGTCCTATAAACCCTGGTCGCTGCTAGATGCGTCCCTGCAACCAAACAGTACGCTGAAACACCAAACCCGCTTCTCCAAATCGCAAGCAAACGCTTAGGCAAAATGCTGCAACACCATTCCGCTGCTTTGGACTAGACTGCTACTCAAAAACTGTGAAGATGCCGAACCCTGGATGCTCAGCTGCTGCAGTTCTCTTCCTGCACTCGAAAACCAGAGCGAGGCGGTTAGGGTTTGGGCCCTAGCCGCGATGACTCTTTCTAGAATTCTGGATCAATTGTCTCATTGTTAAGCATAACAAACATATTAGTTATAAACGTACACTTGTCAAAATGATATGTCAAGATCATATCCCAAAAGGTGGTGAGCTTGGCTCAGAACGGTTAATTAGGCAGCGAGCAATGACCATGTTCGGGTTTGAACCCGAGACCTGACCGTCATTACATGAACGACCTTACCACTACGCCGCACCCACGACCTTCTAAAGGTGGTGAGCTTGGCTCAGAACGGTTAATTAGGCAGCGAGCAACAACCATGTTCGGGTTTGAACCCAAGACCTGACCGTCATTACATGACCGACCTTACCACTACGACGCACCCATGACCTTGTACCAGAACTATTGTTGATCACTACTACATATTGAAAAATTTGCGACACCCACTTGCGACGAAAGAGTACTTTCGTCGCAACATGCAAGAGAAAAAGTTTTTTTTTTTCTAAATCTACCCCGTGTTCATCATAATTTCGACGCCTACAGTTTGACTGAACTGTAATGGTCAATGTTCGTCTCATAAGAGACGACCTTAGATTGGTCGTCGCATAAGCGACGATAGTTGACCATAATAATTTAGTCAAACTTTACCATTGAAAATGACCTAAAATAAATATCTGTAATATATATATATATATATATATATATATATATATATTTAGGTCACTATTGTCGCAATTGCGACGATGGTGACCTAAAATTGGCCTATAAATATTTGATGATTTGAAGATGTTGCGACAATCTTGCTATAACAACGACGGTTCCGAAAGGGTATTTTTGTGTGGAAAAATGTCGCAGAATGTTTTTAGAGGTGGGGAAAAGGTAAAGTGGGCGAAAAGGGTGATGGTAGATGTTATTTCCCTTGTAAAAAATGTTGCCTCAGGCGTCCCATAAGAATTTTAATAGCAACAACTACAAAACATTGTAGGAAATATGGTCACATTGATGGCGGATCGAATGAATATCGTACCATGGTAATTAGCTATATATTTGTTATCTTTTTTTATTTTGTCAATTTTATATAAAATTATATATATGTATATATATTGTTTGAATGTTTGTTATAGTATACACTAATTTTGCATGATTGTTTTTAATTATAAAGTTAGAGTTGCCCTCTAACTTTCTGCAGAATATTGCACCAAGTATTAGTAGAAATGATGTTGTACAAGTTGAGGAACATCATCATGACCAAGCAAATGAGGATCTTATGGAAGAATATGATGGGACAAATCAAGTTAATGATCCCATGGAAGAAGATGATGGGACAAATCAAATGATCCAAGATTTTTTTTCACAGCCGAATGAGGATGGGGAAAATGCTGGTATTTATGATGAACCTCTATTAGAAAAGGCAAATAAACGATTTTATGAAGGATCAAGAGAAAACCTTCTCTCCGCTACATTGTTGTTGGTGAACTTAAAGGTTATGAATAATTTGTCGAACACTTGTATGACACATATACTAAGGTATGTAATATGTTTCATCTCATACTGTACATAAATGTTGATTTTTTTATATTTGTTTTTAGTGTTAATTAATGTGTAAAATAAGAATGCATTTTTTA
>ML792376.1:137877-154951 GCA_009831015.1 Picea engelmannii | reverse complement strand
GTATTCACATTCCCACAAGGAGCCTTGTAGCATGATGGCTTATTTTGACAACATATCCTATTTTTTATTAAAATCCATGTAGATATGGAAAAATGAGGCCTCCTCGAACATAGATTTTTTCTCCAAGCATAGTGCCATGATTGTCTCCAATACCAAATATGTAATATTAAATTTTCCATTATCCCAATCCATCAACAACTTAAAATATCCAAGAACTTGCAAACACCTAATATTTTTTTCAAGTGCCACTTTCATCAACATCTAGAGGGTGTAGAATTCAACCATGTTATTTGCTCCTTTTCCTGCTCCATATTTTAAGGAGAAGAAGTGGTAATGATCTAAAAAGAGTATGACTCCATTCCCACACATTTTTGGAGAGCCTTGATAAGCTCCATCAAAGAAGTCCCAAGGCTTTGTGAAATCAATATGGGGATCATGCAATACCCTTTGGGATTTAATATTAATATTAATATCAAAATTGATGCCCAAAATAATTTTTTATTTTTTTTCTAAATAAATTTTGGTCATCGCATATCCGACGACAACTTTTATTGATGTGGGTTTTGCTATATAAACATTGAAAATTTGTTGTCGAATAGGTGACAATAACTTCTATTGATGCGATGGTTTAGCTATATAAACAATGGAAAGTTGTCATTGAATAGGCGACGACAACTTCTATTGATGTGTCGGTTTAGCTACATAAAAAACAAAAAGTTGTTGTCGAATAGGAGACGACAACTTCTATTGATGCGTCGGTTTAGCTACATAAACAACAAAAATTTCTCGTCGAATAGACAACGACAACTTCTATTGATGCGTCAGTTTAACTACATAAACAACAAAAAGTTGTTGTCGAATAGGTGACGACAACTTCTATTGTTGCGACGGTTCAACTATATAAACAACGAAAAGTGTTGTCGAATATGCGATGACAAGTTCTATTGTTGCGTCAATTTGGCTACATAAACAACAAAAAGTTGTCTTCGAATAGGTGACGACAACTTCTATTGATGCGTCGGTTTAACTATAAAAGTTGTTGTCGCAATTTAGAAAAAAAGTTGGTTTGAGATTGTTTGCCTATATCGTCGCTTATGCGACGTTTGATCAAGTTCATTGAAAATTCCACATCACCTAAACCGACGTTTCAAAGACTCCAAATTCGTCGCCATATCAATGAAATAACGTCGCATAAGCGTCGAAACAGTCGTCGCAAAATGGGCCAAATATGCTAGTGGATGCTAGTACCAAACGAGCACAACATGAGTGAAGAATTGGTACTGGACGATCTGAGTACTGGATGACATGGAGTGTGGGTACCATATGACATGGAGTATGGGTAACAAATTAATTTGTAGGTACCGGTTGATTGTAGAACCTTATGGTACCAAATGACTTGGAGTACCAAATGACATGGAGTATGGGTACCAGATGACTGTGGAGGTACCAGTTGACTATAGACCCTTCTGGTACTGCATGACTTGGAGTACCAAATGAGCGTAGTATTGGTACATGATGACTTGGAGTGTGAGTACTAGATGATATAGAGTGTGAGTACCAGATGACATGAAGTGTGGGTACCAGATGACATGGATTGTGGGTACCAGATGACATGGAGTGTGAGTATTGAATCACTGTGCAAGTACCGGATGACTGTAGAACCTTATGGTATCAGATGAATTAGAGTGTGAGTATTGGATGACCTCCAGTGCAGGTACCAGATAACATGGAGTGTGGGTATCGGATGACATGGAGTGTGAGTACCTGATGATTGTAGAACCTTCTGGTACCGGATAAATTCCAGTGCGATAACATATTGTTTGGACATAGAAACATAGGATTAAAACATCATCAGAAAAACTATTGCATAATCATCCTTTTAATCACTAAAAATATGGAAAATTATGTATTAAACACATATGATGAATAACACGAGATAATGGAGGTTTATGGTGTAATTAGTGATATATTATTGACAAAATGCGGGGAGAAGGTGTAATGATGAGTGTATTTGTATGGAGGAAAATATGACAAAACTGGAGCCCAACAATAACATCGAAAACTTCAAGGGGGGTAATATCACACAATACCTCATCCTTGAAGGGCTTGAAGCCATAGGGAAAACAACATTGTTGGCTGACGTGGAGATCTCTTCCTTGGAAGAGCCACCTAATGGTGTAGGGTTGTGGGTGTGGTGTGGTCGATAGGTTCAAACACTTGATGAACTTTGATGAGATTAGGTTCTTTTGACTTCCACTATCAACAATGAAATACATCGGAGCACCCTTCACCCACATCTGCGAGTGAAAAATTCATTCACCTTCCTTCGGTTCTTCTAGTTCACTTGGATGGACCTTGGTGGTAGAGAAAATGGAGTTGGGTTCTGCATCAATGATCTGATTCCCTCGATCCAATTCATAGTCAGAAATTTCCTCTGAATTTGAGGCTTTCATCTCGGCCACCAATGAGTTCTTTGAGTGACATTCATCATTGTTATGCCAAGGGATTTTATAGAATTCACACCACTTCCTAGTGTATTTCTTCATCTTCTCATTTCCCTTATTTGTTTGCGGCTTGGACTAGTTATCTTGAGGGGGTCCACCCTTGCTTTTTCCTTTGTTTTGTGGGCTAGGTTTGCCTTTTCCCTGCTTATGTTGTGAGGAATTTGCAGATCCAAATTCCCTCTTCTTCTATTTAAATTTCTATTCGATTTTGACAACATATCGATAGGTCGTGCCCAATGATGATATGTACAACAACTCCCTTTATATTTGGATGTATGTATGAAGAAAACTATGGTAATTGAGAAATAGATTTCACTTAGAGTCTTTGATACCCAACTTGATGCGCAAGGTATGGAAGATATTTGTGAAATCTGGTATTGTCTGGTCCCTTTCCTATCGCAGAGTGGTCCATCTCATATATTGGTCATCGTAGGTTCCAACAAGGTAGTATTGTTCCTTAATAACATCCCTGATAGAATATCAAGTGGATGTGACCAAAAATATTGCAGATTCCTCAAAGGCCCTTTTCTCATAGTAAGCCTCCCACCAATATTTGACATGGGGGACAACCTTAAGTAGCACAAATGTAATCTTTTCTCTATCAGAAAAATTATGGACCGAAAAATACCCTTCTAGCTGATTCAACCATTTATCTACAACATTTGCATCTATCTGTCCTTAAAATAAGGGGATATCAAAAGTGACGTGTACCTTGAAGGAGGAAACGCCTCCAAAGTGGCTGCTTGATGAATATGCATCGCATGTTGGCAACCATCGAAGGATATATGTAAAGTTATCCATCATCTCGCTCCTTTGTTGCATGAGGGCTTCCTCGAGTAATAGTTTAAAAGGATCTCCTACTCCTTTGTCTCTCTTTTATTTTTCCATGGTTGGTCGTCAGGGTCAGCGAAGAAGGTATTGCAAGGGATCAACTACTTCGAGTCCCAACTCCTTATACCTTGTCCACGTTGGGTACATGCACAAAGAAAAAAATAAAGAGTAGATTGCTCTGATACCACTGATCCAAATTTATAAATGGAATGAAATGAATAACAGATGAATAACAAAGACATACACAGAGATGTAATAAAACTTGACTTATATTAATAAACAAAATATGTTGAAACTGTAAAAATGCATACTGAAACAAACTTGCTTGAATGGTGACAACTTATCTCTGAGAAGAGATGTGATGGCTACATTCATTCACAAGAAGATGAGTAAAATGAGGCTCCAAATGACTTTTTAACATAAAACATAAATGAGAAAACTCTAAACATCCAAAACCCTAACCCTGGGAGATGAAACTCCCAAAGGTTTGTGGGCCTCGATGGGGGTAGTTAATACGTCAACTTCCCGAAGGCGTAACTTTTTCATACGATATTCGTTTGGGGATCTTGATACACCATTGGAAATGTATGACCAAGGAGTACCTATTCAGTTCAGCCTAGCATCTGTCTTTGGCAACATTCTAGGTGTTTTTATGCCAAAAAAACATTGTTTAGGGCCTCAAAATGACACGAGAATTTTAGGACCCGAAAAACTATAAAAAAACTGCCAAAATAGAAAATTATTCTTTGAATCAGTGGAATAGATGGGTGGCCATCAATATCCACCTAGAAAAAGAATTCCATATATCAATTGTGATTAATTTATCTTACTTCATTTATATGAATAATTTTCAAAAAATATTCTCATCAAAGAAATCATAGTGCGCAAAATAAGGAGACCCTCCATGACTTGTTTCTTCTCCTCTATATTTCATTTTCTTTAGCCTACACACTAATATTTATTAATACACTCCCATAGAAAAGATTAATTTGTAGATTCCATGAAACCAAATATTATACCTACTCTTCCATGCTCTATTAGCCTCAAGGAAATTCATACCAACAAAGAAAACAAATCACAAAGCTACCATTAAAACATGACCTAGACCATGACTATGACAATGGCAAGACTAGTTCTCTATCTTCCATTCTCTCTCTCTCTCTCTCTCTCTCTCTCTCATGCTCATTCACTTTATTCCCTTCTCTCAAATTTCAAAGTGTTAAATCTATTTAATTTAGTACAAAAATGTTTGGTATTGCTCCATTTTTCACTCTATGATGATTAAGAAAAAATCGTGTTTGCACCCTTTAATTCACATTGTTTCTGAAATTTCCTACATGCCTGAAATATTTGCAAAACGATATTTAGTATGATAACAATTCATAAATCTATGGGGATGGTTTTTCCATACTCACTGAGTGTATTTCATTAGTTCCATAATCAGAGTCGAAGCCCATTGGTACAACAACAATAAACATTGTTTCCAATCCAATTGTTTCTATGCCTAAAATTTCAGTCTCTATGAATGTTCCTGCAAGCTATAAAATATGCTCGTTGTCTTCTTCCAATAGGTGTAAAATCATAAGTGTATCAACAATTATAGTTGTTTTGTTTATTGCAACTGTGACACTAGTTCCCCTATTGTTTTTCTAGTACTGAAAAGAAAAAACAAATATGGATATTATTAATGATGTGAAGAGTTTACAAGAAGATATATTGAAATTTCCCAATAAGTTATAGCCCACGAGAGGTGGTACAAAATTCTAGGAGATGGGTATAGTTTTAGTTAAATATTATTAAAGTAAATGAGTTCAAAATATAGTTAATACAACTAGTTAGATTTCAAACGCATAATTGTTTATGTGTACAACAACAACAACAAAAAAAATTCTACAAAGCATAAAGTGTAACGTCCCCCAACCCAACTAAGGGACATTACGGTGTAGAATACCCATAAAAATGAAATTTATGCTAGCTAATCTATTTCTTGTAGATTTCAACTACACATTACAACTAGATTTAACTATTGTATATAACCATAAAATAGATACGTCTACAACATGTTAAAAATACACATAAATGCAACAGATAGTTCATTACAACAACATATAAATCATTCTCATTTACAAATATCATGCACAACAATTCAATTCATAAATATATGATAGAGAACAAATAAACACTTATCTTATGAGAACGTTTGTGCAACTAACTTCTTGGGATGGACATTCCACCCAACCATAGACTGATTGTTCCAAATATCAACAGCTAGTCACTCCTGAGTTGAGGCTAGTAATCCACAAAAGAGGGTGGCCCCTCACTGTCCACTCACAACTCATAAACTCACAACCCACTAATATTCTCCTACAACTGTCTCGATTTTCCACCAACTCTCTTCTTATTAACCTGCCCAACCAAAGGAATTTAACCCTTCACTGAGATCAATCCCTCAGGTGTCCCATTCCTTTACCAAGGCCTCTCTAGCATAGGTAGTTAGGAATCTCTCAGTTGGGAACTCAAGGGAACTCGCTACTAGGAAGAGAAACTAACAAACAATAGCAACACTTGATGTTTTAGTGCAACTTACTCAAGAGTTCACTCTTCATGCCTGACAACTTGGCTCTTCATTTTTCAACTCCAATTTTCTCCAAAAACACTCTAGCATGCTCTGGAATTATCCCTCCATGGATGTACTAGAACCAAGCTCTCTTTCTTTCTCTCTACTTGCTCTCATGCACAAAACAATCATCTGTAAAAACTGTTGTCCCAACCCATACGATTTTTTTCCCTTTGGATTTTCTTTCTTGACTCACACACTTCTCTGAGCTGATTGTACTCAACCCCCATGTGCCCAATAACTATAGGTTGTGACTACTCACACCCACCCTCTTACATGTGTTCAATGATTGGCTTTGGGAACAATCAATCAAAATTAGAAGGTTCATATACGAATAGAAATTTTAGAAAATTGGGTTGAATTAATATACATGGGTAATTCCCCCCTTGGAACCCCTCTTGGCCATTATCCTAGACCCTCCCCTCTATTGTGGATTAATTCAGCCCCCATCTATGTCCATGTAAACTTAGCAACTGGTATCACATTTTATTATTAAAATATAGAAATACATTTCGCATATTACATCACTTTGGTTCGTAGCCACACATTATATCTACATAAACATTCATTAAACTGGGGATGTTACAATCCACTTTCCCTATAATTGTGCATCATCCTTGGTGAACACTATGTTGATATACACATATGAAAATTTATATCACAATACTTAGAAAATTGAATTATGCACTTTCACAACTCCAACAACAGTTCTAACCATAATCACCTATTCCTCTCAACTTGTCGACCCAAGGAATGCACCATTCATTTGTAAGGGATAAACCAAGGGATATATCATCCATTTATCAAGGCTAACCCAAGTAATGAGCCATTCATTTATCAAGGTCCCCAATTTAGTTGGATAGGACTCTGATATGTGGTTCCAGATATCTAGTGACTTAAAATGGAGTTTTGCATTCTACTTTCTTCAAAATTGTCAAAATTTTATGAGTACTCTTCCGACATGTTTTCTTCATGCTCCCATGTATCATATTCAGGATTGTAGCAGGTCCATTGAAACTTTACCATCCCCATGGCTTTGTTCCTGAGCACTTTGACTTTCTGGTCCAGTATGTGTACTCGTTCCACCCATAAATCACCTTTGTGCTCCATCTAGATCACATTCCAATCAATTATGTGGTTAAGATCAGACACATATTTCTTTAATAATGATACATGAAATACATTATGAACTCTCATGGATGCAGGAAATGCTAGAATGTATGCAAATGACCCTATCTGTTCTAATATTTAAAAAGGCCCACAATTTCTCACTGCTAGCTTCTAATATTAGCGAAATTATTTTCGCCTTCACTTTTAAAAACACATGTTCTCCCACTTTGAAATCCCAAAAAAATATATTCTTTTCTGCATAGATTTTGTTCCTATCCTGGGCAACTTTTAAACTTTTCTTTATCTTTTCCATCTTTTCTTCCATTTCCTTTAACAAATATGTACCAACAACAAATTTGTATACTAGATTATCCCAACTCATTGGTGTGTTACATTTTATGCCATACAATGCTTCAAATGGACTCATTTTCAATGAGGCTTGATACCCATTATTGTTGGCAAATTAAACTAAGTGGATATAATCCTCCCACTTTGATGGTTGGTCCATCACATAAATTTTGAGCATGTCCTCAATGATTCTATTATTTCTCTTTGTTTTCCCATTTGACTCTAGATAATATGTTGTACTAAGATTTAGATTTTCCCCAAAACCTTTGAACAAACCCTTCCAAAAATTAGATGTGAAATTTGGATCTCTATCTGAAACTATTTCCTTAGGTACTCCATGTGGCCTAGCAATTTCATATATATCTTTGCAATATTTGTTGCCTTGCGTGTAGTCTTAATTGGAATAAAATGTGCTTCCTTATTCAGTTTATCCACTACCACCATGATGGAATCATGTTGCTTCATTGTTTTGGGTAGCTTTGTAATAAAATCCATTGTAACAAATTCTCACTTCCATTTCAAGATGGGAAATGGTTGTACTAAACCTGTTGGAGGTCTATTCTAAGTCTTCAATTTTTGGAATTCTAGACATATGGCTATGTAATTAGCCACTTCTTTCTTCATTCTCAGCCAAAAGTATTGGCTTCTTACCACTGCAATTGTCTTATGATATCCTAGGTGTCCAACATATGGCACATTGTGCATTTCCTTCAACACTAAATTTTTCAGCTCATTGAAATTCGACACATACACTTTTCTTTTGTATATAAGAATCCCATCTTCTTTCAACTCATAAGAATTAAACTTCTCCTGAAAATTACTCTGCTATAATGTTTATTTTATTTTTAGATATTTCTTAGCTGAATTTGTTGTTGCAATAATAATATCTTTCAGATTAGTCATGTACATGTTGATGGTTGAAATATGCATTTCATGAGCTCTCCTACTGAGTGCATCAACCACTTGATTTTCCTTTCCTTTTATATTCTTAATTTCAAAGTCATATTCGCTAAGGAATTCAAGCCATCTAGTTTGTTTGGGATTTAATGTTGGATGTCCAAAAAAATGTTTCAGACCACAATGGTCTATTTTTAGCTCAAATTAATTATCCATGAGGTAATGCTTCCACATTTTTAAAACATGTAAAATTGTTGATAATTCTAGATCATGGGTAGCATAATTATTTTCACGCTCCTTCAATTTTTAGGACTCATAGCATAACACATGATCTTTTTTACTGAGGACTCCATCGATCCCTTCCTTGCATGCATCAATTCACAAAAAAAAATCTTTATCCGAATCTGAAATCTTCAAGATTGGCACACTTGTCAATATTTCCTTCAGTTGTTGAAAGTTCTCTTCAAACTTGGAAGTCCATTCAAAATTCACTCCCTTCTTTTGTAAATAAGTAATTGGGCTTGCAATATTTGGAAATCCTTTTATGAATCTTCAGTAATAACCGGAAAGACCCATGAATGATCTTATCTATGTGATATTTCTTGGTCTTGGCCATCATCTAATGGCCTTTATATTCTCGGTGTTAGCACCATTATTTTTCCATTTAGAATCAGTCTTAGATGAGTCATGGTCCATGTGTTGAAGCGTGTGAGGTTAGGTATTGAACAACGAATGGGTCGAATTCAGTAAGTGGTCGGTCTGGCCCTTGAATTCAGGAAAGGGTGTCATAATTAAAAATTTGCGTATTGTAAAGGTATTTTTCCTGAAAGGTCGAGTCCTATCAGAAAGAGGGAATTTACATGCCATAAGTCGAGGTAAGTTGTTAGTGTAAAGGTCATGTCCATGGGTATAACGAACATCATCACCTAATTATGAAGTTAGAAAGGTCAAAAAGTCATAGTGCTCATATCACGTATACTCTGCAACTCTTATCACATGTACTATGAACACTTTGAAGTGTGCACATCACGTGAGTATGCTGCACAAATATCCAACTCTTCATTGTACCTGAAACAGATGGTGATCAAACCCACTCAGGCTCGTTGGAGGGTAAATCCACAATTACTGTGTGGAAGCTTGCACTAAGGCATAAGTCTGTTAAGCAGGTCGCCATTGTAACTATTCAACCCACTCATATCCTAGCCCCATCTCGACTTGATCACACGATGTTGGATTTCATCACCAACTAGTACGATCATTGAGAGAAGGTTTGTTTGCTTGTTGGTAATTCTAGATTTTTTTAGCATGTGTTGTTGTTTTAATAATTTTTCAAGATTGATCCTATAGATGATAAATATCTTCGTAGATCACATAGGATGCAAGGGTTTCCTTCAGAAGAAGGATACGAACCCTTACCTCCTAATTCACCAGAAGACATCTACCATGAAGAGGTAGAAAATCGCTCTGATGCAAGGAGTGTTACTACTCCTTTGTTGGGAAATTTGGAAAGCACCTTGGCTACAGTTGAGGATTCTAATCCTCGTACTACACCTGTGTCACAAGATCCTATTGAACCATTCCTGGTTCAATAAGACTCATCCAGTAATATTATAGAAGAAGAAGTCCCTAGTTTTCCATTGAGACCCATTACCGAGACATACATGGGCTCCACAGAACCGATTTTTAGTAATAACTTTAGGACCCCTATTCATCCTACTTCCATAGTAGATCCACATCAAACACCTACTCATTCTATATGGAGGACTCCATTGGGATGTGATCTTTATGAGAATTTTGAATATATTCAACAACCTCTTAATCCTCATGACCCTCTTGCCACTGAGGCAAGACCATCCGGTCAAACTATTGATCATCCCATTGAATAGGTCATCAACCCTGATATTATGTCAAAACAAGCCCACCTCAATGTTGGAGTCATCACTACCCCTCATACACAAGGAACTTCAATCGTTACTCCCACCATAACACCTTTTGACACTGCAGCTCCTCATGTTCCATAAAATCCTGTTGGAACGCCTTTACAGCAGAGAATTCAGACCCTTTCCAGACATACAAAACCAATTGCGAGACATATCTCAATTGGAGGGAAAGCACCATCTAGTGGACCTATCCCTCCCAAAGGACAACCATCCTTTAGTGGGCCTACCCCTCTTGGGGGACACCCACCTTTGCATGTTCCTTTCGGAGGACAACCTCCCTTTACTAGTCAAACTCCAGTTGTAAATCAACCTATGGCATGGGGGAAACCTTGTTTTGTTAGAAACCCTTCACAATAATGGGGAGTACCTTCAGGAGGTACATTTAATCAACCCTACCCTAGGGGGAAATCATACCATAACCCACAAGGAGGAGTATCAAATATTGTTCCTTTTGGACTATCTTTTGAACAATCTTATCCAGGTGTCCCAAATCCCACCCAGGGTCCTCAAGGAAAACAATCTTATCCTCCCCAAGGGTCTAATGTGTATCCTCCCCAAGGGGATAATGTTTAACCCCCTCAGGGAAAAACTATTTACCCCCCTCAAGGGAAACCTTTTTATCCCCCACAACCGAATCAACCGACTTATACTCCTCATAATCCGTCACGTTTCACCCCACTCATGAATATTCCTCAACAACCATCGAATCCTACCTATACTGGTCAACAAAAAGCGTATATGGGAGGGCCTAACTGATACAATTATCCACCTCAACCAGTTTATGGACCCATTAGTGTCACTATGCCACTCCAGTATCACCCTCAAGTTAACCAACAATTGCCCTTCCTTGCCACTTTGGATCTCCCAGACTTGTGTCGGTTGACAAATGATCCCATATTGCATTTTTCTTTTTGGCTAGTAATTCCTACTAAATTACCTTCTGACATCCCCAATTTTGACGGTAAACCTGGAGAAGACCCAAATAACCATGTGATGACATTCCATTTATGGTGTTCATCAAACGCATTGATGGATGATTCTATATGTTTACGTCTCTTCCAGCGCACACTTACGACCTCTGCATCCAAATGGTACATTGAACTTCCACGTGGTTCTTTTCAAGATTTCAACTCCCTCTCTATGTATTTTCTCACGCATTTTCAATTACCCATCTGTTACAATATGGGTACTGAAATTTTAACCTCCCTTCATCAAATGAACTCTGTGCATATCTCTGATCACATTCATGAGTGGAGACGACGATGAAGATTGATTAAAGTTACCATTCCTAAAAATATATTGGCAGAATGGTTTACTAAATATTGTTTACCCCCGATTGCTCGTGACATTTCCATGGGTGGTGTATTCACTGAGGAAGAAGACATTGCCTGATCTTAGTACTTAGATTTGGTTTACTCCCAATCTGGTACTTTGTACGAGTTGATTCCAAATTCTACCCATACTCCTACCGATCCATCCAAGCCTTCTTCCACGACACATGTAAATGGAGTTATCGGTACCGTCAAAACCCAATCCACATCACAGTCGACCGGAACAATAAATCTCTTTGTTTTCGCACCTGTTACCAGTTCAAATTCACTCTCCTCTACCCCCCTCCCAAGTCAAATATCTAAGGTGAATATAGTTCAATCTTCCTTTTCACAACAATATGGGAGTAAGAAGAAAACAAAAAATAAGACCAAAAAGAATAATAATAATAATGAACATCCCAAAACACAAACTCCACCACCTGCTACTGAAAATAAACCACATCGAAAAATGAAATTCCCATGTCTTATTTGTGGTGAAGATCATTTCACCCGAGACGTCCCACATTGCGATGAAGGTGAAAATATTTTCAAAGGGAATTCCCAACCTGCCATGTTAACACAACCGTTTCCTCAGCAACAATCCATGGTTACTCAAGAACTTGCCCCTCCCACCGGGGGAAGTTCTAGCCACCCTCCTAGTGATGAAGCCTCGATGAGTGCTCATATTTATATGTTCAATGGGATTGATTTAACCACTCTCACTACCACATACGACACACCGACTAAACATGATAAAGAAAAGGTCACAAACGATACTCCACGAGATCCATCTCCCGCCTTCGTTTGTCCTCCATTTGGATCACTTCAGATAGAGAAACATACTTTCGACTCTATTTTACACCCTCCCAAGAGAATTATCCGCAATTCAACTTTTAATCCTAGGTCACGTGCCACCAAAAAATAAAACATTGTTGAATATTTGTCTCAAGCACCGTGTGCCATGTCCGCTCTTGAAGTTCTAAAGCATTTCCCAAGTCAGTGTAGAATTCTCTTGTCTTCCATTGGCATCATTGATCCCTCATCATCAAATAATATCATGTTTAACCTGTACAACTTCAAGTCACGACTTTCTCACTAGCTTGATTTTCAAATTGATATCGTTGTTCATAACCAACACATTCACCGCTCCATATTGGATGAGGGAGATTCCACTTGTGTCATGTCATTATCTTGTTGGAAAGGATTAAAATCACCTGATCTTAACCAATCCCCTACAATGTTACGAGCATTCAACGTCTGATGTTTTCGTCCTAACATACTTTTGCAATTCTTAGTTGTTCAGTTGGGAGGTAAGACCATCTCTATCGATGTAGAGGTAGTCGATGCTCCCCTTGATTACTAATTTTTATTAGGAAGAATTTGGTTTTATGCCATAATTGTTGTCACTTCATTGGTGTTTCAATGTGTGAAATTCCCTCGTCAAGGAAAAATCGTCATTATTGACCAGTTAGATTACTGTACACCCGATGCTCGCACTCCCGCCACCAAAAATATTCATTTCTTGGGAGATAGTAGAATCACTTATGAAAGTGTTGGTGTAGGTATTTTAAAATATTATTCCCTTATGGGTACTTTCCCTACACCAATTCCTCCCACCACACAACATACTACGACAATCAATATGATTTCACTTATGGCCTATCAATCTTTAGAATCATTTGATCCTTGGCTTGTGCCTAGTCCATTAGAATTTGATGCCCTGGGTGATGCTATGCCACTTAGTCCATTTGAGGCTTCATACGATGTTATCCAATCTTCCTCTCCCTCCTTGGATGACCAACATCTATTGGCATCCAACACTTATTCGTTTCCATCTTGGTTGAATTCCTTATCCTCTACTTTTGACTACATTTCCCATATTTTTCCATCAGATGAATTCATTATGGAAATGCTTATTATTTATGAGGTACCTTGGGATGAAAACCATCATCGATCCTCTTTTCTTCCTTCTCTAGAATAAATTCAGGAAGATATACACTCTATATTCCCCTCCAATGTTGTTAATTCTCCCCAATCTCCTATACTTACACAGGATACTATTTCTGAGGGGAATTTAGGAAACATCTCTTCTACTATCACTATCGATATCTCAATCAAAGAAGGTAATGTTCATCTCAATGCTAATTGTTCGCCTGAGGAAGTGGCTTCTTACGCCACTTTATTTAAATAATTACGCGATGTCTTCACTTATATATATGAGGAAATGCTCGAGATCGACCCCCCAATCATTGTGCATGAAATTAAAACTTACCCAGGCGTTAAACCTATGCGAAAAAAACTTCACCTGGTTCATCCTAAGAAAAATGCGGCCATAAAGGAAGAATTTGAAAAACTGTTAAAATTTGTCTTTATCTATATTGTCCCCTTGATAGAATGGGTTTCTAACATTGTTCCAGTTGCTAAAAAACAAGGACACATTCATGTTTGTGTCTATTATAGATATTTTAACAAGGCTTGTCCCAAATACAATTACCCCACACCCTTCATCGACCAAATCATTGATAATTGCGCTGGCAACATTATTTTCTCTTTCATGGATGGATTTTCAAGATATAACCAGATTAACATTCTACCCACTGATCAACATAAGACAACCTTCATTTTCCCATGGGGAACATTTGCCTATCGGAATCTACCTTTTGGTCTCAAAAATTCTGGTGCAACTTTCCATTAGGCCATGTCGTATTCTTTCCACGATATCAAACATATTGCGGAACCTTACCTCGATGATTTACCTGCCCATTCATCTAATCGATTAGACCATATTGGTCATTTCTGGGCCATTTTTCTTTGATGTCAGTTCTACCATATCCGTTTGAACCCCCACAAATGCATCCTTTCTCTCGAATCAGGTCGACTCCTCGGTTTTGTTGTCTCCAAAAATGGGATTAGGGTGGGTCCCTTAAAGATTAAATCTATTATTGCTTTATGTCCTTCCAACAATATGACCCAACTACAAAGTTTCCAAGGGAAAGAGAACTTTCTTCATTGTTTTATATGTAATTATGTCGATATTACTAAAGAATTTATGTGATTGTAGCAGAAAGACACTCCTTTCATCTGGGATGATACCGCTCAATCATATTTCAATTCTCTTAAGCATGCATTGACCCATACACCTCTTTTGCATCCTCTGAATTATGCATGAGAATATATCCTTTATTTGGCAGCCTCTACTTCCACTATCACTATGGTGTTAGTCCAAGAGGACCCCAACGGTGAGGAACATGTGATCTAGTATCTGAGCAAGAGTCTATCCGGTCCTAGGCTCCGATATTCACATGTTGAAAAGTTGGGTCTGGCAGCCGTCATTGTCATCCAGAGATTTTGCCATTACATCCTGTTACACATTACCATGGTCATTTCATAATCAAACCCCATGTATCATATTCTAACACATCAAGTCCTTGGGGGAAAATATTCCAAATGGATCATTATTCTTCAAGGATTCGATCTCAAGTTTTCCAAATCAAAAGCTAAAAAGTCCTTGGTTTTTGCGGAACTTATCTGTGATCTTCCCCATGCTGATGAAGACATTGAGCCCAGTGATTCTCTCCCTGATGAATCTATGTTCCTCATTAGCACGCCCAACCCTTGGTATGGAGATATTCTTCTTTATCTTCAAACCCAACATTTCCAGCCTGATATCTCTCGTGAAGAACGTCGTCGTATTTGTCACCATTCTAAACACTACCTTATCATCAATGCCACTTTGTATCGCCATGGTATTGACACTATATTGCAACATTGTTTAACTCATGATGAGGCTGAATATGCTCTAAATGACTGTCACCTAGGAGCATGTGGAGGTCACCTTTCTGGGATGGCTACAACTCAGAAAATCGTACGTGCCGATTACTTTTGGCCATCCATATTCAAAGATTGTATTGAGGCTATCAAAAGATGCCCACCCTGCAAAGTATTTCATAAAAAGGCATGCACCCACCCTGCTTCGTTGCATCCTATTGTATCCATCAGCCCCTTTGCCAAATGGGTCATTGATTTTATGCAATGTAAGCCTACCTCTGCTAGGGGGCATGATTATATCATCATTGGTGTTGATTACTTCACAAAATGGGTTGAGGATATGCCTAATTTTCTTAATGATTGTCATACTGCAACTCTCTTTATATTAAACCACATCATCACTCACTTTGGTGTTCCAAAAGCCATTGTCACTGATCACAGTTCACATTTTCAAAACTAGATGATGAGTGAGTTACATGTCAAGTTGGGTTTTCGCCATGAGAACTAATCCCCCTACTATCCTAAAGAAAATGGACAAGTTGA
The DNA here is from genome assembly GCA_009831015.1 of Picea engelmannii. Classification (NCBI taxonomy): domain Eukaryota; kingdom Viridiplantae; phylum Streptophyta; class Pinopsida; order Pinales; family Pinaceae; genus Picea; species Picea engelmannii. The sequence continues at coordinate 139,083 of ML792376.1, read as the reverse complement.
AGCTATCAACAAAGTCATTACAACCATGATATAATGCATGGTGGGGGAAAACAAAACTTCTTGGCATTTACAGCTCTTCTCTGCCCTTTGTGTTGGAGAAATTTCTATTTTCGACACACTAGTTCAGTAGGAGTAACACTAGTTTAGTGGGATTTAACTGACTAGTTCTATTTTAGACTTTCTAGTCTTAGACCATCACTATTATGCATGTATTCCTAATTATAGGATGTCATTTCCTATATGAGTGAAGATCACTCACTCATTGATACAACCTTGAACATCACTATGGAGTAAAAAATGAGTCCCATCTACTAGGCCATTTTAGGTACTCATGTACAATGCAACTAATGAACACTGAATAAAAACGAGGAAAGAGGGAAAACTACGTGGGAACAAAACCCCCCTCAAAAGATAATGTATCAAAAGAAGAAAATGACAGCTGCTAGGAAACTATGTTCTTCACTGCAAGATGATCTCGCAAAGTTTGAAACTTTTGCTCATTGAAAGTCTTCATGAAGATGTAGAAATCTTTATGGATATGATGAAGTCCTTTGGAAACCTATCGAGCCATGTACCTCTTAACCTTGTGGACCCATCTGCACCTGAAAATATTCCTTTCTAGTGGAAGTGGAACCAGATTCCAAGTCTGGTTCTATAGGAGTGCATGATACTCCTTCTGCATGGTTGCTTACCATAATGGATTTCCCACAACCCTATTGTAGTTATGTGGATCAGTAGATTGTGTTAATTTTTCAAAATCCCACCCAGTTTCAGTCTCGCTGATTTTTCAGTCAAATTTAATTGCCAAACTCAGTTTCAGCACTATTTCAGCATATGTTACAGTCTAGTGTTTCAGCATATACTCAGTGGTGTTTCAGCTTAAGACTCAGCACTATGTTTCAGCATATGCTACAGCCTGGTGTTTCAGCATCTGCTCACATCGGTGTTTCAACTTAAGACTCGGCACTATGTTTCAGCATATGCTACAGCCTGGTGTTTTAGCATCTGCTCACAGCGGTGTTTCAGCTTAAGACTCAGCACTATGTTTCAGCATATGCTATAGCCTGGTGTTTCAGCATCTGCTCACAGTGGTGTTTCAGCTTCTAAAAAACTTAACAGAAAATAAATTTCAGAACTGAAAATAAATTTCAGAACTGAAACATGAGGATTATGAACATCGTTTTCAACGCAGAAATAAAATATCAG
>ML792376.1:102284-124585 GCA_009831015.1 Picea engelmannii | reverse complement strand
GTTCCAACAGTCGTGTTTCAGCATCTACGTTTCAGCATGTTTCACTTTTGTGTTGCAGCATCTGTGTTCGCTTCCAACAGTCGTGTTTCAGCATTCGTGTTGCAGCAGTCGTGTTTCAGCATCTGTTCTTCATAAACAATCGACTGCCATCAATGACAACCTTGATCATCTGCGTCATCTCTGTTGAAGCCATATTTCCAACATTTTTCTCATTAGATGTTTGCAACATGTTTTGTAGAGATCCTTTCCAGGGTTTGCACTTTGGTTTGTGAAGTTGTTTGGGTTGATATTTGATACTCATCACTTCTTATTGTCTTGATTTGGGCTTGAAATTTTTTCAAAAATGTGAAATTTCCCTTTCTAGCTACTTGTTTTGTCGGGACAATTTGACTATTTTCTCTCACTCCCTTTTGGTTCTTTGCTTGGTTTTTTAATATTTTTCCTTGTTTTGGAATCACTCTTCCTCTTTGATATATTCTGTTGGTTTTTGATACTTTCTCATTCATCTAATTGTTTGAAAGTTATCAAAAGGAATCCCAAAGATCTTTGTATTGACCCCTTTGGTCTTTGATTTATATCTTTCCAAGCAATTTTCTTTGTTTGAGTTTTGGTTTTCTTTTTAAAGTTTAAATTTGTTTTTCTTCTTGTTTGATCATTGTGAGAGTATGATTTTTGTTTATATGATACTTGCTTCCAATTGTCTAAAACTTCAAATAGTGAGATCCGGTTGGCATAAGAAGATTCGAATCAAATCAATTAAAGTTCATATTTAAACAAAGAGATATATTTTCATGATTGGATTTTGGATATTAGAATCATTTTTCTGAGTAGTTTAGCATTGAATTGGATTCTTGTTGAAAGCAATTGCATGAAATCTCTACATTTTTTGTGTTGGATAGTGAAAAGAAAAATTATTCTCCTTCCCATAGATAGAAGTTCATTAAAAGAAATGATTGTTTATCATTTTTCTTATGCATTTTTGGGAATTGAGTCATAATATCATCAATTTCACTCTCATTCACCTCTGAGTAATGAACAACCACAAAATCAACACTAATTAAAATCAATCTAGAAACTTTTTATTTTTAGATTCTTCCACCAACATTGGACTAGGATTAGTTCTTTGGATTAGGCTATGAGTACAACTCTCCAAAGAATTCAAAAAAAACTTAGCATCTTGCGATAGGGAGAGAAAATCCAATTATCATATAAGCATATCTGGGATCCCCCTCTCACATAGGGGTTACGCATGAGGTCACGTTCGGGAGAGCCATGGATATTATCCCTCTGTGGTTTAACCATCCGTAGTAGTAAGATCGTATATTGGGGGTTCTTCTTGAGGTCCAACTATCTTCATTTCCTTTCAGTGCTTCATGAATTCTGAATCTGTTCGGGGTCCTCTAGAGTTCTACCAGTCCACTTGTCCTCAGTTCTCTCAAAGGATTTCAGATTTGATATATTGCCCATATGTTTAGACTGGAATATTGACTATACCTGCCCAGGGGCTGACTGTGAATTGGTGTCTTTAGTAGCCATAATATTTAGGGTATTTACACAAGGCGAAAGTGAAGGGAAGTCTTCACTGTACCTGGAACAGAGGGTGGTCAAACTCACTCAGGTTCCTTGGAGTGTAAATCCATAATTACTGTGTGGAAGCTTGCACCAAGGCATAAGTCCGTTAATCAGGTCACCATCATAATTGTTCCACTTGATCATGTCCTAGCCCCTTCTCGACTTGATCATGCAATGTTGTATTTCATCACCAACTAGTACGGTCATTGAGAGAAGGTTTGTTTGCTTGTTGGTAATTCTAGGCTTTTTTAGTGTGTGTTGTTGTTTTAATAATTTTTCAAGATTGAGCCTGTAGATGATAAAGGTCTTCATAGATCATGTAATATGCAAGGGTTTCCTCCAGAAGAATTCTATGAACCCTTGCCTCCTAATTCACCAAAAGATATCTACCGTGAAGAGGTAGAAAATTGCACTTACGTTGGGAGTGTTGCTACTCCTTTGTTGGGAAATTCTGAAAGAGCCTTAGATACGATTGAGGATCCCACTCCTTGTACTACACCTGTGTCACAAGATCCTATTGAAACACTCCTGGTTTGATTAGACTCATTCGTTAATATTATAGAAGAATAAGTCCCTGGTTTTCCATTGAGACCCATTACCGAGACATACATGGGATCCAAAGAACCAATTTTTAGTGACGACTTTAGGACCACTGTCCGTCCTACTGACACAGTAGATCCATATCAAACACCTTCTCATTTTGTATGGAGGAATCCATCGGGATGTGATCTTCATGAGAATTTTGAATATATTCGACAACCTATTAATCCTCATGACCCTCTTGTCGTTGAGGCAGGACCATCGGATCAAAATATCGATCATCCCATCGAACATGTCATCGAACCTACTGTTACGTCAACAAAAGTCCACCTAAATGATAGAGTCATCACTACTCATCATACACAAGGCACTTCAACTATTAAACCCACCATAAAACCTTTTCACACTACATCTCCTCATGTTCCACAAAATCCTGTTGGAATGCCTTTACAATAGAGAATGCATACTCTTTCCAGACATACACAACCAACTGTGGGACATTTCCCGATTGGGGGGCAACCACCATATAGTAGACCTATCCCTCTCGGGGAACAACCATCCTTTAGTAGGCCTACCCCTCCTGGGGGACATCCACTTTTGCATGTTCCTTATGTAGGACAACCTCCCTTTATTGGTCAAACCCCAATTGTAAATCAACCTATGGCAGGGGGGGAACCTTATTTTTCCAGAAACCCTTCGTAATCCTAGGGAGTAACTTTAGGAGGTATGTTTAATCAACCCTACCCTGGGGGGAAATCATACCATAACCCACAAGGAGGAGTATTTATGGATTATCTTTCGGACAACCTTATCTAGGTGTCCCAAATCCCACCTGGGGTCCTCAAGGACAACAACCTTATCCTCCCCAAGGTTCTAATGTTTATCCTCCCCAAGGGGATAATGTTTACCCTCCTCAGGGACAAACTATTTACCCCCCTCAAGGGAAAATTGTTTATCCCCCACAACCAAATAAACCGACTTATACTCCTCAAAATCTGCTGGGTTTCACCCCACTCATGAATTTTCCTCAACAACCATTGAATCCTACTTATACTGGTCAACAACAACCGTATATGGGAGGGCCTACTTGATACAATTATCCATCTCAACTAGTTTATGGCCCCACTGGTGTCCCTATGCCACACCAGTATCACCCTCAGGTTAACTGAAAATTACCCTTCCTTGCCACTCTGGATCTCCCAGACTTGCCTCGGTTGAAAAATGATCCCATATTGCATTTTATTTTTTGGCCAGTAATTCCTATTAAATTACCTTCTAACATCCCCAAGTTTGATGGTAAACCTGGAGAAGACCCAAAAAACCATGTGATGACATTCCATTTATCGTGTTCATCAAACTCATTGATGGATGATTCTATACGTTTACATCTCTTCTAGTGCACACTTACGACCTCTGCAGCCAAATGGTACATTGAACTTCCACGTGGTTATTTTCAAGATTTCAACTCCCTCGCTATGGTTTTTCTCATGCAATTTCAATTACCCATTCGTTACGAGACGAGTACTGAAATTTTAATCTCCCTTCGTCAAACAAACTTCGTGCATATCTCTGATCACATTCATGAGTGGAGATGACAACGAAGATTGATTAAAGTGACCATTCCTGACCAATTATTAGAAGAATGGTTTATTAAATCTCTTTTACCCCCGATTTCTCGTGACATCGCCATGGGTGGTTGTTATAACCCTAAATTTCACAAGACATGCACACCTAGCATCAGGCCATCTTACTTGTTATCTTTGCCAAGCCATTACTGAACAAATCTTCTAAAAAACCATTGTTTTGAAGGTGTAAGCACCTGTCACCACTACTGCCCACGTACATACGCTTGCTGCACCACTACAACCCACATACACTCACAAAATATCTCAAAAAGTGAAAATTGCAAAGGGATACGGGTTTCTGGGCTATTATTTAACCATTTGACTGCGCATAGCCAGCCACCCCAACCGTTACTATCTCCTTTGGCCTATAAACGAAGGTGTTGGGGTCCCATTTCAAAAAGAGGCACGAGAGCATAGAAACTCTACCCATTTCTGTATTCCCCCTTTGCCCCATTATTCGGCAACCGCATTGTGAGTTTGAGTAGTTGGTGCATTGTGAAGAGGATCCTAGGACCGAGTTCGAGTTGCAGTGTTGATCTCATTGTAAGTAAACTTTGTGATTTTAATAAAAGGAATACTTTTTCAGTCCCGTCATATGATGTGTCCAATATCTATATTTGATTTATGTTGACATCTAACCCATTAATTCGTATATGGAATATGTAAATGTGTTGATTGCACAGAATAGATCTAGCTAAACAATGATACACACATTTGCAGAGAGAATTGGAAAAAGAATAAGAAGGAGAGAAAGAATGGAAATAATTCTCATTAACTGTTGTGAATAATGAATAATTTACACATTATATACTATGTATAACTCAATGAGTTCGACTTGAGGTGAACCAATTCAACATAGTGGTGGTATAGTGTTATCTAGACACACACCAACAGTTATGGGAGTGAACTGCCACCTATTCTAGTCTCTTAGGCAGTTACAGGAGTGAACTGCCACCTAGTTGAGTTAACTAGTCAACTAGTCTTCAGTTAACTGACTGAACAAAAAGTAGTGAGGATTTAACTCAAGGAATCAAGGATAATGTGCCACTTTGGTGATGATACCAAGGCAAGGTTGAATTAGCATGGTGATGATCCCAATGTTGCATGGTGATGATCCCAATGCAATATATAAACTCAACTCAACTAGTCAAACTGAAGTGTGAACTGAAAGAGAATATTCTCCAAGTGGAATATTCTCTCCTAAAATATAGGAGACTAGATAATGACTAATTATGACTAATAAACAAATAAAAACCTTAGGAAAAAGAAATCCTAGGTGTGTGTGAAGTAACTCCAACACCCCCCCTGAACATCAGTATGGTGAAAATAAAGATTGGGCCCCGGCAATGAGGCCATGTTAGGTACCCAAGTACAAAAGATACACTAAAAATAAAGTGAGGAAAGAGGGAAAACCTCATGGGAAAACCCCCCCCTCAAGGCACAATGTATGTAAAAAGAAGAACTACAGTTGCTAGGAAACTATGTCCTTCACTCCTAGATGACCTCGCAAAGAATGGAATTTCTGCTCAGTGAAGGTCTTGGTGAAAATGTATGTCGTCTGTTCTGTTGAAGGACAGAACTGTAAGTCGATGATCTCCTTGTGTACTAAGTCCTGGATGTAGTGCATGTGGATCTCGATGTGCTTCATCCACTGCCTCTGAACTGGATCTCTGCAGAACTTCAGAGTGCTCTGGTTGTCACACTAGATGATGATCGACCGATGAAACTGAATGCCCAACTCAGTGAGAAAATGTTGTAGCCACATAGCCTGAATGGTTATGTTAACTATCCCTCTGTACTCTACCTCAGCTGAAGATAGAACATTGGTAGATTGCTTCTTGCTCGACCAATAGATAGGCCCGGAACCAAGACTGAGTGAGTTACCAGATGTGGACTTGCGATCAATGCTATCACCAACCCCATCAGAATCAGTAAACCCAATGATATCTAATGCAGATTCTGTTGCATAATGAATCCCAAAAGTGATGGTGCCCTGTACGTATCGAAGTATATGCTTTGTAGCTTTCCAATGTAGCTCATGTGGCTCCTGCATGACCCTAGAAACTGGGCCAACTGCATATGAGAGGTCTGGTCTGGAGTGTGTGAGATACAACAAGCTCCCTGCTAGATGTATGTATAGTGTGTTGTAAACCAGTGGATTCTCCCCTCCATCCTCAAGTTTGACTCCTGATAGGAAAGGAGTCAGAGCAGACTTGCAATATATCATGTGAAATCTCTCAAGGAGATCTTGTGCATACTTGGCTTGAGACAGTTTGATGCCTGATGCATCCTGATTGATATCAAGTCCAAGGAAGAAGTGTAGTGGACCCATGTCCATCATCAAAAACCTATCATGAAGAATCCTCTTGATTGCAGCTATCGCTAAAGTTGAGAAACCGATGATCAACAAATCATTGACATACAAAACTAAAAGTAGAAGTGAATCAGTCATCCCGAGCATGTATACATTTGGGTTTGATTTACAACATACAAAGTTCTGTGACAATAGTTAGGAGTCCATCTTGGCATACCATGCCCTCGGAGCCTTCTTGAGGCCATAAAGTGACTTCTTCAATCGACAGACCAAAGATGAGTCCTGCATAAATCCTTGGGGCTGATCCCTGTAGATCTCCTCAGAGAGATCACCATGAAGAAATTCATTTTTCACGTCCATCTGATGGACTTCCCATCCCTTGGTTGCCACAATGGCAAGGGCCAATCGAATGGAATCCATCTTCGCTACTAGAGCGAAGGTCTCATCATAGTCAATACCATGAACTTGTTAAAATCCTTTGGTGACAAGCCTGGCTTTGTATCTGCTGATCTGTCCATCTGCTGCACTCTTGGTCCTGTAGACCCATCTGCATCTGACAAGTTTCCTCCCAGAAGGAAGGGGAACTATATCCCAAGTCTAGTTCTCGAGGAGGGAGTTGTACTCCTCCTGCATGGCGGATTCCCAAAAGGTATTTCCAGCAACCTCGCCATAATACTGTGGATTTGAAGACTGAACCAAGAAACGACGTCTTGAAGGAAATGGTTCAGTGGCAGTGAGTGAAATAGGAGTCTCCTCGAAATCATATTGAGTCCTCCTAGTATCGGTTGGATCACCAACAAGATACCCTGCATCCTCAAGAGTAGTCTGTGCCCACTTGGGCCTCTGATATGGCTCTGCAACTGCATCTGGATTCTCTGACTTTGCATCTGACTGTAATGACTCTAAATCTGAATCATCTGATTCCTCTGAATTAGAACTATCGTCTGAAGAAGATTCAGCATGTGCATGCTCATCATCTCAGACAGGTGGAAGAGTGAAGGTGTCTGCATGCGACTGCTAAGGTACATGCAAGACACTTTCCTTGAATTGAACACTACGCTCAATGATGAGTCGGTCTGAGGAAAGATCAATAAGCCGATAACCCTTCACACCGTCGGGGTATCCAACAAAAATGCACTCATTTCTCTGTGGATCAAGTGCCTTCCTCTTTTCAGAGGGAATTCGAGCCCACGCACGTGAACCAAAAATGCGAAAGTGGGCCACTTTCAGTTTGAGGCCGCTCCAAGCCTCGTAGGGGGTCTTATCCTTTACAGATCTACGAGGAGATCTATTTTGTATGTATGTTTCATAGTTAAGTGCTTCGGCCCATAGTCTCTGTGGTAGTGACTTTGCATGAAACATGCAAGATGCCATCTCCTTTAGGGATTTGTTTTTCTGCTCAACAACTCTGTTTTGTTGTAGAGTGTAGGGAATTGTATGTTGCAATTGAATCCCTGCCTCATGGAAACGATTATGAATCTCATGATTCACATACTCTTCGTCGTTATCAGTTTAGAGGACTTTGATCTTCTTTTTGGACTGTGTCTCAACCAAATCTTTGAAATCTTTGAGGTGTTGAAAGACCTCAGATTTTTTCCTGAGAAGGTAGATCCAAGTAAAACGTGAGAAATCATCAACAAAAATGAGAACAAACCTCACTTTTTTGATCGATGGATGTGGAAAAGGACCCATGAGGTCACTGTGGATCAGACTAAAGGTGCGGAAGCTCACTGAGACTTTACTTTGTCGAATTTCTCTTAAGGGTGTTTTTCGAGAACACATCACTCACATACTCCCTTGAAGAAATGGATGTCTGGTAGACCATCAACTAATCTATTCTTGATAATCTATTGCATGTATCAGAAATTCAAATGTCCAAACCTTTCGTGCCATATCCTACTACTTTCATCAACATGAGTAAGTAATAAAGAAGAATTAGGTTCAATGAATTCAAAAAATGTATACAATCTAGACTGATCATTTACCTCACTGGTAGCAACCTTGGAGTTGGTTTGCATGTCATAGATGTCCACAGCATTTGGTGTGAATACAAATTTCTTTTTGGTGTCGGAATTTTCCATTTGATACACAAAGAGAAGGTTGACAGAAAGCTTGGGAACATGCAACACATTCTCGAAGCTTTCATTGGTGAGTTCAATCCTTCCTTTGCCAGTGACTTCGATAGAAGAGTTGTCCCCCATCAGAATAGAAGGACCTTTGCATGCATCCAAATAAGAATAGACTACTTCTGAGGTAGCCATCTGATTTGATGCTCTTGAATCTACAATCCAAGCATCGGGAGAGAAGCTGATTACAATCAAGGCATGGCTAGAATTGCCTTTCTTGGAATTCAAATATTTTGTCTTCTTCTTCTTTGCACCCTCGAGGATGCGATCTCCAAGGTTTTTTTGTTGAAGTATATGATACATTAGATATATTTGTTTTTGCATTCATGTGGATTCCAAATGGAATCCTTTGTGACAGTACGTGCATTTCTCTCCTTTTCTTCCCTTTTCTCCTTTGGATCCGGAGGCATCGGTGAAGAGTTTTGTGTACCCTTCCTTCTTTGTATGTGCATGAGATTTCTTCTTATCTTTATATTTAGATTTTTTATATTTTTTTCTTCCATCATGCATAGTGAGTGCATGCACCCTTGGGCCTTTGATTGCACCCATGTTGATGAGCTTGGTTCGCTCTTGTGTCAAGGATTCGATAAAGTCCTCAAGAGAAGGCATCTTCCAGGTGGATCCAAAGGCGAATCTGATAGTATGGAATGTGGATACAAATATAGGGAATTCAGGTCCAATCTTGGAGAGAATGGTGAGAACCATTTTTTTCTCCTCCTTCGATTTATCAACCCCGAAAGCTTTGAGTTGCGATAGTAAATCCTTGAATTTTGTAAAGAAATCTTGGATATTCTCGAAGCTTTTTGGATCCAATGTGAGCAGCTCCACTTCCAGCAAGTGTCCCCTCATCTAATCCCATTTTCCAAAGAGCCCTTCCAAGATGGTCCAGGCTTCATTGGGAGTCTTACAGGAAGATATATGAAAAAGGAGATCGGGAGAAATACGACTGCAAATTGTTCTGAGTGCCTCAACCATGCGATTTAAGTACTTGGATTTTTCTATGGATGATGTCGGTTTTGTATCTATATTCATGGTTGACCTATACAACCCTATGGATCGGAGATGTATGGCTATTTTCTCCTTCCATGCAAAATAGTTGTAAGGTGTAAGAATGAATTCTTTTTGGAATTCCATCTTTTCGCTGTCTTCGATCTTTTGTACCTGCAAAATTTTTTGGTGTAGATTTTCTTAGCACTCCGTCGGCTCTGATACCATGTAAATGTGTTGACCTGCACATAATATATCTAGCTAAACAATGATACACACATTTGTAGAGAGAATTGGAAAAAGAAGAAGAAGGAGAGAAAGAATGGAAAGAATTCTCATTAACCGTTGTGAATAATGAATAATTTACACATGATATACTATGTATAACTCAATGAATTTGAATTGAGGTGAACCAAGTAACGATAGTGGTGGTCTAGAGTGATCTAGACACACACCAGCAATTATGGGAGTGAACTTCCACCTATTCTAGTCTCTTAGGCAGTTATGGGAGTGAACTGCCACCTAGTTGAGTTAACTAGTCAACTAGTCTTCAATTAACTGACTGAACAGAAAGTAGTGAGGAGTTAACTCAAGGAATCAAGGCTAATGAGCCACTTTGGTGATGATTCCAAGGTAAGGTCTAATTATCATGGTGATGATCCCAATGTTGCATGGTGATGATCCCAATGCAACATCTAAACTCAACTCAACTAGTCAAACTGAAGTGTGAACTGAAAGAGAATATTCTCCAGGTGGAATATTCTCTCCTAAAATATAGGAGACTGGATAATGACTAATTATGACTAATAAAAAAATAAAAACCTTAGGAAAAATAAATCCTAGGTGTGTGTGAAGTAACTCCAACATAATACATTTTCGTAGCTCTTTGTTTGTCTGTATATGAATGCTGGTCAGCCTTGGGAGGAGACTTGTAGTCGAGGAGAAATCGAACGCGAAAGGATCGACACCGGATGCAGAGGTCAAGGTAGAGTTACCAGATATTTTTACTTTGTATTTCATATCACAAAGTTTACTTACAATGAGATTGGCACTGCTCCTCGAACTCGGTCTTGGGCTCCTCTTCACAATGCACCAACTGCTCGAACTCACAATGCGGTTGTCGAATATTGGGGCAAAGGGGGAATACGGAAATGGGCAGATTTTCTATGTTCTCATGCCTCTTTTTGAAATGGGACCCCAATACCTTATTTTATAGGCCAAAGGAAATAGTAACGGTTGGGGTGATTGACTATGGGCAGTCAAACGGTTAAGTAATGGCCCGGAAACCCATATCCCTTTTCAATTTTCATTTTTTGCGATATTCTGTGAGTGTACGCGGGATGTAGTGGTGCAGCGAACATATGTACACAGGAATTAGTGGTGTAGGGCACGTACACCTTCAAAACAATGGTTTTTTAGAAGAGATGTTCAGTAATGGCTTGGAAAAGATAGCAAGTAAGATGGCCTGATGCCAGGTGTGCATGTCTGGTGCAGTTTAGGGCTATAAAAGTGGTGTTGTCACTTAGGAAGAATCCATTGCTCAATATCAGTGCTTAGATTTGGTTTACTCCCAATCTAGTACTTTGTATGAGTTGATTCCAAATGTTATCCGTACTCTTACCGATCCATCCAAACCTTCTTCCATGACACATGCAGATGGAGTTATCCATACCGTCAAAACCCAATCCACATCACAATTGACCAGAACAATAAATCGCTTTGTTTCCGCACCCATTACCAGTTCGACTTCACTCTCCTCTACATCCCTCCCAACTCAAATCTTTGAGGTGAATGCAATTTAATCTACCTCTTCACAACAATCCGAAAGTAAGAAGAAAATAAAAAATAAGACCAAAAAGAATAACAATAATAATGAACATCCCAAAACACAAACTCCACCACCTTCTACTGAAAAGAAACCACAATGAAAACCAAATTTCCCATGTCTTATTTTTGGTGAATATCATTTCACCCAAGACTGTCCACATCACAACGAAGTTGCAAAACTTTTGAAAGGGAATTCCCAACCCACCATGTTAACACAGCCTTTTCCTTAGCAACAATCCATGGTTTCTCAAGCATTTTCCCCTCCCACATGTGGAAGTTCTAGCCACCCTTCTAGTGATGAAGCCTCAGCGAGTGCTCATATTTATATGTTCAATGGGATTGATTTAACCACTCGCACTACCACATAGGACACACCGGCTAAACCTGATAAAGAAAGGGTCACTAACGGTAGTGCACCAGATCCATCTCTCACGTCCATTAGTCCTTCATCTATTAGTTCTCCATCTGGATCACTTCATATAGAGAAACATACTTTCGACTCTATTTTATGCCCTCCCAAGAGAACTATCCACAAATCAAATTTTAATCCTAGTTCACGTGCCACCCAAAACTACAACATTGTTGAAGATTTGTCTCAAGCACCACGTGCCATGTCCGCTCTTGAAGTTATACAGCATTTTCCAAGTCAACGTAGAACTCTCTTGGCTTCCATTGGCGTCGTTGATCTCGAGTCATCGAATAATATCATGTTTAACCTGGATAACTTCAAGTCACGACTTTCTCACCAGCTTGCTTTTCAAATTGATGTCGTTGTTCATAACAAACACATTCACCACACCATATTGGATGAGGGAAATTCCACTTATGTCATGTCATTATATTTTTGGAAAGGATTAAAATCACCTGCGCTTAACCAATCCCTTACAATGTTACGAGCATTCAACAGGTGAGGTTTTCGTCCTCAATGTTTTTTTTAGTCCTTAGCTGTTTATTTGGGAGGTAAGACCATCTCTGTTGATGTAGAGGTAGTCGATGCTCCCCTTGATTACAACTTGTTATTAGGAAGAAGGTGGTTTTATGCCATGACTGTCGTCACTTCATCGATGTTTCGATGTGTACAGTTCCCTCATCAAGGCAAAATTGTCACTATCGACCAGTTAGATTACTATACACTCAACACTCGCACTCCCTCCACCAACAATATTCCTTTCCCGGGAGATAGTAGAATCACTTATGAAAGTGTTGGTGTAGGTATTTTAAAATATTCTTCCCTTATGGGTAATTTCCCTACACCACTTCCTCCCACCACACAACATATTTCCACAATCAATATGATTTCAACTATGTGTTGGCAACCCCACACGATTTCGTTATTTGAACAAGAAATTACATTTGTTGTAGCCACCTTCACCTCATTCTTATAAACATTATTAGATGATTACTGGATTAGAAACGATATTGATTAATTCTTTAAGTTTGTGTTTTCATTTTGTTTTCATGTTTGATTCACGACTGATAGCATGAATCAAACATGAAAATCGAGCTTATATTCAATTTGAATCCAATACTTGAAAGACTTATTTTTTATTTTTTTAGGGTGTTGATATAATTTTTATATGGTTGGATGATTTGCATCTAATTTATGAGGAGTTTTGTTTTGATATATTTCAAACCCTTTGCAAACACAATATTCATGCTAGTAGTCATGGGAATCAATGTGCACCTACTGTACTCTGTACTTAACTCACCTTGCTAGCATAGTGAATTAATGAGCCTTTCATTATGGGTATAGGTCAAATTTGTATGTCCGGCTCTTATTACCAGGAATGGTAAATCTTTACAATCAAACCCTCGTTGTTTACCCCCACTCTGTGCTATGATAACATACATGTTTTGTTATGGCCATTTCTCCACTATCCATTTGGATTTGTTCCTATCACTCCTACCATTCAAACCTAAAACTATTTTGAGTTATCCCTGTTGCATTCTAGTTACATTTGTTATGGCACCTGTGAGGCGAATCCAACCAAATGGCTATGAGTTTCTTTTTTAAGAAAACCCGTAATTGCATGTCGGAGACACGTTTTTGTGGGAGCAATTCTGAGCAAACGGTTATGAATTAGTCCAAACCATTTAAAACCCATTTCTAAAATGGGGCCATTTACCTACATCGCAAGAATATTAGTCATAAACGAATCCATTTCAAAGGTATGTTTCGTTTTCTGGACAACATTTTCTCAGAAAATTTGTTTCGCCTGAGTTTTCTTTTTTCCATTTCCTCTCCGTGGGTGTGAATATATGCAGTAAATGGTGAATTCTATCATAGACATAAGCTAAACCCTTCTATCAAATACCTGTGTGTTGATCCACAAGAGGACCATGCCACCACAGATCAAACTTTTGCTGTTGGTCGAAACCCATTGGGCAAAAACGCCACAGTCTGTTTTCATGCCTAGAAAGTCATTGGAGGAGGTTTTCATATGTGTTAAAGGACAGGTTGCCTGTGGTTCCTATTCATGATCCAACTCAGGTGGTTTTAAACAAATCAATTTTCAAAGGCAGGAATGCAAAACAGAGTAATTCAGACTTAATTTTTACAAACAAGAGGATTAAGTAGGCTGATAATATAATTATAAAAAAACTTAACGAATTTCCACACCATGATAAATTCGAATTTGTCAAATTATTGAAGTAGTTAATAGTTGTTTATTTTTGGATTTGATTCTGTTTGAAAAAAAAAAAAAAAAGATTTTTATGGTTGATTTTTACTATTTTAGACATGATATAAAACTCAGGTTATCTTTATTTCTATTCACTTTTTGTTAATTTTCCTATTAGTGAAACAAGAAAGTGTTAGATTGGCTTTGACTATATGTACACCCTTTTTTGTGTAACTTAGTTAGTTCAAGTCTTATTAGACTTATAATTAGAAAACAGAAAATACAAAAATGTGCTTTCCTTATCTTCTTCTAGAAACAATTATCTTTACATTGATTTTGCAAGGCTTTCATCAAAACTTGCAACCTGTAAATTCTGTTCATAAGTGATATGTTCATATTTTCTTTTTCTATTTAATATATTTGTAAATAATTAGATCAAAGTTCATAGATTATATTAGTTTTAGCATTAGATAGTTTTCCTCTTTTCTTTGTTTTAGGACTTTAGCTGGCTAACAGAGCCATTAAACCCATTAGAATAGGTTACACTAAATGTCTTGGGTTATTAAGACAACCCCGGACCAGATCTATTCTTCCATTTGACGGCATGCCAAATTTTTCCGTCAACAAATGGCGCTATAAGGAGGGTGAGGTAAATTTAATGATTAAATGTTTTTCCCCTCAACCTGTCATAATTCCAGATTTATAAATTATTCTTTTGTGTCACCTTGAAATGCACTAGAAGAAAGGCCATACTGATAAGTTGGACTTGCAAGAGTCTTTGTCTTGAATGTATTTAATTCCCCATGGCTCCCCAAATCACTATGTTGGAACATGCTTTCCACTTCTCATTACCTGATATTCCCAACATGACAGTCTCTCGCTTGTCCAAACTCACCTTTGATGGTGGGGGGAATGTATCTGCTAAAGACCATATTAACAAGTTTTGGTGCAAATGCATCAAGCATGATATTTTTGATTTAAAGGTTTTATGCAGATTGTTTTCTTTTACTTTTAGGGGTCAGATTAAACATTGGTTTGAGTATTTTCCTGCAT
The DNA here is from genome assembly GCA_009831015.1 of Picea engelmannii. Taxonomy (NCBI): domain Eukaryota; kingdom Viridiplantae; phylum Streptophyta; class Pinopsida; order Pinales; family Pinaceae; genus Picea; species Picea engelmannii. Next base: position 109,920 of record ML792376.1, on the reverse strand, counting down.
ATCACATTATTCATTGGTTTCAATTTGTAGATGAAGTTTTAGATGCTTTTGAAAACTATGATTACAATCATTTATGTGAAGAATCTTTGACTTTATTAATCAATGAAAATTCATCTCTAGAAGGCTTTTCAACAAGAATCCATCATGTTCTTTGTAAATTTAATCTTGATGACATGTCATTTGTACTAAATCTCCTCTATGATGCTTGCATTCCTTTCATCCAGTCATATTCAATCTCAAATGATGAATCAGTTACAAATCCTATCACTCAATTGCGATAAGAATTGTGTTTACAGGATGAGAGGAATCCATCCGAAAATTTTCAACAAGCAAGGGAGGTAGGATCTATTGAAAAGGTTCTTACTGACAATCAAACTAGTTTTTCCTCTAAAGCATTGTATATTCATTCCTCGACCATCATGGAAGAATATTTGATGTTGGGTCAAGATGAATGTCCATATTCTTCTAACTCTTTCTCTAATCAGTACTTAAATTCAGTTATTAAAGAACACTTAGGTGACGAAAACGATCGTAAGCATTCTAACATTCCAATGAAACTGATTAGAGATGTAGATTTTCAATTGGAAGAAGAAACCTTAAACCTTGATCTATAGATCATACCTTATCCATATGAAATATTAGATGTTTGTCATGAACATTTTGAGTTATCTATCATACAGGAGACAAATTTAGATGATCATATTATGTTGAATAATTTATCACCAAAACAAAGTGAAAGTTTTAAGAAAAGTAAAGAGGAATTTCTTGAGAATATCATTGTTAAATATCATAGCTCAAGAGATTCTTTTCATGTGCTCATTTATGATTCCTTTTACTCTTTATATGTCGATATCTTCTTAGATTCTGGTGGACTTGATACTTTACCCACAGTATCTTACTCTTTGCCATGCCAAAATTTGGTGAAATTAATTCCAAACATAACATTTATGAAGTAGGATTTGTTTCTCTTTCACTTTCATCACTCGCATCGAAAAAGGACATGTTACAAGATAATTTTACACGATTTATTGTTGAAAAAGACAATGCACTCATTCTTATGGAGATCAAATATTCTACATTGCATATTCGTTCTTTGATTAGTTCGAATTTTAATGTGTATGCTTCACATTTTGAAACGATCAATCTCATCAAAGGAAGTGTTCAAACCAATAATCTAACTGATGTCATGAATCATCTTATGATGTGTTCCCCATTGATATATCAATTTCATTTAAGTCATAGTTTGCATCCTAATTTTTATGACAGGATCTTAGAATGGCTTGAAGATTTGTATCTAAAAAATCTTCTTAATAAAGATAAAGTTGTGCTTGCTTTGTTTCTACCTAAATATATAGGAAATAAGCATGACATGAATTTTTAGATCCTCCATGTGAAGAAATGGATGAACAATTGGAGAATTGTCATGAGGATGGGGCACTTCAGCCTTGGATGGTGGTTATGTCAGGTCCCCATAATATTGACAAGTTTTCCAAACTTACTTACACTCTTCCATGCCATTATGACCCATATCACGACAAGATTGCAGAATGGTTGGAGGATTCATACATCAAGAAGTTTCAAAAAAATGGTAAGGTTGTGCTTGTTTTGTTTTTAAAAGAATATATAGGAGGTAAGAATGACACATTTCTTTTGTATCTACAAATACTATGTTCTTTTATTCTTATTTTCAACTTTCTATGCCTTGCAGGATTGAAGATGCTCTTGTGGTTGCACTGGAAATACGATTTTACTTAGCATTTTGATCTATTTAGTAGTTTAGAGTAGGTTTCCTTTAGTTTTATTTCTTAGTGTTTCTCTTTGTAATAATGCAGTTATGAAGTGGGCACACCAAGAGAACCATAATATGAATGATATCAGGGAAGTCCACTTTAAATATTTTTCTCTTTTCTTTTCGTTGAATATTTCTTTTCAAAAACACAATATCATCATAAAAATTTTAAATGGAAAGTAAAGAGATAAGTAAATTTGAACTATCAATTCAACCATGACCCAAGGTGCCATGAGTAGGACTGCACTCATATTAGTAAGATTTTTTCTATTTTCTTTTAGTCTCTTTTATTTTTAATAACAATGCTTGGTCAAAGTAACATCTTATGCATCACTATATTAAGAAATGAACTTGCTCGCACATGAGATTTTATATGATTTAGTTCTCCCTTTATTTTACACTGGGATGCTAGTAGATCCCAAAGCTCGGGTTTATCTTGGCCAAAATTGTTTCTGAAAGTGTGTTTTTCTATTTTGATTTTGTTTGTTTTGATATACTTCTAATTTTGAATTCCATTAATAAAATCTGATTCAGTTTGGTGTGTGTGTGTGTGTGTATGTGTTTTCTTTCTTTGATTGAACTTTATTCTTATCTGTCTTTTTGAATAATTATATTCCTGATCAAAGAGCGATTGTTGAAGGAAGCATTCATTCAAGAATTATGTTTTTGAAAGCAATTTGAAATAGTTCAAACGGTTTCTGATGTTAAGATTCAGCTCAGATAATTGATTTGTAAGTTAGTTAAGTACTATGAAATCCTAAACGGTCTTTGTCAGAGTATTACCCCTGAAATGTGTCGAGATCTTTGGGAATTACAATTATCCTTAGACTTTTTACACCATTCATGTTCTTAAAAGATCACTTTTAAGTGCTTCCCCATTCTCTAGATGATTTCTTAACTAGAATCTAAAATCTCTAAACCATGATAAAACTTCCTGTTTTGAAATCAAATAATATATATATATATATATNCATGTATTGTAATTAACCTCCAATATCACCCTGCTCTCTTTGTCATCAATAAATCTATAATTGTATTATTATTTAAAAGTGGCATAAGAGGGTTTAAAACACTTATGTGTGGGAAGTGTGTGTAAACTCGTCGGGGTACTGAACAGGCTCGTTGGCAGCGGGTAAATGCACACATGATACCAAGACAACTTCGTCGGGGTACTGAAAAGGCATGTTGGCAACGAAGCAATGTCAGGTCGAGAGGTAGCAAGTATATGCTTTTAAATTAACTTTTATGGAAGTATACATCATGTGGATACAACTATTGGATGGGATTAAAGAATTTGAGTGGGTTAAATGACATCCCTGTCGAGGCTATGGATGCCTACTGGAAGCAGTGGCTCTGTCAATGGTATGGAAGTCATTTTATAAACATCATGACTCTTTGATTAAAACACAACTTCAGGTTATAATCCTCTGTAAAAGCATTATTTTCTTCTTTTCTGATACTTTTCTATAAGTCCGAGCTAGTCTTAACATTGTGTAATATTAAAGTGGATTTGTTTCAAAGCAGCTTAAAATTATATCCAAGTCTTATTCTTCTTCCCTGAGATGAAATCTTACCAGATCAGAGATAACTGTTTCACCCAGTAAGTCTCCATTTGTTGGGCCCCAACAACTCCCCCTAATTTTTTACAAAATTTAAAGGGTCCCCATTAGAATCTTGATAATTATAATGAGCTACAGAATCAACCTCCTTTTCAAATAGTTCCATACCTTGGCTTGCTTCGAGACAAACTTAATACATTCACTATAGTATGAAACATTCATTACAAGAGTATATGTCAAAAGTTAGAAATGAGCATAGAAATCTCAATTTAAACAAAAACGTTAATTTTTATCAATTGTTTATTTTCGTTTAAATTATGATTATGTTTCATTCTTTTTCTCATTAGAAAGTTTGACTATTTTGAATAATGGGTTCAATACTTCATCAAATAATATCTTGGTTGGTTTCTCATTTTCACAAAATCATTTGGTGGGATTAATTAATTAAATTCTTTTTTCATTTTGCATCTTATTTCAAAATAAAAATAATAATAATAAAGAAATTATCTATCATCTGTTTGATTTTGTGAAAACCCAAAATTAATATTTTTCTCCTCTCCATCAACTTGAAGCTTCTAGAATTTTAAGATCATATTTGAAAGGAAAATATAAACAATGTTTTTTTAGAACTTATAGTTAGTTTAAATTCATTTTTTATTTTATTGTTCTAGATTTTGTTTTATTCACAATTTTTAGGTTATTAATTTAGGTTTCTTTTTATTTCACAAGTTTATATTATCAGTTATTTGGTACGGATATGATCATGGCCTAATTTTATTATCTAAATATGTTCAAGATGATTGATCCAAAAGTAATATTGGATTGTTGCAAATAAATTTATGAGCAACAACAGATAAAATTTGGAAAAGTATCAAGAAAAGATAGACGATTTTGCGGGATTGATTGCAGCGAAACCGTGAGGAATCTGAAGAAATGGTTGAAAACCCATCTCCAAAATATACCCATTTAGCTTACATGCAAGAATTTTCCTAAAGAAATGTACTATTTGATAGATATTTGTGTCTCTTTACGAGACAAATTTCAGGTGGCGTAAATTATTAGTGACGCCCAAACTGTTCATTCATTGTATAAATATATGAGAAAGTTCAAAGCCATGGGGATCCAGGAGATGGAGAGGAGGATTTTGATCCTTTCTCTTTTGTATTTTATTTCTTTTGTAAACTTTTTTTTTTTCAAATGGAATAATGGATGGATGGAATCTTTGGGAGAATGGACAAGTATTTTCAAAGAAGAATATGAAATTTCAAGTTGCTTAATGGCTTTTGTCCTGTGAGTAAAATGGTTTTATTTTCATTAAAATATCTTCATATACTTTGAATAATTGATTATGCATTGATTTAAATTAGCTTTAGTCTGTTTTATCAATACATGGTTAATTGTTATCATTTATATATTAATTTTTTCAATCTTTAAGAGTCTAGTATCCCAAAAGTTCTTCCTGGACCATATGATGAACATATTTTGTTTAAACTATATGAGAAAGTAGTTTACTCTTTGGCTTTCATCCTGTGTAGATTTTGCAGTGTTTTTTTTTTGTCTTCTCATGTAATTTTTTGATGTGAAATGTTATCTGTGTCGAATTAGCTTTAGTCAGTTTTGCACATAATATTTTATATCATGTTTTTCTTTATGTTGTTCATTATCTTTTGGTTTAGTTTATATATGTGACTGATCATCTATTCAAGTATTTTGGGTTTACATATCATGCTAGATAGTTGGTAACATCATTCCTGAGAATTGGAATTTCTTTCATTTTTAGTTATTGGACATTTCAAGGTCACAAGATATATAATTATTTGTCTTTCTGTTGTTATAAACTCGCTCCAGAATATGAAACACTTCCTTGAATTTCTTCAGGAAGTATTACGTTTGTTTTTGTTATAGGTTTACACTTGACACCGGTTAAGAAGAGCTCATACAAATACAGAGAGATGAATTTAGCTTAGTATTGTTGATCAGTGAGAGGTTAGTAGTTGCATTGCTTTCTTTTATTCAGATTTGTTTATATATGAATGAGACAATGATTGCATTAATTAGCTTTGATTGTGTCTATGTCATTGTTTCCATTGTATTTGCTTAGTATTTATTAGTTTAAAATATTTAAACATTAAAAGAAAAAAAATATTTATGTTCTTACTTTATCTTATTTTGAAACATTATTATGAACATTCATTTTCGCAAGATTTCAAGTAAACATTGTAAACTATATATAGATTGTTTATAATCATTTGTATATTCACATTTCTTTTTAATAAACATTAGTAAGTAATATATCATTTGTTAGAATCATAGCTTTAGATTAGTTTATTTCTTTTGTTGTTTTTAGGACTTGAGTTGGCTAAAGGATCCATTAAACCCATCGGGTCATATCATACCAAACGGATTGGGTTATTTAGACAACCCCGGACTAGATCTATTCTTCCAGTTGACGACATGTCAAATTCCCCGTCAACACTATGGTATATCAATCTTTAGAATCATCTGATCCTTGGATTGTGCATAGTCCGTTAGAATTCGATGCCCTAGGTGACACTGTGCCACTTAGTCCAGCTGAGGCTTCATATGATGTTATCCAATTTGCCTCTCCCTCCTTGGATGACCAACATCTATTGACATCCAACACTTATTCGTTGCCATCTTGGTTGAATTCCTTATCCTCTGCTTTTGACTACATTTCCCATATTTTTCCATTAGACGAATCCATTATGGAAATTCTTAGTATCGACGAGGTACCTTGGGATGACAACCATCATCGATCATCTTTTCTTCCTCCTCTAGAAGAAATTCAAGAATATATACACTCTATATTCCCCTCCTATGTTGTTAATTCTCCCCAATCTCCTATACTTACCCATGATACTATTTCTGAGGGGAATTTAGGCAACATATATTCTATGATCTCTATCGATATCTTGATCAAAGAAGGTATCGTGGAAAATGTTCATCTTGGTACTAATTGTTCGCCTGAGGAAATGGCTTCTTACATCACTTTATTTAAATAATTTTGCGATGTATTCGCTTGGAGCTATGAGGAAATTCCTAGGATTGACCCCTCGATCATTGTGCATGAAATAAAAACTTACCCAGGTGTTAACACTGTGTGACAAAAAATTTGTTTGGTTCATCCTACGAAAACTGCAGCAATAAAGGTAGAGGTTGAAAAACTGTTAAAATATGGCTTTATCTATCATGTCCCCTTGACGAAATGGGTTTCTAACATTGTTCGGGTTGCTAAAAAACAAGGAACCATTTGGGCCTATGTCTATTATAGATATATTAACAAGGATTTTCCCAAAGACAATTACCCCACACCCTTCATCGACCAAATCATTGATAATTGCACTGGAATCGTTATTTTCTCTTTCATGGATGGTTTTTCAGGATATAACTAGATTGACATTCTACCCATTGATAAATATAAGACAACCTTCACCTCCCTGTGGGGAACATTCTCTCTTCAGAAACTACCTTTTGGTCTATAAGATGTTCACTACTACAAATTGAAAAAATTGAGACAAAAGAACTCTTTCGTCACAAAATTCAAGAGAAAAATTTCAATTTTTCAATTTTGATTTAAAGCCACCCTATATTTGTCGCTCTATCAATGGAAACAAACTTTCTTCTATTTTGCAACAATAATAAATATGGTGGACTATTGTCTCAATTTCGACAAACTTGTGTTTTCGTCACAAGAGCGATGCTCACTATTGACCGTTACACTTTTTGATACTATCCATATTGACTATTATACATTTTAACAAAGTCTAAATTGATATAGTCAAATTTCATCGCAAGAGTGACGAACTTTGACTTGACCATTATAATCGTTCCCGTCTTTGACAAAGTGACCTAAATATAACAAATGAATAGGTAAAAAAAAAGAAATATTTAGGTCACGGTCGTCGCAATTGCGACGATGGTGACCTAAATTGACCTATAAATGTTTGACGATTTAAAGATGCTGTGACAATCTTGCTATAAAAACAACGATTCCGAAAGGGTATTTTAATGTGGAAGAATGTCGCAGAATATAGTTAGAGGTGAGGAAAAAGTAAAGCGGGTGAAAAGGGTGATGGTAGATGTTATTTCCCTTGCAAAAAATATTGCCTCATATGTCCCATAATAATTTTAATAGCAACAACTACAAAACATTGTAGGAAATATGGGCACATTGATGGCAGATCAAATGAATATCGTCCCATGGTAATTAGCTATATATTCATTATCTTTTTTTATTTTGTCAATTTTATATAAAATTATATATATA
>ML792376.1:89378-102184 GCA_009831015.1 Picea engelmannii | reverse complement strand
TTCATTGCTTATTTACTCTGCAGTTATTGGATAATAATGCTTCATTGATATAACACTTGGATTATATGGTTAAATTGCTCTATTACTGATTCACCCCCCCTCTCAGTAATCCAACACCCCCTCATAGCAATCCAGCAAAGAAGCAATAGCCAAGGGAAAGCTGCCACATCGCACAAGAGAAAAACTGACTTGGGCCTCCCCCTTCTCGAGGTAGAAGTTAATGAAAATAAGGAAGGTGGGTGAGACATTGTCTCCTTCCTTAAATGGAAGGTTAGAAAAGAAAAAATCACAGAGGTAGATTGTCAGTCCAGTCTGACAGAGATTGTGTCTGACAAACAACTGCATGGGTAGTCTGCCCAACATCTGCATGTGCAGCTTGACAAATAAGCTTGTCAACGTGATGCATTGAATGTATAACATGATGGTGTTTCAGAAAGTTCAAGACAGTTTGAGTATATGTAGGCATTTGTTTTCATTTTTGTTGGTATCGATGGAAGAGCTAAGCTCCCAATTGTAAAGTTTTAATGAAGCACTACTTTTCCTGGTTACGCATTTGTATCTGAGATTTCTTGTTTAATGAAAGTTAGCTTCTTTCCATCTTTGTAATGATTGTGTTAGAACACTCGGAATTGGAGGATCCAGTCGAGGGTCGTGGTGTTGTAGGATGATGTAGGTTCGATCACTACAACACTTCCACCAGTTTTAATCAGTTTCTTGTGTTACCTTCTCCTTCTTACACTGAATAGCTTGGAATTGGAGGATCCAGTCAAGTTGTTGCAGTAGCATTGCGATGCTCAGAATTGGAAGATCCAGTCGAGCTGTCACTACAATTGTTGTAACTGTGTCATTTAGGCACATGCCAGTGTTTTGTTTTTCTTCTCCAAGATGATGGAAGGCCCGATGCCCATAACAGTCTTGTTCATATTTCTCACCAAGTCTTCCTTCTGCTCATTTTAATCTCAAATTACTGACGGAAGTTAGATCAAGACCTCATTTGTTCATGCATAGCCTGGTCTAGGATTTTGAGTTAAAACGATATTGTTCTGAGTCTTATTTCTTTCGATCACCCTTTTATGAACAAATTGTGACATATAAACTGATGGGTATTAGGCTTACTCCTGCTGCAATCCAAGAGTGACTTCTGGTACTAACATTTCTGGCGCCATTGCCAGGGACAAAGTTGAAGATTTTCCCCAGGATTGAATGACATTGAGCTTCTGATTCTGAAGGTGCATCAAGTATCAAAGCCCTATAAGATTTCTATTGTGCACCTGGAAAATCCATTGTGATGACTCCACTATGGCGAACCGGTCGTTTCAGTTGTGGTTTCGAGAGGTAGGCATACGAGGTCTACTCCTCAATTTCCCTTCACAACACCTGAAGCAGATCCAGAGAAGCTTATCAGAAAGGGAAAGGCCCTCAAAGAAGGAGCTTCAGCTGTTGAACGAGGTATTTCTGATAGTTCTCATTGCCCTCTATTAGAAACTCTAATATCTGCTTCTCATTTTCCTATCAGACCTCTTACTGGAGTTTCTCGTTTGTTAAATTTTGGGAGCGTTCTTGTTGATTTTTCTTCTCCTGGTCTTGGATTAGAAGGAGAGAGATTTGTCACTCCTATTTTCCCTAATGTTGCAGCCTGGTCTAGACCCAGAAATTCAAAATATTTTCCTACCCTAGGCTTTTCAACCCCTCCTCCTATTACTGTTGTTACTAGTGTACCCACGCCAACCTTTGTTCCCTTCATCCCTTTATCCTTTTCTACACATCCTATGCTATTTTATTTCCCTCCTGCAATATCAGTTCCAGTCTCCCTTGTTCGAACCCCTTCTCCTCCTAATTCTCCTCCACCTCATATCCCTATGGCGGGTGCCAATCCTCCTAGGAACATGATGGTTCAGATATTGGCCGCTAGATATGCTCCTCTGGTCTTACCTCAGCCTATGAATTCCCTCCCAACCACATACTAGCTTAAGTATATGCCCCAATTAATAGGGGAGGGAGACGTGACTACAAAAGAGTACCTCTCATCCTTTTATAGGTTTGCAGAGATTCAGGCCATCAAAAATGAAGATGTGTGGATGAGAGTTTTTGTATAGAGCCTTGATGTTGATGCCATGGAATGGTTTAAGGACTTGCCTCCTGGATCTATTAATGAGATTGATGCTCTAGATGATGCATTCTTAAGGAACTGGGGAAATAAAAAATATCTCCTTTATTATATTATAGAATTTGGGGCACTTAAGAGAGAGGAGGGGGAAGTTGTCTCAGACTTCTCGAAGAGATTTAATAAAATGTATAAAAGGATTCCAACCGAAGTTAAACCTATGGAAATATATTCCAAAATGACGTATGTCAATGCCTTCAGCCCTGAATGTTTCCTACTGTTGAGAGAAATAAGAGAAACATCTTTGGCTCATATGCAATATGCATCCCTTGAGGTAAAATCTAATATATTAGCAGCTGACAAACTTAGGGGGAAAGCTGACAGAGACAAGGGAAAAGGTAGGTTTGAAACCTCGACTTCTAGTTCCTCTGTTGCCTCTCCTCAAATAGATGAAACGACTAAGCTACTAAAATCACTATCTACTGGGATAGAAAAGATCGAAATGGAGGGGAAACAAACTTACATAAATCCTCAAAATATTGACAAAAGAGGCAATTTCAGGAGGCCAAACAACAATGTTCCCAAGATTATTCCAAGGGATCAAAGAAACAGAGATAGGGATGATCAGAGGATTCAAACCCCTCTCCAAAATAACCTAGTTGATGAGGAGGAGAGGGAAGAAGAGGAGCTTGATCCTGAAATTCATTGTATTGAAGACACCTCCCCTTTTCCCCATTTGACTCAATCTGTATATGAAGAATCCCTCGTGAACAATCAAATCAATGAACTAAGTAAGGGGAAGAAAGCCAAAGACATCATTCCTAATAGATACAATATTATATCAAATAAGAAAGAAGGGAAGTCCGATATCCCTGATCAACCTCTCATAGCAGAAAAGCTTGCTAAGCCTGCAGCAAACACTGCCAAGGAAAAGAAAACTCAGAATATCTCGTCGACATCAAAAGACCCTACCCTAGAGGTGAGGGAAATTACTAATCCTCCTTCCTCCTTTAGCTTTGACCATGAAATTCAAAAAATTAGGATTCTCGTACCCATCTCAGAGCTAGTCAAACATAAATATTTCAAAATGTCCCTTTCTAAGATTTTGTAGCCTGAGCCATCCTTCCATCCCACAGAATCAGTGAATCTCTGGGATGAAAATATAGCATTCATCCTAGGTCCCATGGTATAATACATAGATGATTCATCCCCTCCCTTCTACACATCCTTGACATTCATGATACGGTGTTGCATAACTGTCTGATGCATTCTGGAGCATCTCATAACCTCATGCCTAAAAAAGTCATGGAAGAGCTTGGAATCAAAGTCAAAAAATCCTATCATGATTTGTACTCCTTTGATTCAAGGAGGGTGCAATGTCTTGGGTTGATCAAAGATCTGGTCATGACCTTATTTCAACTGCCTATGAAGAGTGTGGTCATGGACATTGTGGTAGTTGATGTTCCTCCTAAGTTTGGCATGTTGTTGTTAAGAACTTGGATAAAAAGTCTTGGGGGGACATTACAAATGGACCTAACCTATGCTACCATTCCAGTCTTTGGAGGGGAACACAGAAGATTGTACAGAGAGGCTCAACTGGCCTACATTGTAAGTGATGAAGTAGATCCCACCAATCACCCCATCTTTTTCCTTGACACAGATTTGGGATCCAACTTGTTGCAGCTCACCACTCACCAACACCCCTGAGCCTACCCTTCAAATCAGAAAGCAACCAGTTTCTTTTCATGAAGCACATATCTCAAATACAGCTGTGTGGAAAATGTTCTTTGATGGAGCTTCTTCTAGAGATGGTGTTGGTGTTGGGATAGTTTTTGTTTCCCCTGATCAGGAAACTATATCTCTATCATATAAATTAGAGTTTGAAGCTACCAATAATGTGGCAGAATATGAAGCTCTTGTTTTGGGCTTAAGAGCTACAAAGGATATGGGAATCAAGGAAATAATTGTGTTTAGAGATGCCAAGTTGATTGTCCAGCAGATCATAAATACCTATCAGGCCACACACCCTTGACTAAGAAGTTACATAAATGAAGCATGGGACCTCATTGAAAGTTTTTTCCTAGCTTTCAATATATCATTTATTCCAAGAGGAGAAAAGAGTGTGGTTGATTCTCTGGCTGTTTCAACAAGTAATTTCAAATTTCTCCTACCACCCAAGCTCAGGTATGACATAGAAGTGAAATACAGGCCCTCCATACCTAACAATGTCAAGCATTGGAAAGTGTTTGAGGATGACCTTGAAATCAAAAGGTTCCTGGAGACAATTGAGGAGTTTTCAACATTGCACATTGATCAAGACCCTGTATCTGAAGCAGATCCTCATGCTAATGCTTTTTTGAACCAGATTGTTGATCATCAAATTGTTCAATTACCCAACAACCATATTCCCAAAGGATTGGTTCCTTTGGAAAGATTATTTGACAGCAATGATGTGGTAGTAAAGGGTAAAATCTTAGATGATAATGTTGATGTAGCTGAGTGAAACATTGGCACAGAAAAGGAACCAAAATTTGTCAAGTTGTTCAGCAGTTTGACAAGAGAGAAAAGGGTCGAGTATGCAGAGTTGTTAAAATAATTTTCTGATGTGTTTGCTTGGACCTATGAAGATCTCAAGACATATGACATTTCTTTCATTGAGCACAAGATCCCACTGAAAGAGGAAGCTAAGCCTTTCAGAAATAAGTTAAGACATATCAATCCTATGTTGTTGCCTGTCATGGAGAAAGAAGTAAAAAAGATGTTGGATGATCAAACCATTGTCCCTTTGAGATATTCTGAATGGGTGGCCAATCTGGTCCTAGTGAGAAAGAAAAGTGGAGAAATCAGACTCTGTGTTGATTTTAGAAATCTGAATAAAGATCGAAGAAGGACAATTACCCCTTACCCAATATGGAACATATATTGCAAAGGGTAACAGGTGCATCCAAGATATCCATGATTTATGGCTTTTCTGGCTAAAATCTTATATTAGTCTTGCCTGAGGACAGAGAAAAAACAACCTTCACCACTCCTTGGGGCACATTCATGTATGCCAAAATTCCCTTTGGATTGATGAATGTAGGGGAAACATTTCAGTGAGCCATGGACATAGATTTCATTAGGGAGAAAGATCAGTTTGTGGTGATATATCTAGATGACATAACAGCCTTCTCCAGATCTGATAAAGAGCATTGTTGTCATTTGAGGAAGGTTTTCTTGAAATGCAGAAGGTTTGGCCTTTCCTTAAATCCCAATAAATCTTTGTTTGCGATGGAGGAGGGAAAGTTGTTAGGCCATATAGTATCAGTAGAGGGAGTGAGAATTGATCCTAGCAGGGTGGAGGCAATTCAAACTTTATCACTTCCTAGGTCCATAAAAGAAGTCCACATTTTCTTGGGAAAGATTAACTTCCTGAGGAGGTTTGTCTCAAATTTTGTTGAGTTGGTAAAGCACATCACAGCCATGCTCAAGAAAGGGAATGAAGTAAAATGGACTGTTGAACCCAGGGAAACCTTTGACCAAATCAAGAAAGCATTGACTGAGGCACCTGTGCTGATCAGTCCTGATTATTCCAAGGATTCCCTAATCTTTTTTTTTTCTTCTTTTTACACAGTGGTTGTTGTTCTACTACAAAAGAATGGTGAAGGGTTGGAGCAGCCTATTTCCTTCTTCAATAAGGTGTTAAGGGATACTGAAATCAGGTATGAAATCATGGAGAATAAATCCTATGCCTTTGTGAAATCTCTCAAGGCTTTCAGAGTCTATGTCTTGCACTCAAAGATCATTGTATACATTCCTTCAACTTCTGTGAAGGACATTCTTATTCAGCCTGACATAGATGGGAGAAGGAGCAAATGGATTGCCAAGATCCTTGAGTTTGATCTGGAAATAAATCCCACCAAACTAGTTAAAGGGAAGGGTTTAGCCAAGCTACTAGTGGAATCCAATTGTAAGGCCTTGGGGGTTAATTTCCTCAATGTTTACTCAAAAATCAGCAAGCAGAGTTGTCTAGCAAAGGCTCTCAGGATTTCTTACCTCTAGAAGAATGCACCTGGTATAGAGACATTATATATTTTCTAAAAAAATTGAAGCCCCCTGATGGAATGGGGAAGAGCAAGGTAAGAGGTTTAAAGCTCAAAGAAATAACATATTGCCTTACTGACCAGGTCTTATATTGGAAATGCCCTCTGCGAGGCCCAAAGAGTTATGTTTGATTTCCATAGAAACCTATGTGGGGAACACAATTTTTGGAAGACCACAGCCTACAAAATTCTCAGGGAGGAATACTTCTAGCCCAATTTATTCACTGATGTATCCAGAGAGGTCAGAGCCTGCATCAAGTGTAAAAAATTCTCAGGAAAGAAACAACTCAAATCTCTGCCACTAAAGCTTGTAGTAGCTTCAGGAGCCTTTCAACAATGGGGGTTGGACTTCATTGGCGAGATTCATCCCCCTTCAAGTGGTCAACACAGATGGATCATGACTGCCATAGATTACTTCACCAAGTGGATAGAAGTTATCCCTACCAGGAGTGATTCTCATAAAGTAATCATTGGATTTCTGGAAGACATCATCACAAGCTTTGGCTATCCTAGGAGGATTGTCACTGATAACGCTGCATCTTTCAAGTATGAGCCTCTAGTCAGGTTCTTTGAGTAGTTTGGGATTTCACTAATTCATTCCACTCCCCATTATCCTCAAGGAAATGGACTAGCAGATTATTCTAACAAAATTTTGATCAAGCTCATTAAAATATTGTTGGAAGACAATAAGAAGGCCTAGGATTCAAAGATCAAATTCACTATGTGGGCTGATCGAGTGAGAACAAAGAGATCCTTGGGAACCTCCCCTTTTCAACTTGTTTATGGGAAAGAAGATGTATTTCCCACTCAGCTAGCTCTACCTATAGCAAAATGATTTCAAGATTATTAAGGAGAGCCAGACCATATGGTCAGAAGAATTCATCAACTGGTGGAAGTGCAACAGACCAGAGAGAAGGTAATGGATAGAGCTCATGATTAATAGAAGAAGATCAAGTAGGCCTTTGACAAGAAGGCCAGAAAAGGGGAATTTGAGCTGGGAGATATGGTGCTTAAGTGGGATGCACCCAGGCAGGATAGAGGCAAACACAACAAGTTTGAAGCCCTCTAGATTGGGCCCTTCAAAATCTCCAAATTGTTTTTAAACAACACCTACAGGTTGCAGGATTTGGAGGGCGAAGAAGTTTTTAATGGACCTGTGAACGGCCATTTCCTGAAGAAATGTTTTTTTTGAGCCATGAGTGGCTCTTCGTTTTTGTAAATATTGTTTTCCTATTTTGTTTTTTTTGGTTTCATTAAAGTGACTCCATAGCCCAACAACAAGGCACTGAAGCTGCAAAAGAGTTCTCAGCAGCCTGCAGGGAGCGTGTCATCCCCCATGGAGCCTAATGTTATCACATAAGTGGGTAGGGGGGTTTTTCCCTTATGAAGAGACCCCCTTTGGCGAAAATATGGAAAGAAAAGGGGTTAAAACCCACTTTTCCTAAGTCCTTGTGATCCGACGTGTTTGGTTTAAAAAGTGTGTGGATCTGGGTGGCCATGATCTGTGTGCCTAGATCTAATAACAGGGTCCATTTCCAGACCCCCCTCCCCCCCCAACCGTTCTACCTTTAATGAGGGGGGTGTCCAATATGGGAAGTTTCGTGTGGGCCCCCATAAAACCCCTTACTACTTCTTCCTCCACTTACTTCCTTCGCCTCCCAGTGACAAGTGTCCCTCGCTTCTCCTCTCTTATTCCACCGTCACATCTCTCACTTCCCTCCTACCTTTCGCCGCTGCACACTTGTCCTCCAATATCCCAGGTGTTATGTCCCCTTTCCCTTCATCCCTCTTATCTCCCGACACCTATACCCCCATGCTACATGCCACATCCACCTGTGTCCTATCCATATTTCCCATGGCACTTCTCATCAGGTGCCACAGCCCCCATTTCTCCGCCACCTGGTGCTTCCACCTCAACACCCCTCGTCTCACCTTCACATTGATGGTGCCATCTCCCTCCCCATCAGATCCTCATCCACATTCGCAGTTCATTCCCCCTCATAGCAGTTCAGAAAAGCAACAACAACCAAGGGAAAGTCGACACGTTGTGCAAGAGTAGAATTGACTTGGGCCTCCCCGTTCTCAAGGTAGAAGTTAATGCAAATAAGGAAGGTAGGTGAGACATTGTCTCCTTACTTAAATGGAAGGTCATAAAAGAACAAATAACAGAGGCAAACTATCAGTCTAGTCTGACAGAGATTGAGTCTGACAGATGACTACATGGGCAGTTTGCCCAATGTCTGCATGCACAACCTGACAAAGAAGCTTGTCAACATGATGCATTGAATGTATGACATGATGGTGTTTCAGACAGTCTGAGCCAGTATGAGTATATGTAGGCATTTTTTCCATTTTTTTTGGTATCAATGGTAGATCTAAGCTCCCAATTGTAAAGTTTTGATGAAGCACTAGTTTTCTTGGTTATGCATTTGTATCTAATATTTCCTGTTTAATGAAAGTTAGCTTCTTTCCATCTTTGTAATGACTGTGTTAGAACACTAGGAATTGGAGGATCCAGTCAAGGGTCATGGTGTTGTAGGATGATGTAGGTTGGATCACTGCAACACTTTCACCAGTTTTAATCAGTTTCATGTGTTACCTTCTCCTTCTTACACTGAATAGCTTGGAATTGGAGGATCTAGTCAAGTTGTTGTAGTAGCACTGTGATGCTCGAAATTGGAAGATCCAGTCGAGCTGTCACTACAATTGTTGTAACTGTGTCATTTAGGCACATGTCAGTGTTTTGTTTTTCATCTCCAAGTTGCTGGAAGGCCTGATGCCCATAGAAGTCTTGTTCATCTTTCTCACCAAGTCTTCCTTCTTCTCATTTTAATCTCAACTTACTCCTCATTTCAATTTTTTCATAATATATTTTTTTTTATTTATTTACTTATATATATTACATGATATCATTCTTATATTAATTATGTGTAATTTCAAACAATTAGATAAGTACCAAGTTAAAGATATGAATGTATATATCGAGCCTCTTGTCGACGAGCTGCTAAAGTTATGGCCTAGAATCACAATGTATGACATATGTAAACCAATCGAGGAGAAGAAATTTAAATTCCGTGGAATACTTTTATGGAAAATTCATGATGCCCATGGACTAACACATTTTTGTGGTATGTAGCATTCTAATATTGCTCTTTAATACTATATAATTTTTTAATGTTATCATGGTGCATGCTTATGTTTTAAATAATCTCATCGTATAATTGACATTAATCCATTTGTTGCAGGTCTTCAAAGAAAGGGTAAATTTGCATGTCCAGTTTGTGGCCCCAAGATGAAGTATCGTCATTCACAAATTTTAGGAAAGATGGTGTTGGATGAGTATAGGCACCTTCTTCCTAAGAACCATAGGTATCGTACTACTGAAAAACATCTTTTCAATGGGAAAGAAGAGACTGGATTAAAACAACGAAGAATGACACCTCACCTATGGAGGTTAGAATATAATAGAAATCGTCAAGGTACTCAATTTCATAATGTATCGTAGATCATGTAATGTTTTGAATGTTTATTTTAATCAATGAATTTACTTTACCGTATTTGATAATTATTTTTGTGATTTCTTTTATGCTTCATGAAGGCCGCAATCATCATGAAGGTATTAATAATGGGCTTCCACGAGGAATGAAATGTTATCCCGCTCAAGTCATGAGGTTTCCCTACTATGAGGAGCTAAAAGTAGCTCATTTGTTTGATAGAATGCATATCGTGAAGAATGTGACTGACACGTTATGGTGAATCATAGATGGTAGGAGGGAGAAAGAAAAAATTGTCAAAATTTGTACTGACATTCAGGAATCCAATCATGCAATGCGAACTGTGATCCGATATTCAAATAGATCAGATGGGGTACTAGACTGAAATAACCTTCCATGGTTATTAACAAAGCAACAAAGCAATGATGTAAAAGAGGTCATTCAAAGAATTAAATTTCTCACAGGTTTTGCTTCAAACATAAATAATATCTTAACGAAGAAAGGTGAATTTGGTGGGGAAAAAACACATGATTGGCATACCTTCATTAAGGTAATAATTTTGGTATACATATTTATATATATTGGCCTTATACATCTTTTATTTTTTTTTAATTTGTTCTTGTCTACTTTGGTTGAAACAAACAACGATTCATTTTTTTGTTACAGTATGTTCTACCACTATCTCCCCCAAATGACTTTGACAACAACGTCAAACAAGTTATATATGATCTTGGAAAATACATGAGGTAAGTAGTTGTGATTTATATGCAAAATGTTCTTTCAAATTATTGTTGTACTTAATGACACGTGTTTTACTTGTAATGAAATATATTATATTATGTTTTGTTGAAACATGTTATTTTCTTGTGTCATGATCTCATGTAGATGGTTGTGATTGAAAGAAATCCATGAATATGATATAAAGTATTGGAAGAGATAAATTCCACATCTAATGTGTGAAATGCAAAATTATATACCTCCAACATTTTTCAACGCACAAGAACACTACCTCATACACCAAGTTGAGGGGATTGAAATTTGTGGACCTGTTCGCACAAGGTCAATGTGGATGGTGGAGAGGCACTTGAAATCATTCAAAGCATTGATTAAACAAATAGAATGTCCTGAGGGTTCTATGGTGGAGGGATATATGGTATATCAATCCATGGTGTATATTAGTCAGTATCTTCCTAAATTGGCAGTGCCAACTATGCATGCAGTGGATCACATTTGGGATGTGAACTCCATCAAAAAATTTGAAGATCAGGAGCATTTGTTGGGGCAAGGTAGAATGAAAAAAATGAGAGGTAATATATTAATAATTGTAAAAGATTATATTAATAATACATATAAAGTTTCTTTTTTTGTGTATATGATCATACTCATTAATATATTAATATAATTTATTTCATAAATTATAAATATTTATAATTACCTGCATATTGGACGTTATAACTAATATTTAATATTGGTGAATTATGTTTTTTTAATTCAGTTGCTCAAGAGTGGGATGCACTGCATTTATACATTGAAAATAGTATTGACTGGATAAAAGTATGGATTGAAAGATGTAAACAACATAATGGAGGTAGTTTATCATGGCAACGACTGTCTAAATTGGTTAGAGAATTTCGTCGTAACGAAGATGCCAATGTTACTCAGAGGGAAATTGATTTAGCATATGGTTTGAAAGATGGACAGGTAAGCAAGTTCACTCATTTTATTCGGTTATTTTATATTATATTAATGTGACTACATGTGTATTGTATTTTTCAGATACTTTCGAAGTTATATAAATATATGTTAATTTATTAATTGACAATGCATCTTTTACATATCTGACATATTGAAGTTGAAACACCACAAGGGTATGTGGTGCAATGGTCGTAAATTTCGCATCAAACAATTGGATGAAACCAGGAAAAATTATGATACTGGGATAACTGCAGTATTCCAGGTCACTAATGTTTCCTCTAGGAGTGATAGACATCCCCGAGAATATAAAAATAGATACTATGGGTATTTAAATGATATACTTGAGTGTGACTTTAATTCCTTCAAATTAGTTATGTTCGATGTAAAATGCTATAGTTTATGAATGCATGAATGCGATGAGGAAAGAACTGTTATTCAACATGCCAATAGATTTCCAATTATTAAAACAATGGTGTTTGAAAGAGGACATGATCGCTATGTTTTTCCAAGCCAATGTGAACGGGTCTTTTACTCAAATGTTCCAGGTGAAAGGGATTGGTCATTTGTTGTTAGATATTATACAAGAGGAAGGCCAATTAAGTATACACATTTACAGGAAGAAGATGATATTGAAGATCAAGAAGATGATTCGACAGATCATACAAAGCTGGAAGATCATGGAGAGTCGTCATATGAAGAAGACGAAGAAGATCATGATGCAGGCATAGGAGACAATATTGCAATTCTTGATGATGATGTCAATGATATGATCGAAAATGACACTGATGATGATGATGATATCATCAATCCTTTCAACATCGTTTCAGAACCGGATGATGATACAGATGATGTCGAGTTCGATGAAGAAGATCAAGATACAAAATAAGGATGATTACATAGATGTTGAGGTTGGATTAGGTACGTGACTATATAATATTTTAATTTGTATGAATTATTCTTTTAAAATAATTTACTTATAATGTCATGGGTTAATTACATGTTTTTAAGTTTTATGCGACATTTTTATATCCTATGTTACATGTTGTTTAATTATTATTTGAATCCTAAAAATAGTTGACACTATACTAAAGTATGTGGTAGACTAAAAATATCATTTAGAAACACATAATATCATGTACCTTCATTAATTTTTGTTTTTGTAGTTTCTATGCATGAATCTTAATAGGACGTTGCTTTCAATTATTTTCTATTTTATAAATTGGGTTTTGGGGATCAATTGAAATTGATGTGAGGGGGAGGGAAGGGGCCATATGAGCTTCCACCTTCACGTGGTTGGCCTTGTTTAGTAAAGGATAAATTATTCTTGAAACCAAGAGAAGCTCTTTCATTTTTATACCATCATGATCGTATAATATTTCATAAATATTGTTGTCACAGTATTGCATGCATTAGCGAAGTTTCGATGAACGT
>ML792376.1:70000-83666 GCA_009831015.1 Picea engelmannii | reverse complement strand
ACTATGGACACATAGCCAGTGATTGTAGAAGCATGATCGATACTTCCATGAAAGAGAATATTGATATCAGATATAAGAAAGTATGGATAAGAAAACAGGAAGAACAGGTGAACAAAGACCAGGTACCAGAGATCGCAAGATTGACAATAAAACGATATGAAGAAAATTCTATAGAGAAAAGGAAAGATGTCATATACATAAAGGTTTGAAAAATAACTGAAAGAAAGGAAGGACATGTAAATAAGGAACATGTTCAAGAGATTGTACTTTCAGGCATTGAAGTGAAAGATGAATCCACAGATAGAAAGAAAGAATTCAAAGCTCAGAGAGAGAATGAATATACCAATGAATATGATGGTGAATCTACCAATGAATATGATGATGAATACACATCAGAGCAGGAATTGTTCTGAGCCATTCGGCTTAGAGACTCCCAAGTAATATGAATATTAGACAGAGGGAGTCTATGTGATAGTTGTGACAGACCAAAGAACCATCCTTCGAGAAACTTGCAAAGTTTGAGAAGACAAATTCAGAGCAATCAGTTAGCAAAAGTATAGTTTTATAGATTAATCAAGACTTCATGATAACATAGTGATAAATGGGTCATCATTATGGAAAATTACGCAAGTAGAGTCTTGGACAGTATGGACATAGATGGATTCATAAGAACACTTAGCAGGTTTAGATAGATATATGATAGTGGACGATAGAATGGATTCATAGATTGGTTCAGAGAGTGGTTCAAATAAAAATGAACATTATCATAATGGATGATAATTACACAGGAAATGGCTCGAACAATGCTAATGGATTCCAAATTGACATATATTTTTTGGACACATGCAGTGCATACATCCGTTCACATTCAAAACAGAGTAATTCTCAGAAACAACAATGACAAAAATCCTTATGAACTATGGAAATGAAGAGCAGACAACAACCTCTGCATCAAGGTAACTCAAGGTAATATTTTATTAATTGAAATTTATGTTGATGATAATATTTTGGAAGTACTAATGATAGGTTAAGCCAGAAATTTGCAAAGGATATGCAGAATGAATTTGAAATTTCATTACTTGGAGGACTATCCTTATTTTTGGGTCTTCATATATGTCAAAAAAACCAAGGAATTTTTATTTCTCAAACTAAGTATATCAGAGAAATGCTAAAGAGGTTCGGAATGGAAGATTGCAAACCAGTTACCACTCATATGCAAACCAGTTGCACGTTGAGAAAATATGATGATTCAAAGTCTACATACTAGAGTAAATGCATTTCAATTATTGGTAGCTTACTATATGTGACAACATCCGGACCAGATGTAATGTAGGCAGTTGGACAGGTAGCACGATTTCAAGCAACACCAAATGAATCACATGTATTAACAATGAAGAGGATTTTCAGATATCTCAAAGGAACATAAGAATTTGGATTATCGTATCCAAAAGGAAAGGATCTATCACTTATTGCCTACACATATGTAGATTGGGCAAATTGTATTGATGACCGATGAAGCACCAGTGGAGCAACCTTCTACTTGGGTGAGTGTTTAGTATCATGGCTAAGCAAGAAACAATCATCAATATCTTTATTTACAGATGAGGCAGAGTATATTGAAACAACATCATGTTGTACACATGCTCTTTGGATGAAACAAACTCTGACAGATATATAGGTTGAGTATAATGAGCCCATTCCAATCTATTGTGATAATACAAGCACCATTAGTATCTCAAAAAATCTGGTGATGAACTCCAAGACGAAGCACATTCCAATCAAGTATCACTTTCTACCAAAACGAGTTGCAAAGTAGAAAATCAGAGTTTAATATGTGGGAACAAAATAACAAGTGGCATAAATCTTTACAAAACCGCTTCCATGGGAAGCCCTTGAGTATCTTCGCCAGAGACTAGGAGTAATTTCTACTCCAAAATGAATACTTTTGAATTCTTATCTTATATGTCTTAGATGTACACGAGGAATCACCATAAATAGGACAAAGGGGGAGATATTTATCATATGCAAAAGGTAAATGCTTGGAGAGAGAGCATAGAGGCATGTTTCCAAGGGGAGCAATTGTCACAAGGGAAGAATGAGCGATATGACTTCAGACTGATACCCTTTAACAAAGGGGGAGATATTATTCATATGAAGGGAAAGAGAGTAATCAGAGGATTATAAACACAAATAAAAATTAAAGGCACGTAGACAGGGGGAGAATTCCCAAGGAGAGTTCAGTCAGGGGGAGAAGTTCCAAAGGGAGATACCCTTTTCAATTGATGTCAAAGGGGGAGAGATAGAAACATTGATAAAGAGTATAAGCATGAATGTTATCATGACTAAGTGTTGCCATCAATGCCAAAGGGGGATATTTTCAGACAGTTGGCTTAGGTTGATGTATAGTTGGTATGGATTATTGGTTTTCAATGATGTCAACTATTGGAGAGTGATATTGTAGATTGATGGCAGCCCTTAGTGATTGATTTCAACCCTTGGAGAAAGTACAGTAGCGAATTCAGTAGCACAAAGGTTTGGGTAATGGACCCAAGTTTGTTTGATGTAAAGATGACTCATTATTGTCTTTTCATGGTTGATAAGAAGTATAGTTGGATGAACTCCAAAGTGGTCCCCTTATGGTGAAATCCCTAATGGGAAGACGCTTTGCGGATTGAGTTATCTTAGAAGTATGGTTAGAGAACCCATGCTTATTTGTGGAATAATGAGATGAATGTCAATGAATTTGTTAGTGAAACTATCCTATATGGATAGTTCTTATCATGCCATTTCCGGTGGTATGTGTAATGTCACATAACTCCTCGCTATTAGAGAGTTATGTCCATGAGAAGTTGGAGAACCCATGTGTGGGTAATGAACCCAAGTTTGTTTGATGGATAATAGTATGAGATTTGATATATTTTTAGGTAATACTATTATATATGGATAGTACATGTCATTCCATTTCTGGTGGTATGTGGAATGTCTCATAACTCCTCACGGTTTGAGAGTTATGGCCTTACGAAGTTGGAGGACCCTCATATGTCATCTAGAAGCCCCGAAAAGTCAAAGTAGTCAATGTGGTTTAAGAGATTTTAAATTTAAATAATAAAGTGAAGTGATGAGTGCACTATAATTCAAAGTGAATACAAAATAAATTATTTAAATAATAAATTTAATGGAGAAATTAAAAGTGGGTTAAACCTAAAATAAGAAAAGTGGACAAAGTGACCTAGAAGACATTTTTAAGGAAGCTACTTGGAGACTATAAATAAGAGGAAAGTGTTGGGTATGTGTTATATTCTTTGCATGTGTGTGTGTGTGGGTGTGTCATATACGAAAACTGTGTCTGACGGGGTTCGGGGCAACGCCCCAAAAAAAATTTTTTGGACGGTTTTTGCTATTTTTAGCGGATTTGTAAATTAATCCCGGATTAAGGGATTAAGGTTTTGGTATCTACGGAATACCTAAAAACAATGTATATATTGTATGGAGAATGGTGAAATTCGATATAATGAAAATAAGAAAGGTTTTTTTGGTTGAGGGTTTTCGGTATAAAATCTCTGTGTACTTTGTGTATGAGCCATTGATTAATTTATGTATTGCTTAAGAATCTATATGCATTGCTTTACTTTGCAGGTTTAAAACTTACAGAAAGGATCTCTCATTTTACATCACACTTGAACATATTGAATATATATATATAGGTGTATGAGGTAACCAAATGATATCTAAGCCGAATTTCTGAGGAAAGGTGAAGAAAAGAAGGTTGGAATTCAAGGAAGGATAAATTCCTTTGATGATGCTTTCTAAGGTATGTTATTTACAGGTCATCTCACCATTTTTGCAATAACTGTTTTTCTAGAATGATTCAGACCATGAAATTTCTATTCCATTGAGGAAACATATCCAAGTATCTGTGGTAAAACATTCAGCTTGTGGGTCATTTTATTTTTGGAGTTACACTCCGTGTAAAAGAGGGTTTGTGGCTAGTCCTAAAACTAGTCTAAAACAGGTGTTTCGGGTAAAAATGCCATAACTTATTCATAACATATCTGAATTGAATAAGACAAAATGTGTTGGTTACAGTACCATCTTTAGTATTCTTTGTAACAGTTTCAGATAGATTCAATAAATATTTCATGCGGGGTATGCTCTACAAGGTCTCTCTCTAGAATAAGCTAGAATTCAACAAGGTATGCCATTTTTTCTATAACTCTTTTTATGAGAGGTTCCAAGTAGTGAAACCTGGAGGAATTTCATAAAACACATTGAAGAACATTGTGTATCATTTTCATATATTCATTCATTACAGGTACAATGTTATGATTATTTCAAGTTAGGGTTGTTGACTAATCAAAAACTAGGCATGTGAGACTAAAGAAACGTTTGATGGAAATGCTAGTCTCTTGTTGTTAAAATTAAGGAAGGTTTGCAGGAATGTGATCATATACACAAGGTTTATTATAGAGTTACAAATCAGATTTGGATGATGAAATTGATGAGGGCTTTTGGTTGAGGTACATGTCAGGTACATGGTTGAGACAAGTAGTTGATGAGTTGGCACATACATGAGGTGTATAGTTGATGATGTTGGTACATATTGATGAGTCATAGTTGATGAGTAGTTGATACATGATTGGTACATAATTTGTACATGGTTGGAGGCACTTTTTAGTAGTATTGTTGACACATGGTTTATGGAGGATGTAGCATACTTGTATTATCAAAAGCACATATTGATCTTGGTTATGATGATGATTTGTTGTGTTATACTTGGTTGATGTACATCTTTGAGATTTGTCTTGTTGATTGATCTAATTTGGTTGATAAGATTGATGAGACAAGTTGTTGTGATAGGTTGTTTGGATAGGTTGTTGTGACAGGTTATTTGTATAGGTTTGGTGCATGGTTGATGCACTTGTTCATGGTACAGGTTGAGGTATAGGTTGGTGCATGGTTGATGCACGTTTTTATGGTACAAGTTGATTATAGGTTGGTTGCTACAGGTTGGTGCATGGTTGATGCACTTGTTTATGGTACAGTTTGATTACAGGTTGAGGTACAGGTTGATGCATGGTTGATGCATGGTTCGGTTTATTGGTACAGGTTGATTGGTACAGGTTTACAACAGTATATCTCACAGTGATAGTGTGATAGTGGTTCCATCATTCTACTTATACGTCAGGGCGGTTGGACGGGGCAAGGACAGGTGGTTGTATCCACCTTCCGGCTGTAGCTGGAGAACATAGGGTGTTGTAGCCTCCTTTTGGTTATAGCTAGATAATTGGGGAGTTGGAGCTTCCCTCAGGTTGTAGCCTAAGAAAGTAGGGGCTTGGAGTCTCCTTCTAGTTGCAGCTGGAAAAAAAAGGAAGTTGGTGTTTCCAATGAATGTAATTCTTCAAGACATATAAGAAAAATCATTCTGTGGTTTTCTCCTGCTTTGGGTTTCCACGTAAAACAATGGTGTACTGTGTATATGTATGATTGTTAATTTTTTCATTTCTTATTTACTCTGCATTTATTGGATGATAATGCTACATTGATATAACACTTGGATTATATGGTTAAAAAGGATTAAATTTCTCTATTACTGATTCACCCCCGCTCTCAGTAATCCAACAACAATTTGACTATTGAATGATAGTTTTATGTCACCCATGGTTAAGGAAATAACTTAAGGTTCTTAGGTCCTATTTGAATCTTCTTATAATTGAGATTCATTACATAGTCCTTGAAAAAATACAAAAGACTTATGTAGTGGATATTAATTTGGTCTTTGTGTGGGATAGTTTATGCCATTAGTATGTTTTGTACAAAAATAATGGATCTTGGGGACTACACCATGGTCAAGGAATGAGTAATGAGGAAAAAGGAACAAGGAATGAGGAATGAGGAACAAGGAACACAGAACAAGGAACAAAAATTATACGAGGACTAGACAACGGTAACAATGACCTGTGAATGGGGCCAACATTGACTTTTTTCAAACAGTTTCTGTATGCATTGAAATTTTTCATGAATAGACTATTCACATGCATTAAATATATGATATGGCTTATGAAATCAAATTTTACTGACACACCCACTTTCTTCCATCATCAATTCATCATGTAAACCATACACCCTAATTTTCTTTCAAAGTACACAATTTGGTTGACGCAATTTTTAAGTTTTCGTCAGTCTTTCTTCAATTGTCTTTCAGGTTCTACATTAATGTATATACAATGTATCTATGTCATATTTGTGATGCAAGATCCCTCTTTTTCATTGATTTCTTAATCAACACCATAAAAATACTAGAGGCGGGCAATAGTGACATGTGAATGAGGCTAACTTTGAAATTTTTTCAAACTGTATCTGTATGCATTGAAATTTGACCTGGATAGACTATTCACATGCCTTAATGATATGGGAGGGTTTCTGGACTCAAATTTCACTCACACACCCACTTTCTTCCATCATCATATCATCATGGAAACGATAAGCCCTATTTTTCATATGTTCTAGTAGATATGTTAATGATTCCAAATTTCATATTTGTATTTGAATCAAGGTCCAGCTAGCTTACAAAGTATCAAATTTTAATTTCAAGTTGATAAACAAAATATGAAATGAATCCAAGCATCATTTGATATCATCGCAAGAGAGACAAATGTAAATAATATTGCGACGAATTAGCTATACTATTGACGAAAAGTGTTTGTCAATAGTATAGCTAATTCGTCGCAAGAATATTGTGTCTAATTTGAATGGTGTTACATGGTTCTCCAGGAGTATAGGTATTATATTATGGTGAAATGTAGTGTAGTCTATAAGAACAATCTCTATTCCAAACCTCAAAATGGATAGTACCATATCTTGTTCATGAGACAAATATTCTTTGTATGCTTCCTTTGTGGTGGGTCAAGCCCTCAGTACACATGATGCCTGACAATGAAATGTAACAATTTGAATATTGAATGATAGTGTTGTGTCACCCATGGTTAAGGAAATAACTTAAGGATCTTAGGTCCTGTTTGAATCTTCTTAGAATTGATATTTTTTACATAGTCCTTGAAAAAAGACAAAAGACTTATGTAGCGGATATTAATTTAGTCTTTGTGTGGGACATTTTATGTCATTACTATGTTTTGTAAAAAAATAATGGATCTTGGGGAATACACCATGGTCAAGGAATTATTAACAAGGAACAAGGAACGAGGAATGAGGAACACATAACAAGGAACAAAACTTGTACGAGGACTAGACACCGACAACAATGACTTGTGAATGGGGCCAACGTTGAAAGTTTTTCAAACAGTTTCTGTATGCACTAAAATGTGTCATGGATAGACTATTCGCATGCCTTAACGATATGGGAGGTTTTTTGGACTCAAATTTGACTGACACTTTATTCCATCATCAATTCATCATGTAAACCATAAACCCTAATTTTCTTTCAAAGTACATAATTTGGTTGACGCAAGTTTTAATTTTTTGTCAGTCTTCATTCATTTTTCTTTCAGGTTCTACATTAATGTATATACAATGTATATTTGGCATATTTTTGATGCAAAATACATTTTTTCCATTGATTTCTTAATCAACACCATAAAAATACTAGAGGCGGGCAACAGTGACATGTGAATGGGGCCAACGTTGAATTTTTTTCAAATTGTATCTATATACATTGAAATTTGACCTGGATAGACTATTTGTATGCCTTAACGATATGGGAGGGTTTATAGACTCAAATTTCACTCACACACCCACTTTCTTCCATCATCATATCATCATGGAAACCATAAACCCTATTTTTCATATGTTCTAGTAGATATGTTCATGATTGCAAATTTCATATTTGTATTTGACTCAAGGTCCAACTAGCTTACAAAGTTTCAAATTTTAATTTCAAGTTGATAAACCAAATATGAAATGAATCCAAGCATCACTTGGTATTTTTGCAAGAGAGACGAATGTAAATAGTCTTGCGACAAATTAGCTATACTATCGACGAAAAAACGTTGGTCGATAGTATAGCTAATTCGTCGCAAGAATATTATGTCTAGTTTGAATGGTGTTACAAGGTTTGAAAGGAGTGTAGGGATTATATTATGGTGTAATTTAGTGTAGTCTATAATAAAAATATCTATGCCAAACCTCAAAATGGATAGTACCATATCTTGTTCATAAGACAAATATTCTTTGTATGTTTCCTTTGTGGTGGCTCAAGCCATCAGTACACATGATGCTTGACAATGAAATGTAAAAATTTGACTATTGAATGATAGTTTTATGTCACCCATGGTTAAGGAAATAACTTAATTATCTTAGGTCCTATTTGAATCTTCTTAGAATTGAGATCCATTACATAGTCCTTGAAAAAAGACAAAAGACTTATGTAGCAGATATTAATTTGTTCTTTGTGTGGGACATTTTATGCCATTAGTATGTTTTGTACAAAAAATAATGGATATTGGGGACTACACCATCGTCAAGGAAAGAGGAACAAGGAACAAGGAACCTAGAACAAGAAACGAAAATTGTACGAGGATTAGACATCGACAACAGTGACCTGTGAATGGGGCCAACGTTGAAATTTTTTCAAACAGTTTCTGTATGCACTAAAATTTGTCATGGATAGACTATTTGCATTCCTTAACGATATGGAAGGGTTCTAGACTCAAATTTGACTGACACACCCACTTTCTTCCATTATCAATTCATCATGTAAGCCATCAACCCTAATTTTCTTTCAAAGTACACAATTTGGTTGATGCAAGTTTTAAGTTTTCATCAGTCTTTATTCATTTTTCTTTCAGGTTCTACATTAATGTATATACAATGTATCTGTTTCATATTTGTGATAAAAAATCCTTCTTTTTCATTGATTGCTTAATCAACACCATACAAATACTAGAGGCCAACGTTGACATGTGAATGCGCCCAACGTTGAAAGTTTTTCAAACTGTATCTGTATGCATTGAAATTTGACCTAGATAGACTATTCACATGCCTTAATGATGTGGGAGGGTTTTTGGACTAAAATTTCACTCACACACCCACTTTATTCCATCATCATATCATCATGGAAACCATAAACCCTATTTTTCATATGTTCTAGTAGATATGTTAATGATTCCAAATTTCATATTTGTATTTGACTCAAGGTCCAACTAGATTGCAAAGTATCAAATTTTAATTTCAAGTTTATAAACCAAATATGAAATGAATCCAAGCATCATTTGATATCATTGCAAGAGACACAAATGTAAATAATCTTGCGACGAATTAGTTATACTATCGATGAAAAAAGTTTGTCGATAGCTAATTCGTCGCAAGAATATTGTGTCTAATTTGAATGGCGTTACATGGTTTGCAAGGAGTGTAGAGATGATATTATGGTGCATTGTAGTGTAGTCTATAAGAACAATCTCTATGCCAAACCTCAAAATGGATAGTACCATATATTGTTCATAAGACAAATGTTCTTTGTCTGTTTTCTTTGTGGTGGCTCAAGCCCTCAATACACATGATGCCTGACAATGAAATGTAAAAATTTGACTATTGAATGATATTTTTATGTCACCCATGGTTATGGAAAGAACTTAATGTTCTTAGGTCCTATTTGAATATTCTTAGAATTGAGATTTGTTACATAGTCCTTGAAAAAAGATAAAAGACTTATGTAGCGAATATTAATTTGGTCTTTGTGTGGGACATTTTATGCCATTAGTATGTTTTGTACAAAAATAATGGATCTTGGGGACTACATCATGGTCAAGGAACGAGGAATAAGGAACAAGGTGTTAGTACTCCTTAATTTCTCAGGCTGAAGGAGAAATTGACAAAGGTAACCACAAAACCACTTGGAGTCAAGGATCTATCCATCCAAGACTCAGAGAGGGGTCTCTCTATCTAATATAGATTTTCTTGAAAGGGGTGTTAGGCTAGCTATGAGGACAAAAGGTTTGTTTTTTAATTTTTTGGTTGAGACAACAAAAGAGGGCCATTGGGCAAAATGGAGTCAAAGGTTAAATATGATTTGATGAATGAATAACATAGATATATGTAACTAGGCAAGATAGTCACATCAGTGGATCCTTATAATTTGTGATATGGAAAGAGGAAAATATCAGGGGTCATTTCAAATGCAGAGCAGAGCTTATCTGAATTCTACATTCAATTTTCAGAAGAAAACATAAACATTTTTTTAAGCCAGATCAGGGTGTCCAAGACAAATCATGAGCATAATCTTCTTATAAGCAATGAGAAAAGAAAACAATATGAGAAACAAGAGAATGACAATTTACATCAAGAAAAACTTCACCATAGAATCATGACACAAGAATCTGGAAACACAATGACTTTATATTCATCCAAAAGTCACTTACATCATGTTGAACATATTTACAATGGATAGTGATGTTTCTAGACTATCCTCCCATCAGGTCCCACCAATTTGAACCCCCTCCTTCCTTTGAAAGCATAGGCTTTATAGCCTTTACATCAAAACCTAAGATCTTATCAAAGAGGATTTGAAATACTAAAAATAGTACATAATCAAACAGTTTCACAAAAGTAGGATCAAGTCCTATCTTAAGGGGTCAAGCCCTTATCATAATCCGGTAGTCTTCAACAATCTTTGACATCTATAACAGTCTTCTAGGTGATGACAAGGCAACTTGAGATCCTTTTTTGCCACCTGGGAAAATCTTCAAGCAAAAATAGGATAAATTTTGAGCCTTTTATCCTTTGTATTTGCCACTAAACCCTGAAAAAGAGGATGATCTTTATCCATTTTAAAGTTATAATTCATTTGAAACCTTCCTTGAATGATTTGGTAGAAAAAATATTTGATCTGGGTAAAAAGACTAACGTTATTCCTATGCTTTCACTTTCCCATCTTACGTGTCTGAAACAGAGTAGGATAAGTTGTCGAAAGTCCTGGGATTCGACAACTAACAATGCCTTTTCAACCCCGGCTAAGCTGTCGAAACTGAAGGTCTTTGAAATCGTTTCCAAAATTGAAAAAATGGAATTTCTTCGATCTGTCTACCCTTCAGTATCTTCATTGAGGTTCACAATAGCTTATGCTAGAGATTGTATATGAGAATGTGTTATTGGCTTAGGATCTTTAAGAATTAGTTTGATCCTTAATCATCTAACCATTTTATGCAGCTTATGATTCTCCTTGAGCAATTTATTATTCTTCTTCTGCTCCTTTACATGCATTTTAGCTAACCTTTCAAAACAATCTCTTACCTCATCTGATGTGTTCTACAGGATTTGATTTACTGATTTTATATGCCTGTCTAACAACTTGAGATCTGCTATCTCCTCCTTCAACTTCTGAATATTTAAAGCTTTGTTAATATTCTTCTTTATTGACGTCTCAGGTACTTCAAAGCATGGAGCTTCAACCTCAGTTTCCCCTCTCTCCTCCATAGGTGGTTCAGAATCGGAATCTGAGTATAGAAAATTCATAATGTTCCTATTAGCAACACTTCTTTGGCCCTCAATTCCTTGATCAAAATCAAGTTTATTTTTTGTCTTCTTGAAACTCGATGAAGGAGCTGGATCTTCTATCTGAACTGGTGACAAATCCCTTCTCTTTCTCTTATTGCTCTTTGGTGTATATGAATTCTTTGTAGGTGTCTTCTTACCCTTATGCTGGATCCCTTGCTCAAATTCTCCCCAAAATAGGAGATAATCACATGTCTTCTCTCTTCTCTAGAGTTCCTCCATCACTATAATCTTTATGAGGCCATGATGGAAAAGCCTATTGTGCACATTATCAGGCTTAGATTGAACTTGGTGTGACATCTTAGTCAAGCTCCTTTGAAGGTAATGGGGTAGATTCAGAGGACACTTGCCTACAAAATGATTCATTAGTTTGAAGTGATAGAGCATGACACTACCATATATACCCTCACAAGTGATGTACACTTGAATTTCCTTAATAAAATTCTGCCCTTTCTCCTCCAGGTAAGACCTAGGAACATCCTTCTGCCAAATAATGCTTTGAAATTTAGGCTTAAGGTAAGACCTGAACTCATTATCCTTAGTGACAGTTGCTTTAAACCATCTCTCACCTTGCCTAGGCATCTTTGTTTCTACTGCAACATTGGCTTCATCAATTTGCATTACCATTGGACACAAGGTTACTTTTTATCCATCAAATCTTTGAGCAAAGGCTTAAGAAACACCT
Organism: Picea engelmannii; assembly: GCA_009831015.1. Taxonomy (NCBI): domain Eukaryota; kingdom Viridiplantae; phylum Streptophyta; class Pinopsida; order Pinales; family Pinaceae; genus Picea; species Picea engelmannii. The sequence goes on along the minus strand of ML792376.1, from coordinate 71,476 downwards.
TGTTGATACCCCTACAATTTCTCACAATACCTGTAGCAACCTGCTTCTTTGAACATTTGGAAAATATTAGGATGAGATTCCAGATATAAGACATCATTCAACTCCTTCCTAAGAAAATTTCATCCACTGGCCATCTGCAACAAATGTTAATACCTGCAAACAACAAAATCAGGCTGGAGTGGAAGATCGGCGCTAATGTAGGGAGAAATGGAAGTGAGATGGAGGAAAATGTGTGAGGTAGACTAGTGGTTTGAATGGAAACCTTTGAAATGAACACTTGGCAGACACAAAACTATAATTCTCATTCAAGACAGAGAGCGCCATATGGTTTGTTGGGCGAATTTGATAATGAAAAATGATTTTTGACGATGGTAGAGTCCTGAAATGATAGTAAGGATTTCAGATCTGATAGCTTAGGTTTTAATGATTTTTTAAAACATCAGTTAAAATCATAATAAAAACGCCCAGATCGTGACAAATGATTTTTATAGATCATTTCGACAGCATTTAAGATCATCATGACCTGTGTAATGATGGCAATTTGAGAACCCGATGGGACAGTCTAACCATTAGCAGACTCTGCACTTTTGGAAGCTAACTGAGAGTTGTGCCTACCTTTTTAGCTACCGAAACTGGGAACTTTCGGCAACTTACAACACACAAAAATTTTACCCTTAGCTGTCGAAAGCTATTTCTTTGACCTTTTATATTCAAAAGTTCAAACCATCACTTGCCAACTTTGGATATACCTGGACATCTCTTTGAAACATAAGATACACCACTGGACCATTACTCTTAAGATTCTTATCATGAAGACATTCTCAAAATGATCAGAGAAAATTTTCCAAATAGGTAACTGGAGACCAGATGACTATATCATAGGACTCTAACACAAGGAACAAGGAACGAGGAATGAGGAACACAGAACAAGGAACAAGAAACGAAAATTGTACCAGGACTAGACACCAACAACAATGACCTGTGAATGGGACCAACGTTGAAATTGTTTCAAACAGTTTCTATATGCACTGAAATTTGTCATGGATAGACTATTTCAATGTCAATTACTAGAATGACACTTTGGGTACACCTCCCAAATTTTCCATTTCATTCTTGGTATATATCAATTTTTTAGGATATTGAGAATACTTTGGGCAGTTGCATAAAAGAAATTTTGGAGATTTATAATGAGATTGTGTACATACATGACATTTACACAATATTTATCCCCATGCATGAGCTCATCCTTCAAGGGAAAAAGGGACCAAATCCAAATAAAAAAATTAGAATTTTCCTAAGCAACCAATGTGAGAGGATAAAGTTTCTCTTGCTAAGGAAAATCAACAACCACTGACTTAAACAAAATTTGATATAGTCTTCCTAGAAGAGTTGATTGGGGAACCTTGTCCTCCCTCGAAGGATGGAGTAGAGGCCATTGATATTGGTTTTTCCTTCTCAAATATTAAAATTGTACCT
>ML792376.1:34842-68655 GCA_009831015.1 Picea engelmannii | reverse complement strand
CTGAGGACTTGCTCATGGTGCTTGAGCTAGATATGGAATAGAAATTGCATTGATTTCATATTATGAATTTTTTTGTGGTTCTATATAAATAATTTAGGACCTAGATGTCATATTCTAGGGACCAATGGCCATGCACAAGGCTAAAAATTAACCACAAAACATACCCTCTATAGAAGGTAAATATCCTTAGAGTGGGATATGGGTTCCATTAGAAGATTGTTTGCATGACAGGTGGGTATCATACCATGTTTCGGGGGATAAATATAGGGAATTATTCCCTAGATTATTATTATTGATCTAATGTGATACAATAAAGACCTTAAACCACAACATAAACCCTTTAAAGTGGACCTTTTGCATACAAGTGGACTATAGTCGTGAACCTAAGACCCATCCATGATGATCAAGAAGACTGCATAATGTCACCCATATTCAAATAATTGGATGCCAAAGAATCCCTAGAGAGGACTCGTGTCATGGTTTTTAGGTGTTTTCGATGGTGGTTCATGAGCTCGAGAAGGTTTAGTTATGGATTTAGGCCATTGTTTCCAACTTTCCATGTTTATGCCTCTACACCCATTTTCAATGTACAAAACCTAGTCATGATTCCTATATTCCTCTTAAAGTCCAAATTTTTGTTATGTTGGTTTGAGGACTTGTTCAAGGCTCTTGATCAACTTCATAATATTCAACAATAATATAATGAACTTGTTTTGATTCTTTGATGATAGCTAAGGTCTTGTAACCCATCCATGGTCTTGTGTGGTGACCTGAGGACTTGTTCATGGTGATTGAGCTAGATATTATATGTTTGGGGCTTGAGTTGTTGTTTCCCTCCCTTGACCATGGTTAAGGGATTAAGGCATGTTTCCCTACTACAACCATGGTCAAGGCCCTGAGACCCATATGTAGTATGAAAAACATATAAATGACACTCATGTCCAAATTTTGGCCAAATACATTGAAGTGAGACCTCGTGTCATGAATTATTTTGTGGTTCTATATAAATAATTTAGGACCTTGATGTCATATTCTAGGGACCAATGGCCATGCTCAAGGCTACAAATTAACCACAAAACATGCCCTCTATATGAGGTCTATATCCTTAGAGTGGGATATGGGTTCCATTAGAAGGGTTTTTGCATGACAGGTGGGTCTCATACCATGGTTCGGGGGAGAAATCTAGGGAATTATTCCCTAGATTAATATTATTGATCTAATGTGCCACAATCAAGGAATTAAACCACAACATAGACCCTTTAAAGAGGACATTTGGCATACAAGTGGACTATAGTCATGAACCTAAGACCCATCCATGATGATCAAGAAGACCTCTTAATGTGAAAACTAATTGGATGCCAAAGAATCCCTAGAGAGAACTCATGTCATGGTTTTTAGGTGTTTTTAGATGGTGGTTCATGAGCTCGATAAGGTTTAGTTAGGGCTTTAGGCCATTCTTTACAACTTTCCATGTTTATGCCTCTACACCCATTTTCAATGTACAAAACCTAATCGTGATTCCTATATCCCTCTTAAAGTCCAAATTTTTGTTATGTCGGTTTGAGGACTTGTTCAAGTCTCTTGATCAGCTTCAGAATCTTCAACAATATTATAAGCAACTTGTTTTAATTCTTTTATGATAGCTAAGGTCTTGTGACCCATCCATGGTCTTGTGTGGTGACCTGAGGACTTGTTCATGGTGCTTGAGCTAGATATTATATGTTTGGGGCTTGAGTTATTGTTTCCCTCCCTTGACCATGGTTAAGGGATTAAGGCGTGTTTCCCTACTACAACCATGTTAAAGGCCCCAAGACCCATATGTAGTATGAAAAACATATAAATGACACTCATGTCCAAATATTAGGCTAAATACATTGAAGTGAGACCTAGTGTCATGAATGTTTTTGTTGTTCTATATAAATAATTTAGGACCTAGATGTCATATTCTAGGGACCAATAGCCATGCACAAGGCTACAAATTAACCACAAAACATGCCCTCTATAGGAGTTAAATATCCTTAGAGTGGGATATGGGTTCCATTAGAAGGTTTTTGCATGACAGGTGGGTCTCATACTATGGTTCGGGGGATAAATCTAGGGAATTATTCCCTAGATTAATATTATTGATCTAATGTGCCACAATCAAGGCTTTAAACCACAACATAGACCCTTTAAAGTGTACCTTTGGCATACAAGTGGATTGTAGTCATGAACCTAAGACACAACACTGATGATCAAGAAGACCTCATAATGTGACAACTAATTGGATGCCAAAGACTCCCTAGAGAGGACTCGTGTCATGGTTTTTAGGTGTTTTTAGATGGTGGTTCATGATCTCGAGAAGGTTTAGTTAGTTCTTTAGGACATTATTTCCAACTTTCCATGTTTATGCCTCTACACCCATTTTCAATGTACAAAACTTAATCATGATTCTTATATCCCTCTTAAAGTCCAAATTTTTGTTATGCTAGTTTGAGGACTTGTTCAAGTCTCTTGTTCAGCTTCAGAATCTCTAACAATATTATAAGGCACTTTTTTTAATTCTTTGATGATAGCTAAGGTCTTGTGACCCATCCATGGTCTTGTGTGGTGACCTAAGGACATGTTCATGGTGCTTGAGCTAGATATTATATGTTTGGGGCTTGAGTTGTTGTTTCCCTCCCTTGACCATGGTTAAGGGATTAAGGTGTGTTTCCCTACTACAACCATGGTCAAGGCCCCAAGACCCATATGTATTATGAAAAACATATAAATGACACTCATGTCCAAATATTAGGCCAAATACATTGAAGTGAGACCTCGTGTCATGAATTTTTTTGTGGTTCTATATAAATAATTTATGACCTACATTTCATATTCTAGGGACCAATGACCATGCACAATGCTACAAATTAACCAAAAAACCTCCTAATGGTGTCCTTATCCAACTATGAATTTGTCTTGTTGATTTTTCTTTTCTAATTACACAATCTTGTTTTGCATGGCTTGATTTTTTTATTGAAGTGTTTCTTTATTTGTTTATAAAATAATAGATTATTATTATTATTATCATTATATATANACAAAATAATAAAGAAAAAAACAAATTTCAAATTGCATAATGAGCCTGTGCCCATTCACACACAACAACACTATAGCAACATTCACCGGTGATCTCGTTCCCATATACTAGCAGAGAGAAACCTCGAAAACCTCGTCATTCCCATCTACTAGCAGAGAGAAACCTCGAAAACCTCGTCATTCCCATCTACTAGCAGAGCGAAACCCCACCATTTGAGCTCAGCAAGAGGGAGGCTGAGAGTGAGAGGGAGGAGAGAACCCCTGTGCAGTGGAGAAAAACCCCTGAAATTGCACCATTTCATCCCATGAGAGGGAGGAGAGTGATATGGAGGAGAGAACCCCCATGTAGTGGATACCTACATATTACATATGCCTATTTATAGGGAATACGCTCAATCATCGAGAGGGAGCAGAGAACCGGGGTGCAGTGGAGATAAGGAGGCCCTACACCACAACGAAATTTGATAGTCCAGCCCAACAAGGAGACAAGGAGGCCCTACACCAAGCAAAGGAATAGAGGACACCCGACCACCCTTAGAAGAGACAGAAACGCTCAGGGTATCACCAACAATGACAAAGAAATCGATATGTTTCTTCATTTGCATAAACCTATAGATATATTTCATTTTTTTTTATCAAGAAAACATATTTCTGGTGAGACTAAAACATGTCCAAGTGAGCAAGGATAGAAACAAGATGACTATGTAACAACCATCCAACTAATCATCAAATAAGTTTTTGAGTTAACTCAAGAAGGATTATGTATTTTTGTGAATCCCTTTGTTGACCAAGACATTGGACATAGTCAAGAATATTAATCTCATCATATCATGGTTGAAGAAGGAGAAAAACAACTTGTGATCTTTGAGTTCCCCATTCAAGAAACTGATGAAGAAACAAGGATTAAAATACCATACAAGTTGATCCTCCTCCTCACCAAGTCTTATAAAGAATATTTTTAAGGATTCTTGTGAAGTCCCTCAATATTTCTACACGATCCTCCCTAAGACCAAACTCTCTCCAAGAGAGCTATATTTATTGCCAACTACAGGTTTAAATGAGTTCTTTTGCAATTTTCTTCAGAGTGTTGAAGCCTCTATGATCTATTTATTGAATGAGGGGAATAGGTAAATTGAAGGATTCTATGATTCCAACCCTAATTGGACATTATCTCCCTTTCCAACATGCCATACCAGAAAATTTCCAAACAGGGGGAATGATGGGATAATTGGTTTTCAAATAACCAAGGAATTTTGGTAGTTTTTAACAGGAATTATTACCTAGTCCTCCACTAAGTCTGGAGCTATGTGTTTATACTTTATGAGATGCACACATGATTTGGTACCTTGGAGGAGAATCCAAATTTTTGTATCAACTAAATACTTTAAGAAGAAAAAGATATTCTTGAGACCCCATCCTTCTTGTGATTTTGGAATTGGTACTTTTTTCCAAGAGACCAACATTATGCATTTTTTCTCACTCTCACTCAACGAAAGGAAATAGTAACACAAATACCTTATCCACTCTAAGAATGTTAAGCCTAAGAATGTTCACTTAGGGAACAAGTCCTAAGAATGTTCACTTAGGGAACAAGTCCCTTGTTTCCCTCTCTTGAGCTTGGTTAGACCTTGAGACCCATTCTTGGTTTAAAACTAACTTATTCATGGTTCCCAAATTCCACTTGGAGGTGAATGATATGTCCTAATCAAACATGTAAAAAAGGACTCACAATCCCCTTCCAAGTGGACACATGGCTCTTCAAGGTAAAAAAGGCTTCACAAGTGATGAATGTAACCCTAAAATATGGACAGCCTCCTCTAAATCAGCTCTAATATGTCAAATGTGAAGCCAACAAGGTGTAATCACCCTCCTTAAATAATTCCAATGTCCTCTCCAATTTAGTGGATGGTTGAACAAACCCACACATGCCAAATGAAACCTTCATGCAAAATCCAAGGTGGAAATCTCATCAATTGATATGAAAGATGCCTCAAAATGAGTGAATAAGGTGAGATTTCATAAATTTGGAATGTGCCAAGGCATGAGAAGATTTGGTTAACCAAGAATAGCCAAAAACAATTTTTATCAATGCTTTTGGAATCATGAATTACCTCGATAAATGTGAATTACATTGGGAAATGTGAATGTGCCCAAAAATATGAATGAAACTAATGCCATGCCCAAACTCAACAAGACACCATGCAACATCAAGTATTGCATCATCGATCAACAAATATGCCATGAAATCCTCTACCTCAACAAGATACGTGGAACCAAGTAGGTTTCTCAATTGTCTACAGTTGATAAAACATCCAAAGGCTATGTTGAGCTCCAGTTTTTTCATTCTTTATGTCATACAAATACACTCATCATTACACCTTCTCCGCGCATTTTGTCACTAATATATCCCTAATTACACCATAAACCTCAATTATCTCTTGTTATTCATCCTATGTGGTTAATACACAATTTTCCATATTTTTAGTGATTAAAATGATGATTATACAATAGTTTTGTCGATGATGGTTTAATCCTATGTTTATATGTCCAAGCAACATCTTATGTATTGTTCAAGTTCCAGTATATGCACTTTCCATGTTCCGATACATCTATTGTTCTTGTTCTGGTACCCGCATTACAGGTCATCCGGTACTCCAAGTCATCCGGTACCAGAAGGTTCTATGGTCAAACGGTACTTGCAAATTCATATGGTACCCATACTCCATGTCATCTAGTACTCATTTCGTCCGGTACCAATACTGGGCTCATTCGGTACTCCAAGTCATCTGGTACTAGAAGGTTCTACAAGTCATTCGGTACTCACACTCCATGTCATCTGGTACCCACACTCCATGTCATAAGGTACTCACACTCCATATCATCAGGTACTAGATATTCAACACATCCAGTACTAGAATGTTCCAGAAAACATCCGGTACCAGAATGCTCCAAGTCATCCGGTACCAACATCAACAACAATCCGGTATTAGAAATAATTCAAAATTTTGGAAAACTTCTAGAGGAAAATCAGGTAGATGGGTTATGTCCAGAATGATTTTTTCATGATGAATCATGAGATGGAATTCACCCATATCACACGTGTGGACCTCCATCTTAGGGGGAATGATTCTGCCAAAATTAGCAACAAAACTCAAACTTCCAACTTGTGCCTCAATTTTCGTGCACATGGAAGAATATCTTGCAAAACTGAAAAATGGGTTTTTATAAATATCATCCAGCTACAGAACGTAGAAATTGTTTTCTAAATTTCAAATTTTTTTGGAAGATATGGGTGGATCCATAACTTGAATCTGCCCAAATTGCAATAAAACCCAGATTTTTGAGGATTTTATCTAAAAATGTAATATTTGAAATCTGATCATTGGGATTCGGTCCCATCCACTCCTCAATGATTATTCATGTATAAATAATCCTCATAGGGCTATGAGAAGGAGCCATTAGTTTCATGAATTTTTTGTAAGTAAGAGGTTTGTTCTTGTGAGGAAGCTTTAAGGAGTTAACTATCATGTAAAAACAAAGTTATTTTATGAAAATGGAGAATTGACTATTGTTGATTCACTGTGCATTATTACAGCTTGATCTGATTGTCTTCAAGCAGGGTTAACTACTGTGAGAAGGGCCCCTCATTCTGGTAACATCCTGCTTCTTTCATTTTTCTTTTATAGATTAGATTCTAAGTGTGTTGTTTCAATCCATATGTTTCATTTGCAATTTACATTTAGTTCAATTGTTATTTTCATTTTATGATTTAAATCTAGTCTCTTGCATTGGATTGGTGATAAACTCAGAGTTCATTGTTCCTTTGATTGTACACATAATTCTTATATTTCTTCGACCATACTTTGCATCACTTTTTTATTTCCATTTCCAATCTCAAACCTTTATTCTAGGATATTGTGTTCACCTTTTATTATGTGTTGGATTGCTTCCTACAAGTTGTCTTCATTAACTCATTTCCAGCACTGTTAAGTAGATATTATACACAGTTAAGAACAGAGGATTCATTCATATGCATCAAGTGTATACATTGTTTCTATTCATTCATAACAATTCTAAAACATATTTCTTCTCTTGCAATCCCCATTTGGCTCTTATATCAGATCATTGCCCCTTCATCGAAACCAATTGTATGCTTGAATAATCATAAAGATACTTCACTTCCATCCCATATGCACTCACCCATTAATAAAACACTTAACTTATGACAATCATGGTGTCCAACCAGATTTGAATTCATATGAGACAGATTGCAGAGCTAATTCAACTTACTTCATTATTTCCCGTGTAGATTCATCTTCTTAAAATAATCATTTAAATACATGGGGGATAAAATACTCTTCATTTCATTTCAATCTTCTCTCTTTATCATGGTTTTCTATTTTTAAAAGAGTTGATGGTTTTAAAGGATATTATTATTTACACAAGCCCTTTAAGAGCAGAACACAAACAAACATAATTTCTCCATTCATTGTGCGCTTAACTAAGTGTTTTTCATAAGGTATATATTCACTATTTTTTACTCTCCATTGTCTTCCCATTCTTATTTCTTTACATTTGGTGTACTCACTTGAGGAACAATCTCTGAATTTAAATCTTGATTTCATCTATTGTCTTGATTTCCTTTTTAATCTAGTTTGGTTTTGCATTGTTTTTCTTTCGCTTTGACTTAATTCTTTCATAGTTCAAATATCCTTCTATTTCCCGCACTTGGTTTTATTTCTTGTACCTTTGGATTCCTTGCACTTTACTTTCACATAGTTTCAATCGCCAATAGACAGATTAAAGGTCTAACTCATGAGATATGGCCTTCCCACATTGGAATTCTTCCTAAGGTGTTAGTTTCTATCGTGAATTTCATTTTCGTTTTCTTGTTTCCTTTATTGCATTTAAGTGTGGATCCGCTATAGGAAATAATCATTGAAGGACATAAAACTTAAGTAAGCTACTCACTATTAATCACACGAACATCACCCTGAGTGCATGAAAGAGTGTGATCTAAACCTTCATAGCACTAAGTTATTCTTGTGTCCTAGTGATGAATCCTTAGTGTTAATTTGTTGTAGTGTGGGTTTGAAGATTGTTTTGCCGACTTTAGATTAGGCTAGACTAGGCTTTAATCCTGCATTTCATGCACCTGCACCTCGAAGCTTACGAGCCTTGGTTGATAATTAAATGTGGGAATTAATAGTGCATATATTTAGCCCCAAAATTTTGGCGCTGTTGTCGGCGAGTTGCAAACGGTAGGAAGTGATTTTTAGCTTAGATTATTTGTATAATTTTTTTTTAAGGCTACTTAAGGAAGGAGGATAAAATGTTTAAGATGTGAGTAAAGAGCCACATGGCCACTAGAGTGGGGTTCTCTGAAGCCAGGTTGCCTTCTTACCTTCTAGATAGAATTAGGATTTCAATTCAGTTAAAGAAGCAAATTTCAATTCAGTTAAAGAATCAAATTTCCATTTTATGCATAGATATAGAGATAACAAGGGTAGATTTGTAAGCTCCAAATATTCAAAAACAACCCCCCCCCACTAATCCAACTGACACTGGTGCAGGAAAAATTCCACCAACAGAAAATTCAAGGGGAGCCAGCGAGGCTCTAGAAGGAGAACCTAAAACGGAAGAATCAGTATTGGGACAGGCAGAACGTGAGTCTGTTGAACATTTAGGAGACACAGAAAATATAGTTTCTAAACCATCCATCAGTAGAATGGTAGAAGAAGAAGGTAATGCAGCCACAAAGACTGAGACTTTTGGGTTTCCAATCTTGGATATTTCTAGAAACATCAACATGAAGAATATCCCACTATCATCGTTACCCACTTTCAGAGGTATGTCAACTGAAGATCCAGATTTATTTTTATTCGAGTTTGACATATTATGTAGAAGTTATAACTACTTAGATGATGCCCAAAAACTTAAGCTCTTTCCTACTACAATGAAAGATTCAGTCTTAAGATGGTTCATGAGCTTAGGAGAAAATACAATCCTCTCTTGGGATCAAATGAAAGACACATTTTTACAAAAATACCAAGACTATTGTAGGGATAATGTTAAAAATGACATTTTTAAAATGCAACAAACAGAAGATGAAAGACCTGAAGACTACTTAGAAAGGTTCTTATACAACTATCAAAAGTCAAAACTATTCACCACAGACCCAGTTGTAGTAAGAACTGTATTCTTGAAAGGTCTCAGAGATGATTGCATAGAAGTTTTAAACGTGTTGAGTTCAGGAGATGTACACCAAAATCCTTTTTCAGAAATTGCAGATTACTGTAGGAGGTACTCAAGAGGACAAGCTAAAACAGACAAAGGAACAAGAGATCCTTTTAGCAGAAATACAAAACAAAGATCAGGGACTGTCACTAGAACCGAGTTAAGAAACTTATTGGAGAACTTTAAAACAGACATCTTGAGCACAATAAGTAACCAGTTAGATAGTCTGAAACTGAAAAAGAAACAAGAAGAAAAGGTTGCTTTAGCAATATTTTGTCATAGATGCTAAAAGAAGCACAGTGAGAAAGAATGCCCATTAAATGTCATATAAATCTGTGGTTTGTGTACACTAGAACACCCCACATCTGAGTGTCCAACCTTGCTTGAGCTACAAGCCATGTATAGGGGAGGAGGAGTCTCACAAGAAAAACCATACCCTTCCAGAAGACCTTGGAGAGCCCAAAATACCAATACATTTTCTGATCCTAATACACAATATCAACAACAACAATGGGGTCCTTCCCCAGTGACCTATCCATAATGGACACCTCAGCAAACTCAACCTTGGAAACAAGGTTGGAGGGGACCTATGTATGGAAATCCTTCTTACCCTACATATCCACAGTACCCTGCAAAAATTTCCCAATTACTACATGGATTCAACCCACCACAGATGCAAGCTTTACTCCCACCTCTTATACAACAACAATTTACAACCCCCTTGAACCCTAATCAGCAGCAGCAAGTATCTATAAATTCCAATCAACAACCACAAAACCAAGCTACCCACAATCCTCCAAGACCAACAACAATCCCTAACCCCAACAATCGACCCACCCACCCTATGCAGAATACAGAAGTTCAAACCTTCCCCACCTATGAAATTCAACTACGATCGGGGAAAGTTGTAAACCAATCAGATCCTGCAGTAATAATTCAGGAAGAAAGTGATAATCATTCTAAGGAAGAAAACACTCAAACCACCCCTGCAGAAGAAGAGGCCTCTCCTCCTATTCCAATCACTTCTCAATCTGTACGAGTACCCCAACAAATGAATCTCCCACCTTACCCCGAAAGACTATAAGTGAAGAAACCCGACCCACCCTTGCATAGAGATATAGAAGATGAATTATGAAATGTGTGCATAAAAATACCTCTGCTGCAAGCCATTAAGGATATCCCTATATACGCCAAAATCATAAGGGATCTTTGCATTAAGAAACCAGGAAGGAAGAATAAGGAACCTCGCCTTGTTCAGGTAGTGGGACAATTATCTGAATTTATTTCTGAAATGCCATACAAATATAATGACCCTGGAAATCCAGTAGTCACTGTTGAAATTAATGGCATTTCTCTACCAAACACACATTGATTTGGGTTCAGCTATTAATGTAATTCCTTTTGACACTATGCAAAAGATCCAAATCAACCAGTTAATACCAACCCAAACCATGATCGAGTTGGCAGATAAGTCAGTCATTAGCCCTGCAGGATGTCTAGATGATGTCACGGTCACTCTAGCTTCTTGGGAATATCCAATAGAATTTTTAGTCATCTATTCTAAATCATCCTCCAAACCAGGACACCATGTGGTTCTTGGTCGCCCTTGGCTGGCCACAGCAGATGCCTTTATCAGTTGTTGGTCTGGTGAGATGGCTATATCCAATGGCACACATAGCCAAAAACTTGTCCTCTTCCCTCCTGCCCAACCAGCACAGGAAATACCTATTTGGTTAGAAAACCCTTATGGAGAGGAATATTGCATCAGACCTCTGTTAACACTTGAACAAGTAAGAGGAATACAAGAACAATCAAATGAACAAGTCTTAAGCTTATTTTTGGCTAACATAAATTGCATTGAATACCCAAGGTCTTTTGCAGAATTGTCACATATTTTTAGTTCTGAATTTCAACAAACTTGGCACCCTGATATCACTCAATTATATAAATTATCACCAGCCTCCTTAGATAAGGAAGAAACTACTAAACTTGTTGAGATTAGCCCAGGAAAATCGTTGTATATCAACTCTAGTTTGGAACCAAAACAAAAGACACAAGTGATTGAAATGCTCCAAAGACAAATTGATGCCTTTGCATGGGATTATGTAGACATGAAAGGCATTCACCCTGACACATGCACACATCATATCTACACTAATGACCAAATCAGACCAGTTAGATAGCCTCAGCGAAGGATGAATCCATCCCTTAAAGATATTGTAAAACAGGAATTGCAAAAACTCCTTCGAGCCAATCTCATATACCCCATTTCAGATAGTCAATGGGTATCTCCACTTGTCATAGTTCCCAAGAAAAATGGTAAGTGGAGGATATGTGTATACTTTCGGGAGTTAAACAAAGCCACCCATAGGGATTATTTTCCCTTACCATTTATTGATCAAGTGTTGGATACCCTGTCCAGAAAGAAGTATTTTTCGTTCTTGGATGGGTTTAGTGGTTACAACCAGATACAAATAGCACCTAAAGACCAGGAGAAGACCACTTTCACCTGCCCTTGGGGCACATATGCTTATAGGGTGCTCCCTTTTGGACTTTGCAATGCCTCAACCACTTTTCAAAGAGCTGTTCTAGCCATTTTCTCTGACTTTACCAATGATTGTGTGGAAGTCTACATGGATGACTTTACAGTCCATGGACAAGACATCCAAGAAGCATTGACCAATCTAGAAAAAGTCTTGATTGGGTGTAAGGAAACTAATCTTTCCTTAAGTAATGAAAAACAAAAAATGATGCTCACTGAAGGTATTGTTTTGGGACATCACATTTCCAGTTCTGGAATGAGAGTTGATCCGGAAAAGATTTATATCATCACACAAATCAGAATACCTTCCTCACAAAAGGAAGTCCGTAGATTTTTAGGACATGCTGGCTACTATAGAAGATTCATTCTAAATTTTACAAGCCTAGCTACCCCTTTATTCAAATTATTATTTAAAGAAGCCAAATTTAAGTGGGATGATGAATGCCGAATATCTTTCAAAATTCTAAAACAGAAATTGTCAACTACCCCTGTATTAAGAGGACCAAATTGGTCCCTTCCTTTTCATATCTGTACCGATGCCTCAGAAAAATCCCTTGGGGCAGTCCTTGGACAAAGAGAAAATCAAATGCCCTATGTTATTTACTTCGTCAGTAAAAATCTATCTCCAGCTGAAGTTAATTATAAGGTCACAGAAAAAGAATTGCTAGTTGTAGTCCATGCTATCAATAAATTTAGACACTATATTACAGGATATCAAGCTTTTGTACACACTGATCATTTAGCCATCAAATTTTTAATGAACAAACCTGTAACAAATCCTAGAGTTACACGATGGCTCTTATTATTACAAGAGTTTAATATCAACATTATTGATAGACCTGGTAAAGATAATCTTGTGGCTGATTTCTTATCTAGAATGATTCATCTGGGAGATAATGCACCAGTAGAAGATAACTTTCCTGATGAAAATTTATTTGCTATTTATACATTCACTCTGTGGTATGCAGATGTCGCTAACTATCTTGTGACAGAGAAGATGCCTTAGAAATTGTCTCCTAGAGAAAAACATAAAGTAATTCAACTAAGTGCAAATTATATGTGGCACGATGATTGCCTCTACAAAACAGGACCAGATTTGGTGATCGGGAGATGTGTAAGGGAAGATGAATTCATGATATTTTGCAAGCCTACCATGATGGCCTTGTGGAGGACACTTCACAGACAAGAGGACCGCTTACAAAATTCTGCAATCTGGTTACTACTGGCCCCATATTTTCAGAGATGCTAAAACCTATGTATCCAATTGTGATGAATGTCAATGAATGGGTAAGCCTATTGCACAAGACCAAATGCCACTTCAAGCCCAAGTAGTTATTGATCCTTTCGAGAAATGGGCATTAGATTTTGTAGGGCCCATTAACCTTGCATCTAAAAAGAAAAAGTATATACTTGTATGCACTGACTATGTGACTAAATGGGTTGAAGCAAAAGTTTTACCAGCTGCAAGTGAACAATTAGTGGTAGATTTCCTTTTTAATGATATCTTTACTAGATTTGGTTTACCGCGAGAAATTGTGACTGATCAGGGAACTCAATGTACCTCTCATCTAGTCAAAGCTGTTACAGAACAATACCAAATCAAACACAGGAAATATACACCCTACCATCCACAGGAAAATGGACAAGTAGAATCTACCAACAAAGTTATTGAGTCCATTCTTACCAAAACAGTACAGTTGCACCATAAGGATTGGGCTGACAGATTATTAGAAGCCTTATGGGCTTATAGAATCACCTGGAGGAATACAATAGGACATACACCCTATGAGTTGGTGTATGGGAAGCAGGTGGTTATTCCCATAGAATTCCATATCAAAACCTTCAGGACTGCAGTACAAGTTGGCATGAACTTGGATGAAGCCCAACAACAAAGAATCTTGTAGCTTAATGAATTGGATGAAACCAGGCAGGAATCACTTCAAAGAACTACCCTCATTCAAGAACAAAGAACAAAATGGCATGACAAGTATCTCAAAAAGAAAAATATTCAACAAGGAGATTGGGCCCTATTGTATGACAGCAGATTCAAGAACTTCAAAGATAAGTTAACCACCCATTGGATGGGACCTTACGAAATTGACACTGTCTATGATAATGGTTCAATCAGGATAAAGACAATTGATGAACAACAGACACCACTACTTTTGAATGGTCACCGGTAGCGATTTTACAACAAACCTCTGTCAAAAGAATAATTCATGACTCGTATACTACAGAATTGAGATATGCAGATGATCAGTAAGGAAGGAGACCCTCCTACTGATCCACATTGATTGATTGGTTTATTTGAAATTTTTGTACATAGGTGTGGATTGAATTTTGTTACTAAGCTAAAGGTAACAAGAGATTCTTACCTCCTTTTGTTTTACTTTCAAATTTTTTTTCCTTTTTTGTAAGTAAATTTCTATAATTTATTTGATCCTTCACAGACTTGCTAAACATCAATTTGTAGGCATCAACAATATTTTGTTCTGCTTTGGTACCAAAAATCTTGTTCTGGTCCGGTACCAGCAGTCCGGTATCAGCAGTTCGGTACCAGTCCGGTACCAGAAGTCTGTCCTTCTACAGTACTATCAAGACACATTACCTAATTGACAAAGCATACTACGCATAGCCTGGTAATTTTGGTATATCTGTGACTCTTGTTATTTCCGCTATATCTCTATTATATTGTCGTCTCTCTTGCAATATCTCTAAATATTTCTGTGTTATATATCCGCTCTCATTTTGTGCCGAAAATAATCTGGATCACTGGAGTACTGAACAAGCTTGCTAGCAGTGGGTTCTAGTTGAGAAATGTCTCATCTATACTTGTCTGATTGAAAAATTCACTTTTGTCATCCAAAACAAAAAGAGAAAAGGTCATTATTGGCCTTCATGAGATACAAACTCCAGATTAATCAACAACATAATTACTTCAAGCAAATGTCCATTTGAGAATCACCCTAAGTCAACTTACCGGTCTGACATCTAAAGCCTACATTACCTAAGAAGGAAACTTCTTAAGAGTGGAGCCTTAACTAGGGAGTCTAATCTACTTATACTTTGAAATTTATCTATAAACATCCAATGATAGTAAATCTCTAAAGCAAGTTAGATGGGATCTGTTCTTCTGGCAAACATATAAATATTCCCTGTTTCACTGTTGAATGCTACCTTTGTCAATAATCCATCAAAAGAAGGGCAATTTCACTTTTTAGGTATTAGATCGTATGCTAGGTGATAAATGTACTTCTGGAATTTGATTGGTTTCTTTTCCTCTTATCATCTTTTCTCCATTATGATATAAAATGTTGAATCTTCTTGCATACAAATATACAACATATTCAGCATGGGGGAAGGCCAAAGAGCCCCTTCAGAACTCTTTTTCAGACTCACATGATCACCCTGCAGAATCAAATACAAAAGAAGATAAGCACAGAATAAAAGAAGTACAAGATATTCCCATACCAAGTTTTCAAGAAGCTTCAGTCTAAAAGGATGAATTTTGACAATTTACAAGCAGTCACACATGCTATGGGTATTGATCATACAAAGGTAAAAGCAAAGGTAATATGGTATTTATTTTCCTATGCTCATAAAACTATAATAAGTATGAATATATATACTAGATCTTATGACCTTAGTATTAAAACCATGCACCTATCCCTCATATCCATATGCCTAAACTTAATCAATTCTCTCATAGCGCTCGAACATGGTTAAGGGAAAAATCACATCAAAATATGAAGCATGTCTAGTAATGATAAGCCACAAATATATTTCATCCTTAAACAATTCATCAACCTATATTATGTCATGAACCATGATCCAACATCAAATTCACCACCCGAAATTCCAAACACCTATCCAAAAATGATGCTTTGATACCCAATGTCTTGTCCTCATCATTACAGTAACTGGTAGAAATGAAATAGCTTATCTGGTGGTGAAGCCATCCAGATAAGCCTCACCTGGTCATAAATTTTCCTTACGACATCCTTACTTAAACTTACCATTTGCATTATCAAGAACATCACCATATTCCCCCTTTTCGTGAGCTTTCTCCAGTCCCAAGCCTACTCCTTTTCGGTACCAAACCCTTACCCTCATCAATTGACTAAACCCTTGTGCTACAACCCGATCCTTTTCTCACAACTTATAACGATGGTCGTTAGTAGACACAAACCGGTCTTCCAAATTTATAGGGAAACCGAGGAGTTCCAATTATGTCAAGAAAAATATGCTAGATCGGGATGGATGCCATTTCTGGAAAAATTCACAGGTTGGCATGAGAATATATCTCACGAATTTATTCATGGTTACGATGGGGAGATTTCACATATAGGTAATATACAACTGACAATCAATGAAGAAACCTTAAGGGAGGTCACAGGATTACCTAACAGAGGAGCCAAATACTTCAAAGGTGTAGGAATCAACAAGGAAATGTGCCAATGATTCTTGAAAGAAGATCATCAACACCCTGGCTGGAAAAAGGGGATCCCTAGGAACTATATCAAGGAAGAGTATCATCCAATGATTACTAGTCTTCAACGATTCGTCACTTGTGAGGGAAGGTATGTTGTGGCCTTCATATATCATCTTAGGATTCTATTACATTTTGAAGGAGGCCCTAAAATTGATTTCCCATATTTTCTATGGATGAGTTTGAACAAAATGGTAAGAGGTGTTAAATCCATATCCAAAACTGAGAAGACTAGCATTTACCATCAAGGTCTCATTAAAATGCTAGTTTTACATGAACTTAGGAAACAAAGGATTAGTTGGAAAACACTTATCACTCAACACCTTCCCACATAAAACAAACCTGTGGAGGAAACCCAGCATGCTCCAAAGAAAAATAAGGAATCTCAAAAGAAAAAGAGCAAGAAGGATAAGACAACTCCACCATCATCTAGGGCAGCAAACCAACACGAAAAAGTAGGGCCCTCTTCCACAGTCAACAAGACTTTTAAAATCTCCGAATCAAAAGATAAAAAAAAATTAGTAGAGGAGACTTCAACGGTGGCAGTTGATAAAGAGGCCCATCAGACAAAAATGATGAAGAAAGGGAAGCATAGCTCATAAACTAAAAGTAAATAGTCTATGGCACAATCCCCTGTCACTATTTCACAATTAGAAAAGAATAAAAGGAAGCATGTGAGCACCCCTGATCTGGTACCTCCTTGTAAAAGAACTACGAGGAGCATGGCAAAGAAGGGAAGAACAATAGTCAGTCCTCATACACAGGAAGATCCAATCGATCATACCTCCCCTTCTGAGGATTTATCAGTCCAAGATGACATCCCTAGTTTGACTGAGGAGAAAGCCACTATTACTTTATGTGGGATGAGGGAGGAAGTCGAGGAAAGGGAGTGCATCCAACCAGTAATGATGGAGTCAACAAAGACCTTGAAAAAAGAACAAATGAAGAAAAAGATTGGGGAACTGCAAAAACAAAATCAGGAACTCAAACAAGAAGTGAAGGAATACCAACTCTTGGACAGGTATATCAAAAAAGAAAATGAGAAATTGAAAGCAACCAGCCAACAACTTCAAGATGACCATGAAGAGACTTGTAACAAGATCAATAAGGTATTATGACTCCTACAATACGTTAGGGTCATCAAAAGGGAGCTGAAAGAAGAGGCCTCAACCATCAACATCATTGATCCACCAAAGTAAAGAACACAGTCTCAAGTTTTGAAAACTTTTGGGTTTGTTTTCAGTTGCATGAGGACATGCAATGATTTTGGCATGGGGGAATGTTGAGACCCTAAATTGACATCCCCATTACCCTATTATACTCTTCATCTATACCTTTTTGGCTTACCTAAAGCTTGGGTGAATGACAAGAACGCTACCATTAGCCAGTGATAAGGTCATAAGGTAAAGTATGGTTAATTCATGCATTTTGTGGTTTATTGAGTTAATGAATTAAATATTTCATGTACTAATGCTTCAATTTGCCATGTATAATCTTTGACCTCTAGATATCCAGCCTTCCTGTACCAGCTCATCTATCTAATACTTGTGCACCAAGATTGTCACTGTCTGAATCCGGTACCAAACGCATCCGGTACTAAAATCTCATCTGTTGCGATCCGGTACCAACGGCCGTGGACTGTTGTGATCCGGTACCACCATTTGTGCACTGTTGTGATCCGGTACCATCTACCTGTCATGATCCGGTACCAATATAGAGAACCGAATGTACCAAGTTTAGCTCCAGATTTCCCAAGATAATTGGTGGATGTTTATTTTCTAAATAGCAAGGCTATGTTAGAATAGTTTGTTGATTTCCTTATCCTCATGCACTTCATGTCATGAGGATGAAGCTAAAAGATGTAACTGAATAATTAAATTTAAACATTTGACTGATTTGCAAATCATTTCACCTCCTTGTGTTTCACGACTAAGACTATTAAATAGTCATGGAAAGGATGGTGGAAGAGAGGAGAGTTAGCATATTACCAACATGTGAAGCAGCGTGTGATATTGCAGAATATATTTTGAGTGAAGGCTAATAGAAGAACGTCATTTATCTCCATGTCTTGATTGTCTATGATTGAATATGAGTTGAGTTGCTAACAAAAGTTTGATGTTATGTTTTGAGATTTGAGTGAGAGTAATGTGTGGGTTGAAGACAAGCTTACTGTAGACTTTAGTAGCTGACCTGTTGAAGCGGCAAGGGCCCACCGCCCAACAAAGGTCAACATCTTCGTAGATTAGCATTAGCATTTGTTTTCAATAGCGTAAACATTAAATTAGCTGAAGCTTTAACTCTGTTAGATGATAGTAATACAGCTTAGACTAGGATATCCATTATATAATTGTTTAGAGATCTTTACTTGCTATGTTTTTGCATATGCTCTATTTTTATGAATTTTGTTTTTAGACATGAATGTTGGCAGCAGTGGTCATACATATTTGAAGGATAACTAGTGAAGTCCACAACAACACATTGTGAACCACAACATACTCAGTATATTGACTATTGAACTACCCATGCTATGTCTTGATGATTGACGTGCGATTTCCCTTTCAGAAGTGTGGATTGCATAGTTAGTTTTTTGGGTCAGATAGCAGAGTTGATCTGTCAAACAAACTCCATCTCATACTTGCATGTGCCATAATGGAGTAGATAGCCTCTCTCTGAAAGAAAACCAAAGTGCATTGCAATTTGTTATTTTGATTTATTTCCAGCATGCATAATCTAGCTAGTTCTATACTCGTGACATTAGAAATTACCTTTCTTACTGGTGTCTTGTAACTCTGTTGATTACGAATCCTGGATTGATAATTAATGAGTGCATTATACTAAACATATAAGCAGCACAACACACCAAATTTTTCCTTAAATTTTGATTTGATGTTTTTTTTAATAGTATCTTTATTCTACAAAATGGTTTCTTCCATGATTCTCCAATAGTTTAGCCAAGACCGGGAGTCTTTATGCCATCCTCGCTTGAGTCGATGGTGGTTATGACTTGATTTGGAAGCAATCATATGTAGCCTCTTGCCTTCCATGTTGTTTAACTTGTTCTTATACATTAGGTATCTAGTCATAGCCATGCTCTCAATGGGGGAGAGGCTTGTTTCTACGAGGAGGATGGGATATGGCGTATTTCCTTTAATTTTTAGATTATAGGTTATAAAATTCTTTTGTATTTTCTCTATCTTTCTCCAGGATTCATGAGAGATACTACAGCCCCAGACTTCACATCCATAAATAATAACAGGTGTAACAAGAGTCTCAAAGAGAAGTTTCTTCTTATCCCAACTCCAATGTTCAGCTGATTTACAATTGTTTTCAAGCCCATAATAAGCATTCCATCCCCCAATAATCCTTTTCTCAATGCTATAATTCCAATTAAGCTTGTGGTGAATATCAATTCCAAGATATTTGTATATATTTTTCTAATTTTATTTTAAAATAAATTTTCTTAATTTTGGTTTAAAAAAAAAATCTCATTTAATTTTTATTTTCCTTTCAAATTCTTATTAAAAAAAAACATTTTCTAAAAAAGCGTTATTTATTTATTTTTTATTTATTTTTATTTAAATGTTCTTTTTTTTTCAAAAAAAATATTTTTTCTAGGTTTTAGTTAACAGTGACACTAGTTATTAGGCCAATGTATCAAACATATTGAAATTTTAACCTCAAAAGAAAAAAGGGGGTGTTAGTAGTAGATCCATTTTTTGATTTGAGTCAATTTTAAAGTTTTTGTTCATAACGGTATTGATTATTAAGGCCACAGTTTCAAACGATTTGAAAAAAAAGGGTGTTATTGAGAGCACACCTTTTTCATTTAAGGGTCAACTTTGTAGTTTTTGTTTGCAACATTACATATCATAGTTGCAAAATTTTGTAATTTTAACTTCAATAAAAAAAATGGGTGCTAATGATAGCACCACTTTTTGAAATGAGAGTAAAAACAACTACTAAATGCAACCTCTAAAAAAATGAGAATTGTGGAGAGTTCTCGTCAAATTGGTAACTATGTTTTTATGGTTTTGTTTGAAATGATGACGATTTTATAGGTCATAGTTTGAAAACTGTTGCAATTTTAAGCCCCTCCAAAATGAGAACTATTAGTAGTACAACTTTTTAATTCAAGGGTTGATCTTGACAATTTTGATTGCAATAGAATTGGTTGTTAAGATCATGGTTTCGAAAATGTTGCAAGTTTAGTTTTTTTTAAAGAGTACTAGTAATTTTTTTTAGGTTTCAAAAATTGATTTCATGAGATTATCACTAGAAACACGTGCATTTCTCATTAAACACAAAGTTGTAATGAAAAGAACACGAAGACATATATTGATATATAAATTGCTTTCATGAGTTTATCATTGGAAACACATACCTTTTTTATTCATGGTGTAGTGAACCCTTGAAATGATGCATCTACATTTGGACCTCTAACATTGATTTGCTTTTTTTATTTATTTTGGAAATGTTTGCAAAATGTTTAAAAAGACTTTTGGGCACATAGGTTTGTTATTGATTTCATTTCATAGGTGAGGAAATTTTTTAAGTATCGAACCTTGTAGCACTCGCATGCAAAGCAAGTGGAATATGTAGCCTTATTTTCTCATTTTACTTTTGAATGTATCATTTTCGTTTATTATGATTCACAAAATTTCTAATGGGATTTGTAAAACTCCATTTTTAATCCTCTAAATATATGTAATTAATGATGAATAATGTTTTTCATGCCATGGCATATAAACATTGTAAATGTATTATTTGTTTAATAAAATATGTCACACAATTGATTAATGAGTGGAGCATTAAAACTAGTCATGATACCATAAGAGGAATTACTCAGGGGGGCATAGAGAGGGGATTCATATGTTAAAGGAACTGAACCAACCTTATTGAACTATGTTGGGGAAATACCCATAATTTCCCTTTAGCTTGAAGTTGAAATCAAATATTAGAGAAAGGTGCAGTTGGTAGTTGAGGAAGTAAATCCCACTGTAAATACATAGGAGTGAGGATGGTACGTCCATGGGGAATCGTGGAACACCCCAGCAACACAAGGAAAATGCATGAAGCTTGTGGGAGAAGAAATAGAATGCATGGGTACATGCATGAGAAGAACATCGGAAAAGGTGCACAAATGGTTCATGAGCCAAGAACAGAGAAGAGAACACTAGGAGGGTGTTGTGCTTGTGTTGAGAGAGCCCATGCAACAGAGGAAAATCTTGTGCAAGAGAAGAAAAAAGGTAGGATTGGGTAGCAAGGACCCATGAGAAGAAAATAAATGCTTGGACATAAATGTGGAGGAATCCATGAGCAAGAGAAAGAGGAAGATGCAGAGTAGATGGAAGAGAATCAAAGCAATAATATCTTGTGTGTGACTGGTTTGAAAATCGAACCTCACTTGAGCTAAGAGGGTTGTGGGTTGATGTTTGTTGGATAGAAACTGACACTGGAAGAGGAGGGCATTGAGGGATGGTGGTATCCATGAAGGGACTCCCTTGTGTGGAGGAAATCCAATTGGGAAGGCATCTGGTAAACTTGTGGAGGCCCTAGGCAAGGTGGGTATAAAGGGTTTTCAACCAGTGGTTATGGTGAAGGAGAATGACCTTCATGTCTAAATTTCTCTAAGAGTCTGAGGACTTCCCTAGTGGTATCATGGCCTGGCATGGGGGTGTCTAGATTGTAGAGAGGAACAATGCATCTGAATCTATGGTTGATGGAAAAGTGCTCACCCACAGTCAGTTTTGTTGGTTGGCAGTTGAATAGATAAGTCTCCCTTGTATTCTCTTCTATGCTTTGTAATATATGTAAAATTTAGGTAAGCTCATAAGCTTGGGCATTTGATGAAATTGTACAGTCTGTGTAGGAACCTATAAAGGAGAAGGGACATAGTGTGTGCCCTGCATTTCCTGAATAATAATTATTCATCATTCATTGATTTTTCTGTAAGAAGGAAATCAGATCTATAAGTTTATGAGAAATTAAATGAATATATGATTTCATATTTCCTATATAATGAACATTTTCTCCATGATTAGCTATCTTCTTTTGAATGCATAGGTAGATGTCTTGCAGGTTCATGGTTAAATATCTAAGGTTGGATGAATTTGACTGAAAGAGATTGTTCACTCTGAGAGTCTATGGTTTTCCCACAAATTCACCCATGTTTTTAGTCTTGACAATGGCCAAGCTCTATATAGAGGTTAGCCATGTACAATCTCCTTGAGACTCAATGTTGGACTCTAGGAACAAGTGTTCCTTTCATTCCTTGATAGAGTGCCTTACTGCAAGAAATATCGACGTGTGGGTTGGCGGATCCCGCAAAAACTTGAATTCCCATTTAATTGGTTTTCCCAAGTGCGGAGTTAACTATGAAATCTTGTGATGGAACCGCAAGGGTGAGACCCTACCATGGGAGCCTAGACTGTTAGGGTCCTAACCTGCACATAGGTAGAACAATATATTTGGATGTAATAAAGGTCAATATTAATAAGGCCTTGCAATAAAATAGAATAAGTCGAACATAAGAAGACCTAATATAAGATTCCTCTTCTAGAAGGATCTTCCTCTAGATGCTTCTTTTGATAGACATATTTAGTATAAATAGGAGTCAAGGGTATGGGAACCCTAGCTTGGATATTATTGTAATAGAGCTCTGCTCGACTGGAGGTTTCCCCCTCGAAGAGGCCCATGAACATTTCTCTCAGAATCAAAGTGTTATTTATGTTTTTATTCTTATATCATTTCAATGTTATTGTGGTGATTGTTCTGGTTATATTGTTTTTATTCTGCCATTTCTAGCATTTTATTTTTGTTTTGCATACTTTTTATATCTGGTATATTACAAGTGGTATCATAGCAATTTCCTCAGAAGAAATTGTTGGTTAATTTTTTTTTCAAGGTAGAGACGTATTCCAATGTATTTAAGCCACAAAGATCTGTCGTTACGCACATAAACCCGCAGTTGAGGGATTCATACACACATGAAATACAAGTGGTACTTAAGCACACATATGTTGGCCACCCTTGTAACCCCTGTTGGTACCCCTTTGAGTGGTAGCGCATCAGACAACACCTATTGTTATCCACAAATTTGGTCATTGTGATGATGTCATGATGATATCATGATGATGGAAGATCAAGCTCTTTACCAAGAATACTTTCCTGAGAAAAGTTACAGTTGTCTTCTTCCAGAACTCATATTTTGAAACATGTTCGCAGGATACTTACATATTCTCCTGCGAGAATGCTTGATTCCTGCAATCTACCTTAAGATGGGGTGCTAACTTCTCACACTGTACACATGGTTAGGGTGCGAACATGCTCTTAAAGAGGAAAAAGATAAAGATCTCGAATCTTCTAGAAGGGAATCTTCTAGAAGGGTGAGTTGGCTTTCGAGTGGTTATTCAATTACTGGAATTCCAGATATATTGGGATCATTCCCTATCCAAGTAACTAATCTATCTCTTCCTATATATTGAGGAGATTGCTCATGAAAAGGGTTAAGAAGTGAAGTTCAGCAAGTTAGCAAGAGATTGATTAGAGGATTAATGCAAGACAGTATGGAGAATTGATGCTACAGCAGCAAGGCCATCACATGTAGTTGATTTTCTTCATGCATGAGCAAGTGTGTGTGTCAGAACTAAAGGCCATCGAAAGGAGACCTATGACATCAAGGCTCAGGTTGTAAGTTTCTCTTTCAATTAATATGATACAGTGATATATTTCTTTCCCATAAAGTGAGATCTACTTTATTACATAATTCCTTGATCATATGTATAGTTTAGCTATTGGACACATTACATGCTTTCACTTTGGTTGGTTTGTGCTGTTTTGATCTTAACCGCGCAAGAGCACTGGAGCGAAGCAAGGAACAACAGAGACCAAGGAAGCAATTACAAGGTACATATCCTCTTCTCACTTCCAATTTAATTCAATAGTTAGATCTAGGGAAAGCGGTATATTCTGTCTTGTTTTGTTCTAGATCCAGGTGGATCTAGGGAGATCGGTTAGTGTCCTCACCTATGGATTTATCCTATAACACCTGTGTATATATCGGCCTAGATTACCTGAATCCCTCTTTAGATAAACCAATCGGTCGCTTGACTATTATAGTGCCACCGAGAACAACACTCGGGAAGATACTCTCTAGTACCTAGGTAGTTGGGTAGTACGGCTAAGGGCATGGTCTAGCCTCCTTAGTTAATGCCTTGAGATATTGGGCCAAGTACTATTGTTGGACCCCGCACGTATATCAAAGAGCTATAGCACAGGGTAAACCCTTGTCTGTAGAACCCTTGAACACCTAACCCTTGGGGACAGAAACATAAACAAATTAAAACAAACAAGATCTATTTTCGTGCAACTATGTTCAGGTTGCCACATTACTACACATTTCTTCCTAGTTTAGCATTTGGGCATTTCATCACTGGAGTATTCTTTAGACCGGAGTATAATTCCACAGGTGGTAAAAAAAAAAAAATTCTGGAAATTTTTGAACCATTATTTGAGACCCCACCCGCTCCATTTTAGTTCCCTCGTCATCATGGCCCATACCCATAGCCAAGACTTGGAAGCTCGCTTCAATACCTTGCAATCTAATTTCACTGAAACCCAACAAGAAGTGAAACAACTCAGTGCCAATGTTGTCGCCATCAATACAACCATGCATCCCTCAATGGAGGAAATCAAACAAGACTTGACTACCCATCTTGAATCTATCATTTCGATGCTTTGAACCAAGCTGCATATCCCTATAGATAACCCTTTATCTGACCCACCTCCACATACTGAAGTTGAAAATTCCTCTCATTCCCATAACGTTCAGCACCTTCACTTTCAACGTGACCTATGCCTTCCGCGGGTGGATGTGACCAAATTTGATGGCTCAAATCCCACTGGTTGGGTAACCCAAATGGAACATTATTTCTCTTTATATGACATTACAAATGACTTGGACAAACTCTGGTATGGTGTTCTCCATCTAGATCAAGAACATTGGCAATGGTGGCAATGGAGAAAAACTTCTCGTCAAGGGTATATTTCTTGGACACACTTTGTGGCAGATCTTTACGAACGCTTTAACACTGACACCAACCATTTGGGTCATTTGACAAAGTTGAAACAATCAGGAACAATGGAAGACTTTATAGTTTCTTTTGAGCGCCTGGATTTTCGGATAGAGGGCATGTCTGATGCCTTTTTCTGAGAGTGTTTTATCAGTGGCCTCAAGGATGAGATTTGGGACCATGTCCTCATGGCTCAGCCTCAGAGTTGGGTGGAGGCTACTAAAAGAGCTAAAGAAGCACAACAGGTTGTATCTTCTCAAAACCGGAAACCCTCCTTTATCTCTCGCACTAAACCAGTAAATCCCACTACTCCCTCCACTCCACTAAAGATCCAAAAATTGACCAGGGCTGAAATGACTGAACGCCAAATCAAAGGCCTTTGTTATAATTGTGATGACAAATATTTCTTGGGCCACAAGTGTAAGGAACAAAAGATTTTTATGGCCATCTCGGAGGATATTTTTGAAGAGGATGTTGAAACTCCCCTTTTGTTTGAGTCACCTGAAACCACTAACATAACCCCTCCCTCATGTTAAATTGGCAGCATCGACAGTCATTCTCCAATGAGAGACCATATGGACCACACTGAGGCTAGCCAGGGAGATTTGGAGAATCGGCCAGTCTTGTGAGGTATGGACAAAATCTAGGGGGAACGGACAACCTCTATGATTCAAACCAAAAGTCAGGATGAACGAGATGTTATGTGAGTCTAATGCAAAATTTAGGGGGAACATACAACCTCTGTGAGCATAGACAGCCTAGTGAAAAATTCAAGGGGAACGTACAACCTCTGTGAGCATAGACAGACTAGTGCAAAAGTCAGGGGGAACATACAACCTCTGTGAGCCTAGTCAAACCTTGTGAGCCATGAGAAAAATTCAAGGCATCTAGAAAAAGTTAGGTTGAATATAAATTCCTATGAGCTAGAAACAAATGATATTCCTAATATTGCAAATGATGTAATTGTATTGATCTAGTGCGTTGGCACATGTAAACATTATCCACCATGAAGAGAATTTTGAATTGCCTTATCAAGAGTTGTAACTAAAGTCTTGAGTCTAGTTCTATGTTAGAAATAAAGTGTAATGTTGAGTTGCAACTAAAGCCTTGAGTCTAGTTCTATTTTAGTAATGTTGAGTTGCAACTAAAGTCTTGAGTCTAGTTCTATTTTAGAACTAAAGTGTAATGTTGAGTTGCAACTAAAGTCTTGAGTCTAGTTCTATTTTAGAACTAAAGTGTAATGTTGAGTTGCAACTAAAGTCTTGCGTCTAGTTCTATTTTAGAACTAAAGTGTAATGTTTATTTGCAACTAAAGTCTTAAGTCTAGTTCTAAGTTTGAACTAAAGCATGTCAGTCTCAAGTCTAGTTCTAAGTTTGAACTAAAGTGTAATGTTGAGTTGTAACCAATCTCAAGTCTAGTTCTAAGTTCGAACTAAAGTGTAAAGTTGAGTTGTAACCAATCTCAAGTATAGTTATAAGTTCGAACTAAAGCATGAAGCTAAGTTATGTTTAATGCATGCAATCATGTTACTATTTTGAGCTTCCCCTCTTCCCCTCTTCAGCCTATATAAGAAGAGGTTGAACCCTCTCTTCAACATAGTTCTGCAACACAGTTTTCATATGTAAGTTGAGGGTGAAGCAATAGAGGAGCACATCAATGATAAAGAGGCAGCATATCAGAGGTGTATTTCAGCAAGGTCTTGTAAGTCTTTGTCAGGTTAGAGTCATCTTGGCAAGCTATTTGAGAGCAGAACATTCATGGTGGATATTTGTAAGAGATCTTACATTATTAATGCAATAAAGGAATATTGTTTGCTGGGGTTTTTCTCCATGTACAGGGTTTCCCCAGGGTATATGTGTTGTTGATATGCATGTTTACTTATCTATATAATTATTTCTATTCGATTATGATTTGGAATTGTTGAAGTGTATTAAGCTGGAATCAAAGTATTGAAGAAAATAAAAGAATTAATCCGCATAAGAAATCAAGTTTATAATTTAACATGGTATCATATCTTAGGGTTTGTTAAACGTGTTGAAGTGCAGCAGTAGGTACACACATATCCAAGAAAGCTTGATTAAGTTTCCAGTGTGAAGACCATGGCATCATCCATTTCAGTCAGGGTCGAAGATAGGCTCGAAGGAGATACCAACTTTAATGTGTGAAAGCTTCGTATATCAAATATATTGCAAGAGCATGATCTTGAGTAGTATGTGACCACAGTGGCGGAGTAACCAACGAATAATGCAAGAAGAATGAATTTCAGGAAGAGTCAAGAAAAGGCCAAGCGAATCATCTTTGACTCAGTCAAAGATAGTAGAATGCATGCAATGACTTCGTTGATGATTGCCAAGGACTGTATGGATACCTTGGTGAATATATATGAGAAACAGGCTCCAAGTCAGAAGAGGACACTTAAGCACAAGCTTAAGTATTTGAAGATGGAGAAAGGTGAATCAATGGCATATTTCTGTTCCAGGATAGCTCAAATCAGAGATAAGATTTTGGTCACAGGGGTGACAATGGACGATGATGATTTTAGTGCATGCCATTTTTTACGGTCTTCCTTCTTCATGGGAGACCTTCTTATCTAGTGTAAGTGGGAGAGAGATTCAACCCATGTTTGAGAGGTTATGGAATGATTTCCTCCAAGAGGAGAGTCGCACAACTACCAGGAGTGAGCCAATGAAAGAAGAGCATTCATCTTTAGCATCAATATTCAAGGGAAAGAAGAAAGGCACTTTCCAGAAAGGCTCTCCGTGGAAGCCAAACACCAAAGGTACATTCAAAGGAAAGAATATTGATACATCTAAGATTAAATGTTTTAGTTGTAATAAGCTGGGTCATTTTGCTAAAGATTGTTGGTTTAGAAAGAAATATCCTAGGAAAGGAAAACATCATGCCTCAACTACTGAGGATGATGAATCCAAAAGAAATCAGAAAAGTCCTTCTAATGAGAAAGAAAATAGTAAAGAATATTATTTGGTTTCTGCCTTATCCAGTTTATTTTCCACGAGCCCGAAAACTTGGTTAGTAGACAGTGGTGCATCAAAGAACATGATAGGGTACAAGGAGATCCTCTCAGATTTTGAGACAAAATCTTTTGCAGAGCAGGTCGAGCTCGGGGATGAAAAATGTTACAAGATAGAGGGAGTAGGCTCTATCTCCTTTAGATTAGAATCTGGGGCTAGACTTCATGTTGATGAAGTATTATATGTTTCAGGGCTCAAGAAGAATCTACTATCAGTTGCAACCCTTGAGGACAAGGGATATTGGGTGATCTTCAAAGACAAGAAGGCACTACTATGGGCTAAAGGTAGCCACTTAAGTACAACAGAACCCATTGGAACTCGCAATGGAGGATTGCACGTCATGTCAGGACAGTCAGTTCAGGAATTGGCTCATGATGCGACTAGCTCCAACGATTTGTGGCACAAAAGACTTGGACATGTTCATTACAAAGCTCTTCCAGATCTACAAAACATGGTATGTGGCATGCCCTCTATTTCTCTTAGTAAAAATGAAATTTGTAAGGGATGTGTGCTAGGTAAAAATATAAAGAAATCATTTCTTAGTAGTGACAACAGAGCTCAGGGCATCTTAGATCTGGTTCATTTTGATGTATGTGGTACCATGTCATCTCCCTCACTCAGTGGTTGTTTGTATTATGTCATTTTTATTGATGATTACTCAAGAAAATGTTGGATATATTTTCTTAAAGCTAAAAGTGACACATTTGATAAATTCAAAGAATATAAAGCCTTTATTGAAAAGCAGACATGGAAACACATCAGAATCCTTAGAACAGACAATGGAGGAGAGTTTGAATCTCTTCAGTTTGAGGATTTCTGCAAGTCAGCAGGAATCAAGAGACAGTTGGCCATGCCACATAACCCTCAGCAAAATGGTGTTGCTGAGAGGAAAAATAGGACTATTTGTGAGGCAGCAAAAGCAATGATGTTTGACCAGGATCTGCCAAATTCTTTATGGGTAGAAGCTACCTCCATTGTCGTGTATATTCAGAATAGGTGTCCACATGCTATTTTGAAGGACAATACTCTTGAAGAAGTCTTCTCAGGGATCAAGCCTGAAGTAGGGAATCTAAGGATATTTGGATGTCATGTGTATATTCATGTCCCTAAGGAAAAGAGGACAAAGATGGAACCCTCGGGCAAGAAAGGAGTGTTTGTGGGGAACAGTGAGAACTCCAAGGATTACAGGATTTATGTACCAGGTCAGAGGAAAATAGAGGTAATAAGAGATGTGACTTTTCATGAGGAAGCCACATTTAAGAAATCCAGAGAGCTTCAGTAGGATTTAGAAGCAGTTCATCTAGCTTCACCCTCTTCTGAAAATGAAGAGTCAGATGATCAGAGGGAAGAACCTCGTGAAGGGCTAATTAATGAGCCCCCATAACCCATTGAAGTGTTATAAACAACTCTTGAAGAACCTCCAGCCAAAAGGAAGCCAGGGTGGCTTAAAGAAATAGTGCAGGAAGCAGAAAGGATAGTTTCTCCCAAAGGAACTTTCAGGGAAAGGAAGAGGCCTCATAGGTTTGGAGGTTATGTTGCACTGATGAGCAGCATTAGTGATGCCAAACCTTATTCATTTGAAGAAGAAGATAAATTACAAGTATGGAAGGATTCCATGCTTGAGGAATACATGTCTATTATAAAGAACAATGTTTGGGACATTGTGCCAAGGCCAAAAGACAAATCAGTGGTTTCTTCCAAATGGATCTATAAGATCAAACATCCAGCTGATGGAAGTGTGGAAAAGTTAAAATAAATATTTGTAGCCAAAGGCTTCACTCAAACAGAAGGAATCGACTACGAAGAGAATTTTTCCCCTGTAGCCAGGTATACCTCCATTTGAGCTATTATTTCTTTAGCTTCCGTACTTGGTTGGAAGCTACATCAGATGTATGTAAAAAAAAAAATTCTTGAATGGAAAGATTGAACATGAGTTCTTTGTGGAACAATAGATGGTTTTATACTACATAAAAAAGGCACTCATGTATGCAAGCTATGGAAGGCCTTGTATGGTCTTAAGCAGGCTCCCAGAGTTTGGTATGA
The DNA here is from genome assembly GCA_009831015.1 of Picea engelmannii. Classification (NCBI taxonomy): domain Eukaryota; kingdom Viridiplantae; phylum Streptophyta; class Pinopsida; order Pinales; family Pinaceae; genus Picea; species Picea engelmannii. The sequence continues at coordinate 38,180 of ML792376.1, read as the reverse complement.
CAGGATTGATGGCTTTCTTAAAAGCTCGGTCTTTCAAAAAAGTGATGTTGATGCAAATCTATACTTCAAGGTAAGAGGTAACCAACCTGTTATACTAATCATGTATGTTGATGATCTCTTTCTAACAGGAGATGAAGGGCTAATAGCCTGGTGTAAGAGGGAGCTAACCTGATAATTCGAGATGAAAGACTTAGGCTTGATGCATAACTTCCTAGGATTGGAAGTGTTGCAAAGACAGGGCGAGATATTTTTGGCACAATGAAAATACACAGTGGATGTACTAAATAGGTTTGGTATGATGGATTTCAAATCCATGTCTACTCCAATGGTTACCAACCTGAGGAAGCTGCATGTTTCTAATACAGGTTCAGATTTGGTGGATCCCACCATGTATAGGCAGTTGATTGGATCATTGATGTACATGATTCACACTAGGCCAGATATATGCTATGTAGTGATTGCAATGAGTCAGTTCATGACTAAACCGAGACAGAGACATTGGGTGGTAGCAAAGCACATCTTGAGATATCTTAGAGGGACCATTACTTATGGTTTGAGATATACATCTAGTGGTGGTTTATTTATGCATGGGTATGCAGATCTTGACTGGGCGGGAAACCCAGTGGATCGGAAGAGTACTTCTGGATACTGCTTCAGTTTAGGATCCACTATGATCTCTTGGTCAAGCCGAAAGCAGGGATCCATTTCACAGAGTACAATAGAGGTTGAGTACATTGTAGCAAGTGATGCTAGCAAGGAAGCAGTATGGCTTAGAAAATTGGTTTTTGGGTTGTTTGGTGACAAGCTTGAGACGACGGTGGTTCACTGTGATAATCAAAGTTGCATAAAATTAACAAAGAACCCGGTATTCCATGACAGGTCAAAACATATTGACATGAGGTACCACTACATCCGAGACTTGGTCCAGAGAAAAACTATAAAGTTACAGTACATAGCCACGAGCAAGCAGGTAGCTGATATCCTGACCAAGCCTATGACCTCGAGACAGTTTGTGCAACTGAGAGGCAATCTTGGTGTGGCTGAGAATGACTCCCTCGCTGATAGGGAGTGTTAAATTTGGCAGCATCGACATTCATTCTCCAATGAGAGGCCATATGGGCCACCCTGAGGCTAGCCAGGGAGATTTGGAGAATCAACCAGTCTTGTGAGGTATTGACAAAAGCTAGGGGGAATGGACAACCTCTGTGAGTCAAACCAAAATTCAGGATGAACGAGATGTTATGTGAGTCTAATGCAAAAGTCAGGGGGAACATACAACCTCTGTGAGCATAGACAGTCTAGTGCAAAAGTCAGGGGGGACATACAACCTCTGTGAGCATAGACAGACTAGTGAAAAAGTTAGGGGGAACATACAACCTCTGTGAGCCTAGTCAAACCTTGTGAGCCATGAGAAAAAGTTAAGGCATCTAGTAGAAGTTAGGTTGAATATAAAATTCCTATGAGCTAGAAACAAAAGATATTCCTAATATTGCAAATGATGTAATTGTATTGATCTAGTGCGTTGTCATGTGTAAACATTATCCACCATGAAGAGAATTTTGAATTTCCTTGTCAAGAGTTGTAACTAAAGTCTTGATTCTAGTTCTATGTTAGAACTAAAGTGTAATTTTGAGTTGCAACTAAAGTCTCGAGTCTAGTTCTATTTTAGTAATGTTGAGTTGCAACTAAAGTCTTGAGTCTAGCTCTATTTTAGAACTAAAGTGTAATGTTGAGTTGCAACTAAAGTCTTGAGTCTAGTTCTATTTTAGAACTAAAGTGTAGTGTTGAGTTGTAACTAAAGTCTTGAGTCTAGTTCTATTTTAGAACTAAAGTGTAATGTTGAGTTGCAACTAAAGTCTTAAGTCTAGTTCTAAGTTCAAACTAAAGCATGTAAGTCTCAAGTCTAGTTCTAAGTTCGAACTAAAGTGTAATGCTAAGTTGTAACCAATCTCAAGTCTAGTTCTAAGTTCGAACTAAAGTGTAAAGTTGAGTTGTAACCAATCTCAAGTCTAGTTCTAAGTTCAAGCTAAAGCATGAAGCTGAGTTACATTTAATGCATGCAATCAGGTTACTATTTCAAGCGTCCACTCTTCCCCTCTTCAGCCTATATAAGAAGAGGTTGAATCCTCTCTTCAACACAGTTCTTGAACATAGTTCTGCAACACAGTTTTGAAACACGGTTTTCATATGCAAGTTGAGGGTGAAGAAATAGAGGAGCACATCAGTGATAAAGAGGCAACATATCAGAGGTGTATTTCAGCAAGGTCTTGTAAGTCTTTGTCAGGTCAGAGTCATCTTGGTAAGCTCTTTGAGAGAAGAACATTCATGGTGGATATTTGTAAGAGATCTTACATTATTAATGCAATAAAGGAATATTGTTTGCTGAGGTTTTTCTCCATGTACAGGGTTTCCCCAAGGTATATGTGTTGCTGATATGCATGATACTTATCTACATAATTATTGCTATTCAATTATGATTTAGAATTGTTGAAGTGCATTAAGCTGGAATCGAAGTATTGAATAAAATAAAAGAATTAAGCCGCATAAGAAATCAAGCTCATAATTTAACACCTCAGAACCTCTCGAAGTAGAACCATTCATTTCCCTAAATGTTCTCACTGGCTTCTCTGCTCCCCAAACCCTCAAGCTAATCGGTTACATCAAGCATAGGAAGATCATCATTCTGGTCGATAGTTGAAGCACCCAAAATTTTATTCATCGCCGCATTGCCCAAGAAACTCATTGCTACTGATCCGGATTTATGTAGGAACACAATGAAATACAGAAATACACATAAACGCAGAGATGCAGTGGAAATAAGACTTCATTTAATTAATAAAAAATGACTGAAATATGCTTACAGACAGAATGGAAATAAACTAGCTAGGGCGTTGGTAGCTTATCTCTGAGAAGAGATGTGGCTGCTACTCGCATCCATGAGAAGATGATTACAATGAGGCTCTAGAGGCCTTTTTACAATAGACAATAATGCCAAAAGGCATAGACATCCAAAAACCTTACCCTAGGAGATGAAGCGCCAAAAGTCATGTGGGCCCCGTTTGGGTAAGTTAGTACATCAACTTCCCAGGGTCGTAACTTTTGCATACGATCTTCGTTTTAGGCGTGTGATAGCTCGTTGGAAAGGTATTGTCAATGAGATTCATTTTGGGGGCTCAATTATGCCTTCGACTATCATTGATAACCTCGATCTCAAAAAACCTTCATTTAGGCCCTCAAAATGGCCCCGGAAGTTAAAACCTGCTAAAAATAGTAAATTGCCAAAATTGCCATAAAACTGTTTTGAGCCAGTCGGAAAAGGTGGGTGGCCACCGATATCC
>ML792376.1:21654-33998 GCA_009831015.1 Picea engelmannii | reverse complement strand
AGGAAGGCCCGACATGTAATCCATAGAGATGGATTCCCAAGGTCGAATGGGGGTAGGAAGCGGAGTATAGAGGCCTTGCTTCTTGATGGTCGGTTTGGCAATGGCGCAAGCAATGCAGGACTTGATGTACTTCCCGACATCTTGTCGAAGGTTCGGCCAATAGAAATACTTTTGCAGTATTGGCACCATTTTCTTGACCCAAAAATGACCAGTGAATCGACTGTAGTGTGCCTCCCAAATCATCTTGGCACGCTCGCTTGAAGGAACACAAAGGTGTCCCAAGTGACAAAGCAAGGCATCCTGGAGGTGAAAATTGGGAACTTGCTTACCCTCCAAGAGTGTATTGTATGTGTGGTCGAATTCTGGATCACTTGTGTAGAGAAGTGGCCAATCAGAAGTCTCGTGCCCACAAGAGTTGAGCACAGTGGTTAGCAACACGATGGGTGGTCGACTAAGGCAGTCTGCAACATTATTGGTGTTGCCTTTTTTGTACTTAATGTTCAAATGAAACTGTTGCAGGTATGTGGACCACTTCTGATGGCGATCGTTCTACAACTTCCCTTGTGTCTATATGAACTGCAATGGGGAACCTTTTACCCACATCTTGGAATGGAAGAGACGCTCTACCTCCTCTGGATCTTCTGGTTCCTCCTTCTGGATCTTCGTGGTGGCAACGGTGGCGTTGGGCTCCGCATCGATAATCTTCTTCCCCCTGTCATTCCCCTTGTTAGGTTCTGATTCAGAGTCATAGCATGCATCCAATTCAAAAGCCTTCAACTAGGCTACCAGTGATTGCTTGGCCCGACACTCACTTGTGTTGTGAGTGGAGATCTTATGGAACTCACACCACTTCCCCGTGTCCTTTTTTGGCTTCGTGGTGTTGTTCTTTTCTTGTGGCTTTGGTGGGCTGTCCTGGGCTGCCCCGCCTTGGCTTGGTCCTTTGTTTTGCGGTTTGGGAGTACCTTCCCCGTGCTTTTGATTTGCAGACCCAAAGTCTCGCTTCTTCTGTTTGAACTTCTGCTCAATCTTGGCAACATATCGGTATGCCACACCAAGTGAGGAGATGTCGAGGAACTCCATTTCCTCCTGAATGTATCTATGCAGACAACTGTGGCACCTCCAGAGTGGCTTCTGGATGTCGATGCATCGCCAGTCGGAATCCGTTGAAGAATCTGGGCAAAGTTGTCCATCATCGCGTTCCTTTGTTTCTCGAGGGCCTCCTCGAGAAACATTTTGATAGGATCTCCTGCTCCCTCATATTTCGTTTCTTCCCCCATGGGCGGTCTTCGGGGTTTGCGAGGCTGATCTTGCAAAGGTTCAACCAGATCGAGCCCAGAGACATGCAAAGAAGGATCGAGAATGAGCAGACCGTTCTGATACCACTGATTTGGATTTATGTAGGAACACAATGAAATACATAAATACACATAAACGCAGAGATGTAGCGGAAATAAGACTTCATTTCATTAATAAAAAATGACTGAAATATGCGTACAGATAGAATGGAAATAAACTAGCTAGGGCGCTGGTAGCTTATCTCTGAGAAGAGATGTGGCTGCTACTCGCATCCATGAGAAGATGATTACAATGAGGCTCTAGAGGCCTTTTTACAATAGAGGAGAATGCCAAAATTCATAGACATCCAAAAACCTAACCCTAGGAGATGAAGCGCCAAAAGTCATGTGGGCCCCGTTTGGGTAAGTTAGTACATCAACTTCCCGGGGTCATAACTTTTGCATACGATCTTCGTTTTAGGCGTGTGATAGCTCGTTGGAAAGGTATCGTCAAGGAGATTCATTTTGGGGGATCAATAATTCCTTTGGCTATATTTGAGAACCTTGATCTCAAAAAACCTTCATTTAGGCCCTCAAAATGGCCCCGGAAGTTAAAACCTGCTAAAAATAGTAAATTGCCAAAATTGCCAGAAAATTGTTTTGAGCTAGTCGGAAAAGGTGGGTGGCCACTGATATCCACCTAGATCATATACATCCATGCAATCAATAATTTCCAAATAATGATTTCCAATGGTGGCTCCATGAAATGTGGAGGGCGTTGTGAAAATGTGTGTCTCCAAATTGGTGACTACCACCTGAAATCTCATATGTTTGCTATCAACATGGGTGGTTGTGACATTGTGGTGGGTGCAGACTGGCTAAGGACTTTGGGTCCCATTCTCATGGATTTTAAGGAATTAACCATGCAATTCGACCAAGAGGGCCAACAATATAATTTCTAAGGCATCATCGTCGGTTCACCTGAGATCATTAGTTCCCATCGCATGGAAAAGCTACTCAAAAAAGGTCATTATGGTGTTATTCCCCAACTCCATGCCATACAAGCAACAAAGACACCCTCGGTGCCACAAGACCTCCAATACATCCTTTCTAAACATCAAGTGGTCTTTTCCACTCCCCAGGGACTCCCTCCTTCCCGTGGTGTTCATGATCATTCCATTCCCCTTGTACCAGGAAGCCTTCCTCCCAATATTCGTCTATATCATCATCCCTTTTCCCAAAAAAATGAAATTGAGAAAATGGTCCAGGAACTCCTTAACGCAGGCGTTATCTTCCCTAGTACGAGCCCCTACTATTCTCCTGTGGTCATGGTCCTAAAGAAAGAAGGTTCTCAGCGAATGTGTCTTGACTTCCATTCCCTCATCAAACTTACCATTAAAGACAAATTTCCCATTCTTGTCATTAATGACCTCTTGGATGAATTGAGTGGTGCCCAGTTCTTTACTAAACTTGATCTTCATTCTGGCTACCACTAGATATGTATGAAAGAGGCAGACATTCTCAAGACTGCCTTTAGAACTCATGAGGGCCACTATGAGTTTTTGGTCATGCCCTTTGGTTTGTGTAATGCCCCCTCCACCTTCCAAAGCCTCGCGAATCATGTCTTTCATCCTTTTCTCCGTCATTTTGTCTTAGTTTTATTTGATGATATCCTCATCTATAGAAAAACTTGGACAAACCATCTGGCTCATGTGGATCGAGTTCTCCATCTACTCTCTTAGCACCAACGTTTCCTGAAACAGTCTAAATGTGCTTTTGGTGCCTCAGAAGTCGAGTACTTGGGTCATCTAGTTGGCAAGGACGACGTCAGGGTGGATCCTAAAAATATTTAAGCTATGCAAGACTGGCCTCACCCAAAGACTCTCAAAAGCTTGTGTGGATTTATGGGCTTAACAGGTTATTATCGCAAGTTTGTTAAGAATTATGAAAAGATTGCAACACCTCTCACTGCGCTCCTAAAAAAGAACTCTCTCACTTGGTCTTGAGCAGCTGCTCAAGCTTTTCAAACCTTGAAGATGGCCATGTGCACCACTCCAGTCCTGTCCCTTCCTAATTTCACAAAGACCTTTGTCTTGGAATGTGATTCTTCAGGGAAAGGAATTGGTATTGTCCTTATGCAAGAGGGTTGGCCTTTGGCCTTTACCAGCAAGCAACTATCTGAAAGAAATCTGAGCAAATCAATCTATGAAAAGGAAATGTTGGTTGTTCTGCATGCCATTGATTTGTGGTGCCATTATCTATTGGGGTAATGCTTCCAAATTAAGATAGACCATCAAAGCCTCAAGTATTTTCTGGAACTATGCATTTCCTCCCCAGAGCAGCAAAAATGGGTGACTAAGCTCTTTGGATATGATTATGAGATCATTTACAAGAAAGGAAAAGACAATGTCATTGCGGATGCACTTTCCCGAAAATATGAAGATGAAGGATCCCTTTTTTCTCTTTCCTTCATTGTACCATATTGGCTCCAAGCCGTTCCCGAAGAATGGCTACACGATCCCAAAATTTTGCATCTGATCCAACAATTGCAGTCTGATGCTCAAGCTTCCCCAGGGTACTCTTGGCTCCATGATGAGCTTCGATACAAAATCCATTTGTATTTAAGTAAACAATCAAAACTTAAATCCATGGTACTTTCTGAGCTTCATGCTACACCCACAGTTGGGCACTCCAGGTTTACCAAAACCTATGACAGGGTCAAACGTTCTTTTTTCTAGGATGGTATGAAACAAGACATTCATAATTTTTTCGTTGAATGTGATGTGTGTCAATTCAACAAGGGCGAAACAATCAAATCTCCAGGAACACTACAACCACTTCCGATTCCACCTGCTATATGGAGGGATATCTCTATGGATTTTATTACAGGCTTACCCAAATCAGGAAATAAATCAGTCATCATGGTGGTTGTTGATCGCCTTTCCAAGTATGCTCATTTATGTGCTCTTCAACACCCATTTACAGCATCCACGGTGGCTCAAATTTTCATGGATCAGGTCTTCAAGCTTCATGGCATGCTGCATTCTATTGTTTTTTATCGCGACCCAACTTTCACCAGCAATTTTTTGCAAGAACTGTTCAAGCTACAAGGCACCCAATTGCATCTCAGCACAACTTATCATCCCCAGAATGATGGTCAAACGGAAGTTGTCAACAAGTGTTTGGAAACATATTTGAGGTGTTTTTCCTCAGAAAAGAAAAATCAATGGGTTCAAGGGTTACCCCTAGTTGAATGGTGGTACAACACTTCATACCATACAACTACACGCATGACTCCTTTTGAAGCGGTATATGGACAAAAGCCACCTTTAGTTCTCTCATACTTACCTGGTGTCTCGAAGGTCTAGACGGTTGACCAAAGGCTTACAGTTCGAGAGGCTATTCTTCGTACCCTCAAAGAGAATTTGTTCATGGCACAGAATCACATGAAGCAACAAGAATATCAAGGTCGCTCTGAACGTCAATTTGCAGAAGGGGATCAAGTGTTTCTTCGACTGCAACCTTACAAGCAAAATTCCCTCAAGGTCGAGCATTGTCAGAAGCTAGAGACCAAATTTTATGGTTCTTATACCATTCTCAAGCAGGTGGGATAGGTGGCCTATCAGTTAGCTTTTCCCATTCATTCTAAGCTACATCTTGTTTTTCATGTTTCATGCTTAAAGAAGGTGATTGGAACTAAGTGCCAAATTCAAACCAACCTTCCCGAGTTAGATGAAGAAGGATCCATTTGGTTACAACCACAAGCAGTTTTGGACTAGCGTGAGCGTCACCTGCATCAGATAACCATCAAGGAAGTGTTAGTCCAGTGGAAAGATACAACTCCAGCAGATGCCACTTGGGAACCAACTACCATTCTGCAGCAATTTCCACATCTCAAGCCTTGAGGACAATGTTGTTTTTAAGGGGGAGGACATGTTAGGGTCCTAACCCACACATAGGTAGAACAATATATTCAGATGTAATAAAGTTCAATATTAATAATGCCTTGCAATAAAATAGAATAAGTCGAATGTAAGAAGACCTAATAGAAGCTTGCGCTTCTAGAAGGATCTTCCTCTAGATGCTTCTTTTGATATACATATTTAGTATAAATAGGAGTCGAGGGTATGAGAACCCTAGCTTGGATATTATTGTAATAGAGCTCTGCTCGACTGGAGGTTTCCCCCTCGAAGAGGCCTGTGAACATTACTCTCAGAATCAAAGTGTTATTTCTGTTGTTATTCTTATATCATTTCAGTGTTATTGTGGTGATTGTTCTGGTTATATTGTTGTTATTCTGCCATTTCTAGCATTTTATTTCTGTTCTGCATACTTTTTATATCTGGTATATTACATAGACTATGCAGAACCCATGTATTAGGAACCGAGAATAACCAGGTTGTTAGAGCCTCGATAAATTAATGAGGGAAAGAAAGAAAAACGACTAAGTGTCAAGAATGAATCTGAACTATGCATTGAGAAAAATATTGGATCTCCATCGTTTGTCAATGATCGATGCCCAAAATCAGTCTCGCGGGATGAATTTCGAAGAGAGAATGGCTTGCGGGAATAAAATCCGCAGAAAGAGTCCATGGAGATGGAATCTAATTGGTCCATAGGTCACGAGCTATGAAGGAACTGAGAATCGACAGAGTGTGAACCCTGCTAGAAAATGTTGCAAGCGCAAGCCTGGGGCCGACAAGAGCCATTGATGCTCAAAAGAATAGATCCAGATCATCAGATCCATTAGACCAAAGGACCTACTAAGAAATTATCGTTTAAACACTGAGCAGGGTTAGGTAACCGAGAGGATTTGGACCATTGATCTCAGTCAATCTGAACCGTTAGAACTCACGGGAAGCATGTTGACACGGGATGTGAACTATGGGAATATGTATGGGTGTGTTAAGCTCGAACAGGTCGTGGGCACAAGATTGAATGAGGAATATGTGTTGGATCAACACCAGATGGATCTGGACCATCAGATCTGTCGAGCTAGTGGTCGAATAAATAGCGTGTTGGTGTAGGAACCCAAATGGATCTAGGTTGTCAAACGACAAATTAGTCAGTGATCCGATCTTTCGGATGAGAAATTTTCCTCAGAAGGGACCTGAAGTGTGCAGGATGCCACATTAACATGTTGAGTGGACGTGCCATGTCAAGGGACACGTCAACAAGGGTAGGCATATTGGAAGCTGCCTCATGGCTAGTGACACATAGAGGGGGACAGGTGTCCTCTAGTGGTAGAGTCAGGATGAGCTCGCAAACCCGAAGGCCAGTTAGAAGGCAGGTTCAGAAAGATCTGCGAGGTCGACGTGGTTGGATATTCCCACAGGGAGAAATCTCGAAGGCGCGAGCCCAAGTGGGAGAGAACCCTCGATTTTTAGAAGAGATGGACCAACAAGATTTGAGTCATTGATTTGGTTGTAGACCTTGTCCGTTGAAAATTGGTCAGAGATTGTTGTGCTCATTAACTATCAAGCAGGTTGGGGATTCCAAAAATATCTGGGCCATCGGATTGGGAATTTGTCAGCTATTAGATCTATTCAGAAGGTCGTTTCCAGGACGACACGTTCAGGAAAGTTCCATGATGGTGGAAGCTCACTGAAGAAGTCCAATAGTGCTTTCAGACTTCAGATTTTGGAAGGTGTGCAAACATGTTGATTTGTCTCTTGAAAGAAAGGTCCAATAAGGGATGTTCAACAGTGTATCAGAGTTTGGACTTCAGACAGGATCGTGAAGGTTTGCAACCCGAGTGTCCAATAGGGGTTTTTCGATGGAGGGTATTCTAATAGTGATGTGGGCATGAAAACCTGATGACCTTTGTGTCTGATGGATGGATAGCATGACACATCAGTTGGTAAGTGAGGGATAGACCCACGTGGATTCCAACACACCGATGACATGGAGTGGGTCCCCATGGAGGTGACGCAGCACTAGTGAAATCATAGTAGGAAATGCCCAAGGAATTTTAGAGGCATAACTTTCTGCCTGGAGCTCAATTTTGAGCATGATTATAGTCGTTGGAAATCTCTCGAGGAGGGAATAGAATTGACTCATAAGCTCAAGATCAAAGTTAGAGTAATGGATATATAAGAGGAAATGTTGACACCCCACCAACTTAAAAAAGGGCTAGGGGGTTAGGTGTGTTATATGATTAAATGTGTATGTGTGTGGAGGGGATGGGTTGAGCTTAATGGGGAACTCACAAATAGATTCTCTTTTATATCAAAACTCTAATAAGGGACCCGTGTGTGGCCTCTTGTTAGGTTGAACAATTTACATACACATTTAAGCACATTAGATATCCATTTAACTCCATATATAACCATATAAAAGTAATAAAATAACATGATTATAACTATGAAGTATCATTTTTCAAGATTAACTATGTCTGTAAAGTGGTTCATCTATAAACTATATTATATATGAATGGCATTCGTCCAATTTTTTGCTCCATATTTGTTTTTGAATAATCGTTTGTGTTGATGTGGCATCTAGTTAACCTAACATGGCACATGGCTATGTTAATAGCCATAGGTGTCCTTTGTATCCGATCTGATATGTAATGCGGATGTTCATAATCTATTTAATGAAACAAAATAACTCAAGCGAGAGTTATGCAAGCGGAATGACTTTTTTTTTTTTTAAATAGAGGGCATATCCAAGCACCTCTTTTCCTAGCAGGGTAATGAATGCAGTGTTGGTTTCTATTAGAGAATTTGTTCATCCGATGAACTCAAAATACACATTATAATAAACTAATGCAAATGAGTGGAATTGGCATGGTGTCACTTGCACAATAGTATTTTAGTTGTGTATTCATATACTACAATTCAATCATGCAAGGAAAAAGCCCAACCATGATGGAGTGTCCTTTCTTATAGGAATCCACTTGTAACTTAGTTTGATTCTAAATGTGAATGCAGTGCAATTTATTCTTTTTATCAGTTTCGTGTAAAATGGATTTCTTTTTGTTTATCAGTTTGTCTGTTGGATCAGATTTTCAAAGCAAAAGGCAATATTTGTGAAATGGCAGAGGAGACTAGTGCTCATGTGGACAAATAGAATTGAACTTTAATACCGTCAACCATCCGTTGTAGCCGAGTATCAAATAGGATACTCGGCTCTCACCCGAGAGACCCGGGTTCAAGTCCCGGCAACGGAAGTTTTATTTTGTCAATCCATTTGAATTTTCAAGTCCCGGCAATAGATTAAACCTTTAAAAAAAAAAACCAAAACATTGAACAGATAGACAATGCCTGTTCATTCTGTTGATTTTTATTTGCTGTAGTTTAAATTTTCTATTGATTTTTATTTGCTGTAGTTTAAGTTTTCTATGTTTTGATATTTTTAAAGTTTTCTATAGTCAACAGCTTACTATTTTTAAAGTTTTCTATAGTCAATCTCTATTTTTAAAGTTTTCTATAGTCAACAGCTTACTATTTTTAAAGTTTTCTATAGTCAATCTCTATTTTTAAAGTTTTCTATAGTCAACAGACTACAATTCTGTAGGTTTATCTGATCTGCTTTATTTAATTGGAGATGCGGGGTATCGAACCCCGTACCTCTCGCATGCAAAGCGAGAGCTCTACCATGTGAGCTACATCCCCAAACTGTGAATGTGGTTGCTCAGTGAACTTGCAAGGTAGTCCTGTGACGGTGGTTGCTCAGTAAAATGTCATTCCAATTTTCTTTTAAATAATATATTTAAAAAACTGCTCTCTCTTAGCAAATTGAAATAAAATATGGTATATTTGGAAAGATAAGTGTAATACTGAATCTAGTAGTAATAATAGTTTGTATTATAATATATTTGGAAAGATCTAAATGAAAAATCAACCAAACAATTTGAAAAAAACCTATAACATTGAAAGATATAATACTTTAAATGAAAGTTAAAATAAACCCCATGTCAGCGAACAAACAAAGATTGCATCCATAAATGTGCATCGGAATCTATTGTGCATTAAGTTGAAGGTTACTTAAAACTTTTGAACCAATTCTTAAAGACATCCTAAAATCTTTCTTTCCATATTTCGAAGGCTACAATATGATTTTCATTCTCCAAAAAAGTTGAAAAACTCATTTTTCTGCAAAATGTTTGACCCCACCCGCTCCATTTTGGTTCCCTCGTCATCATGGCCCATACCCGTAGCCAAGACTTGGAAGCTCGCTTCAATACCTTGCAATCTAATTTCACTGAGACCCAACAAGAAGTGAAACAACTCAGTGCCAATGTTGCCGCCATCAATACAACCATGTAGTCCTCAATGAAGGAAATCAAACAAGACCTGACTACCCAGTTTGAATCTGTCGTTTCGATGCTCTGCACCAAGCTGCATATCCCTACAGATAACCCTTTATCTAACCCACCTCTCATTCCCATAACTTTCAACACCATCACTTTCAACGTGACCTACGCCTTCCGCGGGTGGATGTGACCAAATTTGATAGCTTGGATCCCACTAGTTGGGTAACCCAAATGGAACATTATTTCTCTTTATACGACATTACAGATGACTTGGCCAAACTTCGGTATGTTGTTCTCTATCTAGATCAAGAACGTTGGTAATGGTGGCAATGGAGACAAACTTCCTGTCAAGGGTATATTGCTTGGACACACTTTGTGGCAGATCTTTATGAATGATTTGACACTGACACCAACAATTTGGGCCGTTTGACAAAGTTGAAACAATCAGGAACAGTGGAAGACTTTATAGTTTCTTTTGAGCGCCTGGATTTTCGGATAGAGGGAATGTCTGATGCGTTTTTCCGAGAGTGTTTTATCAGTGGCCTCAAGGATGAGATTTAGGCCCATGTCCTCATAGCTCGACCTCAGAGTTGGGTGGAGGCTACTAAAAGAGCTAAAGAAGCACAACAGGTTGTATCTTCTCAAAACCGGAAACTCTCATTTATCCCTCACACTAAATCAGTAAATCTCACTACTCCCTCCGTTCCACTAAAGATCCAAAAATTGACCAGGGATGAAATGACTGAATGCCAACTCAAAGGCCTTTGTTATAATTGTGATGACAAATATTTCTCGGGCCACAAGTGTAAGGAACAAAAGCTTTTTATGGCCATCTCAGAGGATATTTCGGAAGAGGATGTTGAAACTACCCTTGTGTCTGAGTCACTTGAAACCACTGACATAACTCCTCCCTCAGACCCTCTCGAAGTAGAACCAATCATTTTCCTAAATGCTCTCATTGGCTTCTCTTCTCCCCAAACCCTCAAGCTAATCGGTTACATCAAGCATAGGAAGATCATCATTCTGGTTGATAGTGGAAGCACCCATACTTTTATTCATCGCCGCATTGCCCATACTTTTATTCATTGCCGCATTGCCCAAGAAACTCATTGCTACATCCATGCAGTCAATAATTGCCAAATAATGATTGCCAATGGCGGCTCCATGAAATGTGGAGGGCGTTGTGAAAATATGCGTCTCCAAATTGGTGACTACCACCTGAAATCTCATATGTTTTCTATCGACATGGGCGGTTGTGACATTGTGTTGGGTGCAGACTGGCTAAGGACTTTGGGTCCCATTCTCATGGATTTTAAAGAATTAACCATGCAATTCGACCAGGAGGGAAAAGAATATAAGTTCCAAGTCATCATCGTCAGTTCACCTGAGATCATTAGTTCCCATCGCATGGAAAAGCTGCTCAAAAAAGGTCATTATGGTGTTATTGCCCAACTCCATGCCATACAAGCAACACAGACACCCTCCGTGCTGCAAGACCTCCAATCCATCGTTTCTAAACATCAAGTGGTATTTTCCACTCCCCAGGGACTCCCTCCTTCCCGTGGTGTTCATGATCATTCCATTCCCCTTGTACCAGAAAACCTTCCTCCCAATATCTGTCTATATCGTCACCCCTTTTCCCAAAAAAATGAAATTGAGAAAATGGTCCAGGAACTCCTTAACGCAGGCGTTATCCGCCCTAGTACGAGCCCCTACTCTTCTCTTGTGGTCATGATCCTGAAAAAAGAAGGTTCTTGGTGAATGTGTCCTGACTTCCATGCCCTCAACAAACTTACCATTAAAGACAAATTTCTCATTCATATCATTGATGACCTCTTGGATGAATTGAGTGGCGCCCAGTTCTTTACTAAACTTGATCTTCGTTCTGGCTACCACCAGATACGTATGAAAGGGGCAGACATTCCCAAGATTGCCTTTAGAATTCATGAGGGCCACTATGAGTTTTTGGTCATGCCCTTTGGCTTGTGTAATGCCCCCTCCACCTTCCAAAGCCTCATGAATCATGTCTTCCCTCCTTTTCTCCGTCATTTTTTCTTAGTTTTCTTGATGATATCCTCATCTATAGAAAAACCTGGACAGACCATATGGCTCATGTGGATCGAGTTCTCCATCTACTCTCTCAACACCAACTTTTCCTGAAACAATCTAAATGTTCTTTTGGCGCCTCAGAAGTCGAGTACTTGGGTCATCTGGTTGGCAAGGACGGCGTCAGGGTGGATCCTAAAAAGATTGAAGCTATGCAAGACTGGCCTCACCCAAAGACTCTCAAAAGCTTGTGTGGATTTCTAGGCTTAATAGGTTATTATCCCAAATTTGTTAAGAATTATAGAAAGATTGCAACACCTCTCACTACATTCCTAAAAAAGAACTCTTTCACTTGGTCTCCAGCAACTGCTCAAGCTTTTCAAAACTTGAAGATGGCCATGTGCACCACTCCAGTCCCGGTCCTTCCTGATTTCACAAAGACCTTTGTCTTGGAATGTGATGCTTCAGGGAAAGGAATTGGTGTTGTCCTTATGCAAGAGGGTCGGCCTTTGGCCTTTACCAGCAAGCAACTGTCTGAAATAAATCTGGTAAAATCAATCTATGAAAAGAAAATGTTGGCTATTTTTCATGTCGTTGATCTGTGGCACCCTTATCTATTGGAGCAACGCTTCCAAATTAAGACAGACCATCAAAGCCTCAAGTATTTTCTGGAACTACGCATTTCCTCCCCGGAGCAACAAAAATGGGTGACTAAGCTCTTTGGATATGATTATGAGATCATTTACAAGAAAGGCAAAGACAATGTGGTT
>ML792376.1:10058-20576 GCA_009831015.1 Picea engelmannii | reverse complement strand
AAATTTAATCATTAAAAAGAAAGATGTTAGAAGAATCTTTCTTCTAACATCTTTCTTCTAAATTATAGGTCAAGGTTTGAAAAATGTTGCAATTTTAAGCTCCCCAAAGTGGGAACTATTGGTAGCACCACTTTTTGATTAGAGGGTTAATTTTGTCGATTTTGATTGCAATGGTATTGGATTTTAAGGTCATGGTTTCAAAAATGTTGCAAGTTTAAGCTTGATATTTTTTTTTTCTTTCTAAAGGGTGCTACTAGTAACACCACTTTTCAATTCGGGGGCTAAATTTAAGGTTTTGGCTGCAACAATATTGATTGTTAAGACCATGGTTTCAAACAAATTGTAATTTTAACTTTGAAAAGAACACTTGCCACTAATATAACCACTTTTCAATTTAAGGGTTGATTTTAAGGTTTTTTTTAGCAACATTATGGGTTTTTAAGGCCATGGTTGCAAAAAAGTTGTAATTTTAAGTACAAAAAAAATGGTGCTACTAAAAACACCACTTTTTGATTCAAAGAATGATTTTGATATTTTTTATATGAGTTTTTTGGATTAAAAAGTTCTCATTTTGAAATCATAATTATTGTCAAATCGATAACTATGTTCAATGCCTTCTCATTCCTTCTTTAACCAAATTACTAGTATAATTTATTACCTTTAAAAATCCATAAAAAAACATATTCTACCAAAATGCCAAAGGATAATACTAAAAAGACCTTGCACACCAAAATCTTATGAAAAATATCTTAAATGTTATGCCATTGATGAAACTTAATAAGCACAAAGTTGTAATACAAAAACTCAAAAAGATATATTAATATATAAATTGCTTTCATGTATTTATCATTTGAAACACTTACATTTTTCATTCATGGTGTAAGGAAATTTTGAAACGATACATTTATATTTAGAGGACCTTTCGAGCTTGGTTTGAATTTTTTTATCGTGTAAATGTTTGCAAAAGGTTCAAAAAGATTTTTCAACATGTAGGTTTGTTATTGATTTCATTTCATATGTGAAGAAATCTATCAACGACTCTAGCTTAGATGAAAGAACAAAAAAGTGATTACTCTTCAGTAGTGAAATTATCCCTAAGATCTATGGTCTACCAAAAACTCACAAAAATGCAATTCCTCTAAGACCTATAGTTAATATTATTGACTCACCAACCTATGAACTAGCTAAACATGTAGCAAATATTCTTGGACCCTTAGTAGGCCATATAGACTCCTTCATAAAGGATGCAAATGAATTCATCAATATTATCATAAATGAGAAGGTGAAACTTGAAGACACTCTCGTCATCTCTGATGTTGTTTCCCTATTCACAAAAATCCCACTTGATGAGGCAATCCAACTTGTCAAATAAGTCATTGATTCAGAAACAACAAAAATAGTTGAGGTTTGTCTCCGCTCCACATTCTTTAGCTATCAAGGAGAATTTTACGACCAAACAAGAAATGTAGCAATGGGATCTCCACTTTCCCCCATTGTTGCCAATCGTTTCATGGAAAACTTTGAGAAGAAATCCCTAGACTCATATCCTATGAAACCATTAAGATGGAAACGATTTGTCGATGATACTAATGTACTTTGGCCCCATGGGAAAGAGGAGTTATATAAATTCTTCCAATGTCTAAATAATATTTTAGAGGATATAAAATTCACAATGGAACTTGACGAAAATGGTACCATTCCATTTCTAGACGTACTAATCAACAGAAAAGAAGATGGAAACCTTGGACATGCGGTCTACAAAAAAAGACCCAAACTTAAAACTATCCCCACACAAGCTCCCATCATCACCCCAACCAAAAGTTAGGGGTTCTCAAAACTTTAGCCACAAGGGCCATAAGAATCTCCAATGAAGAGCACCTATAACACGAAAAAAATGACCTCTCCAAAGTCTTCAAGAGCATAGGTTACAAGGACAAAGACATTAATAATGTGATAAGGAAAGTCCTAGAAAGAATAAGTAATAGACCTCGTTTCATGAACAACTAGACCCCTGGTATGACTCCCTACCTTCCTTACATCCAAGGAGTAATTGATAGAATTGCAAGAGTCATGAGAAAAAAGTGATTAAGACCTCTTTCAAACCACCTAAAACCATCAAACAGGATATGAGGTCTGTTAAAGACAAATTTGACCATCACAAATATAAAGGAGTATACAAAATAGAGTGTTCATGTGGTAAATGCTACATCGAAGAAACCAGACGCTCCTTTCAAATTAGGATTAAAGAGAATGGAGCTTACATCAAGAATGAATGTACTCGCTCCTCAACATTAACAAAGCACTCTCTTAAAACAAAACACCATGTATGCTTAGAAAATACCAAAATTCTAGTAAAGGAGGATCACCTCTTTAAACGACAAATTAGGGAAGCAATTGAAATAATCAAGCATCTTGGTAACTTGAACATAGACATTGGTCTAGAAATTAGTGAAAGTTGGATCCCTTTGATTCACGACAGAAGGAATAAGTAAGAAGACTCAAGATTGTTATGGTTTCCCTTGTTCTTCTTTTCCCTTTTGTTTTTGCTGTCTGTTGTTTGATAGTTGTCTTCACTTCCCTCTTAGTCCTTCCCTAGCTTTCTACTCGCCTTATCTCCTCTTTTCTACCTTCATACAATCATCTTTAGTAGTAAATTTTGTTTTTCTTAATACCTAATAATATCCTAATGATTTCTCCCTTAAACTATTCTAATCATTTTAATTTTCTTATTTTTAGTATATAAATAACCTTTCAATAACAATTTAACTAACATTATAAAAATATTTAATACTAATACCAAATTCTAGTAATAGGAACCTTACCTATAATGCTATTATTAATATTTAACCTTCCCCTTAGTATTAATATTTTTACTAATAATTTTACCCTTAATACATTTTAAATAATTAATGAACCTTTTACTATAAAAACCTTAATTACTTACCCTAAACATTAATTTTAATATTGTATTATTATTATTCTCTAGGGTTTTTCCTTAAATAGTTTTCTAGTTTTAGTATATCTCTTATATAACCCCCATCCAACTAACACTATTAAAACCCAAAATATTATTATTATTATTATTATTAAAACATCACCTCTTAATAATATTTATTGATTATTAAAACTTTAATTTTAATTATAATTTTATACTAACACTATTAAAACCCAAAATATTAATATTAATACTATTATTATTAAAACATCACCTCTTAATAATACTTATTAATTATTAAAACTTTAGTTTTAATTATAATTTTAAACTAACACTATTAAAACCCAAAATATTAATATTAATATTATTATTAAAACATCACCTCTTAATAATACTTATCGATAATTAAAACCTTAGTTTTAATTATAATTTTAAGGTTATAGGCGTAGATTTGTAGGTTTCCTTCCCTTTTGAGCATTTGTTTTATTCAGGTTTCTTGTCTCGATATGAATCTTAATATGGATCAGAAAAGTTGACAAACTAATAATAAAAATATTGTGGTTTCTCTAAATATATTTCTGAAAACTATTTTATTTATTTTTTAATTTTTTTACAATTTATAAAATTTATATGGCAATTATTCTCATCCCAATCTTGTCAAAAAATAGAAAACTATTTTATTAAGGCTTCTTGTCCTCTATATGAATCTTAATATGGATCCAAAAAGTTGACAAACTAATAATAAAAATATTGTGGTTTCTCTAAATATATCTCTGAAAACTATTTTATTTATTTTTTAATTTTTTTACAATTCAGAAAATTTATATGGCAACTATTTTCATCCTTATTCTGTCAAAAAAATATAAAACTATTTTATTGAGGCTTCTTGTCCTCAATATGAATTTTAATATGGATCTGAAAAGTTGACAAATTAATAATAAAAATAATGTAAATTTATAGGGTAACTATTCTCATCCTTGTCCTGTCAAAAAATAGAAAACTACTATTTTTTTTTTAATAAAATAAAAAATAGAAAACTGTTTTATTTATTTTTTAATAAAATTTATATGATAACTATTCTCATTCTCATCCTGTTGAAGATGCAGGGTATCGAACCCCATACCTCTCAGATGCAAAGCGAGCTCTACCACGTTTTTTTTGGATTAATGATTACAAAATCATCATATGAAATGGTGAAGAGCCACGACTCACTACCACTCTGCTCGAAGCATGATTATAGATCGAGGAAAACAAAATTATGATACATTTATTTTCGATTTACAAAATTGTGATACATTTATGCTTAGAAAATACCAAAATTCTAGTAAAGGAGGATCACCTCTTTAAATGACAAATTAGGGAAGCAATGTAAATCATCAAGCATCTTGGTAACTTGAACATAGACATTGGTCTAGAAATTAGTGAAAGATGGATCCCTTTGATTCACGAGAGAATGAATAGGTAAAAAGACTCAAGTTTGTTCTGGTTTCCCTTGTTCTTCTTTGCCCTTTTATTTTTGTTGTTTGTTGTTTGATAGTTGTCTTCACTTCTGTCTTAGTCCTTCCTTAGCTTTATACTCACCTTATCTCCTCTTTTCTACCTTCATACAATCACTTTTAGTAGTAAATTTTGTTTTTCTTAATACCTAATAATATCTTAATGATTTTTCCCTTAAGCTATTCTAATCATTTTAATTTTCTTTTTTAGTATATAAATAACTTTTCAATAACAATTTAACTAACATTATAAAAATATTTAATACTAATACCAAATTCTAGTAATAGGAAACTTGACCTATAATGCTATTATTAATATTTAACCTTATTCCAGGGAAAAAAATTCACTCAATTATATTATATTATATAATTTTTTTATAAAACACCAAAGCTTCTCCAAAGTATTTTCCACATCTTTGCAGAGAGATAAAATCAAACTATTAAAAAAAAAACTATACAAAATCTTTCAGTCCTTATCAATAATGAGTCTTTAGGATATCCTTAGAATTAGAAAATGTTGGATCACATTTTCAAAAGAAAATGTAGTTGTTTATGATAAATGCAATGAGTCTTCAGGGTATCCTTAGAATTAGAAAATGTTGGATCACATTTTCAAAAGAGAATGTAGTTGTTTATGATAAATGAGAGTCTTCAGGATATCCTTAGAATTAGAAAATGTTGGATCACATTTTCAAAAGAGAATGTGTTTATGATAAATGGAGATGCGGGGTATCGAACCCCGTACCTCTCGCATGCAAAGCGAGCGCTCTACCATGTGAGCTACATCCCCAATCTGCTCTCTTTCCTCTTCCGTTAGTTTTACAGGTAGTTTGGTTGTGTATTAATGATCACGAAATTGGAAACATAATCATCGGTTGAAGTCTGAAAACGCAAAGGCCAGAGTCGTGGATATGTCTTCGTTAATATAATTTGAAAATAAATATTATTAAAATATTTAATTATTTCTTCTTCGTTCAAAATATAGGAGGGAATTTGAAATTTTCATCTCGACCTCCAACGTGAGTTAATCTAAACAAAAAATTGACATCTTACCTTGGGTAGCAAAAAATAATTTTTATGTAACGTTTTAATTCAAATATTTTATTTTAGTTGCAATTGTTTTTTAATAACTTTTAGAACCACAATTACAATTAGTTTAGTTTTTGTTACTTGACTGAGCAAAATGGAAAAAAATACCGTAAAAAGTGTCATATGAATATCATGACGATAATAATTTGTATTATAATATATATGGAAAGATAAAAATAATAATAATTTGTATTATAATATATGTGGAAAGATAAAAATAAATAAAAATGTGACATTGAAATATATAATAATTTATATTAAGATTAAAATTAGATACAAAATATTCTAAATTAAGGTTAAAATAAAAATGTAGTTTATTTTAATTAGTATACAAAAAGCATTTATAGATGTGCATTTAAAAAAAATTGTGCATTGAGTTGCAAGTTGCCCAAAACTTTTGAAAGGATTCTAGAAATAGAGTCTCAATTTTTTCTTTTCATATTTTGAAGTTTAAATTAGGGTTTTTATTGCAAGAAAGGTTGAAAGGCTCTATAATCCAGCATAATTAGCATAAGCAAACTACAAAAATTGAAAATAATGAAACATTGAGCAAGGCCATTTCATATTCCAAAATATTATATGATCAACAATAACTGATATAACATGGCACACATAATATTGAACTAGAACACAATCATGCTCTCTCCTCAAGTGAGCAATTGATGTGTGCATCCCATGAATCTTTACAATACTTTAAGACCCTAATTCTAAAAAAATATCATTGTCCTCACAACCTTTCCAAAAGTGATAGACACTTTTTTTGTTTAAAATTTTACTAACTCAACTTATAATCAACGGCATTCTATTCTATAAAATGAACATGTGGCACTAGCACCTAATTCCACACGTTTGACCAAAAAAAACAAGCATTACTTTTAGATGCAATTTATTTCTCCTTCAATTAAGGATTTTAGGTCAAGAGGTGAAACCATGTCTCACAATCCAATTCCTAAAGGGTGCAATCCTCAATCCTTTTTAATTATTTTATGAGTTAAAAGAGCAAGGAAAATATGAAATCACAAGGCAAAACCTACTCATTTTACAAAATTTTAAGTCCATTTCACGAAGAGGTTGGTAATTGTCGCCCAAAATTTACAAATAAATGATGACATTTCTCAATTTTCAATCATTTCAATAATGGTTGTGGTGTTGAACACAAATTTGACCATGTATCCTTATGGTTGTCTAGATTTATCTAGATTTATGACTCCATTTTTTACGAGGAAATTAAAGTATATTATTAACTTGTTATTTTGCTTCATTTTACAAATAAAAAGACTTTGTTATCATACGCTTTAACAGTCTTGTATACAAAACTTAGTATCATTTATGCAGACCAATAATCTTTTTGTTCGGTTGTTTAGAGACATGAAACAATGGATATGGTGGAATAGCTTCCAACAACCTCATAAATTGATTATCGATTGGAGCTTATCTAGAGCTCTCTTGACACTGCCTAGATGATTGTTTGCCAGATTTGCCTCCAAGTTAATGAAAAAAACATACTTGAAATAATACATGCAACTCGTGCCCCAATCCTCCTCTTTGTTCAAATCATGCAGGGTGTTCTTGTTGTGAGTGTGTGATTTAATCTTAGTCACATGCATGCCTCTCAAAGTGAATATCGACAATGCCTTGAATAGATTAGATATTCCCTCTTTCAACGAGAAGGTCATTGTATTCTTCAACCTAGTGAGTGTAAAGGAGTAGTTATTTTTGTTATTTGACATGTTGAGCTTGAAAAATAATTTTAATGTTAACCACAAATGGGAAGGGAAGTGGCAACAAATGGGATGTTAAGTTCATGATTAAGCTTTGATGGATCAATCTATAACTATATTTTCTATTCTAGGTGGACTCTTAATCTCAATATATTAAATAATACCTATCCGTCTGATTACGAAGATGTGTCTAAATCGAATGATACCTGCACTTCAATGATTCTTTAGTTTAGTTCACGCTTTGTTCATTGACTCACTCTATTTATTAAATAATATTTTGTTGAAAACATAAATAATACTTGGTTAAAAAAATAAAGAATTCTATGTTGAATGAAGTCACACCAGTCTCTTTTGATGGAGGATTTATTCTTCCTCTCTAACGAACTCAAGTCTGGTTAGAAAGAAAATGTTACAAATGGAATGAATCTAAGTCATTTTTATTTATGAATCTTTCTGTTACATGTTTTGTTAGGTATTTTTATAATAGGAATTTAAGTGTAAATGGAGTGTAATTAAGTATAATGTTGTGAAATGTAGTTTGATTTTTTTATTTATTTTTAGTTAAAATAATGATTGTTGAAAAAATTATTTTTTTTTTGTGCAAAATGAATGTAAGTTCAAGAGAAGTTGTGAAAAATAAATTGTAATAAAAAAAATAATAGATATATAAATTGGAAATTAAGTAATAATAATTTAATTGTATTTAAATATACAAAGTATAATTATCAATAAAAATTAATTCACATTTAATGAATAGAAACAAGTGATAATTGTTCTCAAATTTTATTACCTTCAAATAAATGACTAATATGATAAGTATTAATATTGAAATTAACATTCCTAGATGGGGTGTTACGTAGCAACGAGAGGCCACGTAGCCTATCCTAGGCCCAAGCCATTAATATGGCAGGTCGGCACCCTTCGACTCATTCTTGAATGAAGGGAGGCCATTGTTGCCTGCTGAGAAGGGGAGGACAACTCCCTTGCGTGAGAAATATGGTGACCACAAGGTGTAATTGTTGTGGGGGGATCAATATAGTGGTCATGTCGGGCCTTGGCTTATCACTCCCACTCAGACGAGGTTGGCTCCATTTCTCCCTTGCGCTCCATCACCCTGGCCTCTCTGAGAACAATACCTACGTCAAGTAGACTCTTATTGAATTTACCCAACGAATTATCAGTCTCCCTGGCTTAGCCATGCCAAGGGAAAGAGGCAAGATGAGGCGTGACCTAGCCTGGCATAGTGCCCGACACAAGCACATGCAGAGGCTGGAGCGTGCCCTGTCCATTGCTTGGACTCAGCGATGGGACAAACCAAGAACACTGCCAATGACATACGTTGAGGAGGATATTCCAAAGGAACCCATCCAGGTTCCTCCAAAATCCCTCCTCTTCACAGTTTCGGATGAATTGCAGCCCCCCAGCCATAATCCAGCAAGCGCGAGCGCCCAAGCCGCCATGGAAGGGGCCACATGTATGATTGAGGAGGAATTCCCAGAGGAATTCCTCCATTTGGACTCTGTGGCCTCAATTCAGAACACAGACAACCAAGTTGGGATAGTGGCGGAGGAGGTCAAAGCGATAGAGGAAATGTATGTTGCGTCGGTGGACTTGGGTGCGGAGGTGGAGGGCCACCTAGTCTTGGCACCTCCACCACTCACGACTCTCCCTGATCTCTGCCATGCTCCACCACCCTTCTTCCACCCGGAGCAGCTCGAGCTCGTCTTCAAGCTAAGGAACCAGATGGTTGACGAGATACACTGGGACACCCTCATGCACCAACAGATTGACATGCTCTATGATGCCTTCTCGAATGCACATGCAGCTTAGCATTTCCTGACCCGTGCAAGGCCTTTCGTGCTCCATCCTAGGGACGACCCCCTCAACGACGCTCCAAACGACATGCCCCCAGGTGCTAATGTGTAATTTATTTGCTATGGTAACCTCACACACTCTCAACTCAACTCTTTGTACTATGATAATGTAGTTTTACAGTTTTTTCATATTTTTACAGTTGGTAGTTTTTCTTAGATGCATAAAACAGTTCAGTAAGAACACGAATCTGCCACCTGCTCTAGTTTATGTTTGGCAGGTCAGATGACGGAGAGATATTTTGTCTAATGATATCACAGTCTACCACCTATTTTGATTTCCACTAATTTGGTGGAACATGTGGCAGACTATTGACATGTGGCATTTTTGTACTATAAAAGCTTAGTAATAGGAACCTCCCCTTTTTATTTACAAAAAAATAAATATTGAAACTAACATAGCATATAATATATGAATGTATAGGTTTTCAGTTTTATTTGTCTATAATAATGGGTGGAATCTCCACTTGAAATGTTGGACGTTTCAATATTTTATATACAATTTATCTCAAAAATTGAAACTAAACTAACATAAAACTCTCACATAAAAGAGAAATTAAAATTATTGATGAAAAAGATAATGATTAATACAACATACTTCACTTAGTGAAATCGAGAACTGATAAAAAATCCCCTCTAAAATCAATTAAGATAGCAGGTACCAATAAATAAACATTAAATATAAAGGAAAATTAGAAAACTTTGACGAAAAAAATTAATAATAATAATAATAACAACAACAATAATAATCTATTTTTAAGGTCACGACCAAGCCAGCACACCAAATTGGTGTATGAGACCCCCTTGTTTGTGGGACAAGGGACCCCCCTCCGCCCAGCGATTTGACTAGTAAAGTCTACGAAGGTATACATACCCTACCCCCCTCTGGATTTGAACCTGTGACCTCTTAAGAGGAAACACATGTTCTTAACCATTAGGCCCACTCAGGCTGTATATATAGTAAAAAATCCCAATTGAGATAGTAAAAACACTAACGACAATTATCAATATCTCATATTTTCCGTCCCATACAAATGACATAGTACTTTTTCTTTGCCTAATGCTTATTCACTAGTTATCTATATTCGATATTAGTCTTTCGCTTAATGCTACAGAATTAGATTTGGTATGATATATTGTCTAGTTGGCGATGTTAAAAACAGTTAAGTTGTAGTCTAGTTGGTTAGGATACTCGACTCTCACCCGAGAGACTCGGGTTCAAGTCCCTACAACATAATGGAATTTTTTTTATTAACGGCAGCGCTGCCTTCGCCTCGATTCATTTTTAATTACTTAAATAATTAATGAAAAATATTTAAAAATATCAATCATAATTATATAATTTATTTTAATATTTATAAATTAAAAAATTAAAAAAACCAACTATCATGGACCCCTAAGTTTTA
>ML792375.1:538545-552678 GCA_009831015.1 Picea engelmannii | reverse complement strand
GTTTTCGTTGTCATTGTTCACAATACTCGTGAAACTCCGAAACCCGATTCTCCGATGAAGCCTCCTGTCTACACGTGGATGGTCACGATCTCTGCTTGAATTAACGGTTGCGATTGAATCGCAATATCGCGTTTCACGATTTCAGGGATTTCATTGACGAGTGATTTGGACATTTCAAAGTCCCGAACCCCGATCCGTACAGAGCTGTGATCAACGGTCCTGACCCTTTCTGGATTTGACGTTCCAGATTCAATCGGGATTTCACCTTGGCTTTTCCCGATGGAATATCTCCCTTGCAGCTTCTGTCTGATCTGACGACCCTCGTTCTTTCGGGAAATTTGAATGAGATCCTGTGGTTGTGGATCTCTGTCTTCCTTCTCTTCTGCACGCCAACT
Source organism: Picea engelmannii (assembly GCA_009831015.1). NCBI lineage: Eukaryota > Viridiplantae > Streptophyta > Pinopsida > Pinales > Pinaceae > Picea > Picea engelmannii. The sequence continues at coordinate 552,283 of ML792375.1, read as the reverse complement.
CCTGCACTTAACATCTGCGCAGCTTTGCCCGATCCAACAGCTGTCAAGATTTCCGAGTGAGATCCGATGGCTCTTAGTCTCTTTCCTGTGCTATAAGAGCGCTATGCCTCCTGAGATTATTCTCCTCGAATCCTTAAAGGTTTTTATCCTTCTTATCCTACCAGCTCTGTTGTTGCCATCAATGACAACAACCATCAATACACATTCGTTTCTTGGTCAATATTTTCCAACACAAATGAAATGTTGAAAGACGAGAAAAAACTGTCGATGAGGTCCCATACTTCATTCCTATATGCTGGCCAATCATCTCATCATCTCCAAACATTGATATCTCTTCAATTCCCATGTTCTTTGCAGCCCTCAAACCCAAAACAAGAGCTTCATACTCTGCCACATTGTTAGTAGTTTCAAACTCCAGTTTGTATGATAGAGATATGGTTTCCTGAGCAGGGGAAACAAGAACTACTCCAGCACCAACACTTTCTCTAGAAGACGCTCCATCAAAGAACAATTTTCACATAGAGGTAATCAGAGGAGAAACTTCACAGAGAGTAAAGGGTTTTATGATCTCAAGAGGGGGCTCATGGGCATTAGTGAGCTGCAATAAGATGGATCCCAAATCAGTGTCAAGTGAAAAGATATGATGGTTGGTGAGGTATTATTCGTCGTTGATAATGTAGGCCAACTGAGCTTCTCTATATAGTCTTCTATGCTCTCCCCCAAACACAGGAATGGTAGAATATGTGAAGTCCATCTCCAATGTTCCCCCAAGTCTTTTTATCCAAGATCTTGACAATAGCATGCCAAACTTGGGAGGAACATCAGCCACCATGATATTCATAACCACACTTTTCATGGGTAGTTGAAACAAGGTCACAACCAGATATTTGATGACCCAAAGTCATTGCACTTTCCTGGAGTCAAAGGAATACAATTCATGGTATGCTTTTGTGATTTCTAGACCTAATTATTCCATGACAATTTTGGTCATGAGGTTATGAGAGGCCCCTAAATCCATCAGACAATTATGCAGTACCTTGTCATGTATGTTCAGTGATGTGTAGAAGGGAGGGGATGAATCATTTCTATCTTCTACCATGGGACCTAGGATGACTGTTGGCTTCTCGTCTTGCAAATTGATTGAGTCTGAGGGTTGATTCAAAGGTTCAGGAAGCAACAGTTTAGAAAGGGATCTCTTAAAATCCTTATGCTTGACCAACTCTGATAGGGGGACATGAATCCTAATCTTTTGAATTTCATGCTCAAAGTTAAAATAAGAGGGGAGCTTCATAATTTATCTTACCTCTAGGATGGGAACTTTTAATACTGGTGGGAGGTTCTGTATTTTCTTCTCCTTCCCTCTCCTTGCTACATCATTGGCAGGATTTTCTTCTCTAGTAGGCTGCTCAGGAACATCAGTTTTTCCTCCTTTCTTCTTAGTCCTGAGGTTGTATATATTCGGGCTGTAGCTAGCCTTATTCCCCTTGCTCAACTCAGTTAATTGAATGTCCATGAGAGACTCCTTGTATGTTGATTGAGTTAGGTGAGGGGAAGGAGAAGCGTCTTCAAGACAATGAATTTTTGAGTCAAGGTCCTCTTTGTCTCTACCATAATTTGCAACAAGGTTGTTTTGAATAGGGGTTTAAATTTTTTGATCATCCATATCTATGTTCCGAGGTTCTCTTTGCATAATCTGAGGAACATTGTTGTTCGACCACTTGAAGTTGCCTCTGTTGTCAATATTTTTAAGATTTGTGTACGTCTTCTTCCCCTCCAATTCCAACCTTTCCATCCTAGCTGAGAGTTATTTTAGTAACTTGGTTACTTTGTCCATTTTATGGGGGGGGGGTGGACAAAAGAACTGGAGGTCGAGGCTTCAGATATTCCTCTTCCTCTATCTTTATCAGCCTTATTCTTGAGTTGGTCAACTACCAATATGTTAGACTCTACCTCCAGGGTTGCATCTTGCATATGAGCTAAGGAGGTAGCTCTTCTCCCTCTTAATAGGAGGTAGAATTCAGGGTCAAAAGCACTAGCATAGGTAATTTTGTCAGAGGCTTCTGTAGGATTTATCTCGGTAGGGATATTATTGTACATTTTTTTTAATCTTTTGCAGAAGTAAGAGACACACTCTCCCTCTTTTCTCTTTAGGGACCCGAACTATGTGATATAATAGATGAAGTCCTTTTTATCGCCCCATTGTCTCAAGAAGACATCATCTAGAGCTTCAATCCCAGTAATGGATCCATGGTTCAGGGATCTGAACCACTTTCTGGCTTCTCCATCAAGACTGTGGACAAAAATTCTCATCCATACATCCTCATCTACTATGACATAGTTATCAGCATAACTATAGAAAGATGTGAGGTTATCTTCTGCAGTTATATATCCCTCTCCTGTAAACTTAGGCAGCTGCTTAAGGTAGCCACGTGTTGGTAGGGTGTTAAGAGGCTGAGGTAGAATGAGAGGGGAATATCTGGAAACTACTATGGCATCCATTCTATTTCTAGGGGGATTAGCACCCGCCATTGGGATGTGAACTAGAGGAGAACTAGGTGGGGATGGAGTTCTAGCAGGAGAGATTAGAGGTGTGTTTCCAAGGACAAAATAAAACAATGGAGGACTTGAGGGAGTAGAGGTTTCCCTCTTCGTAAACACATAAATTTTAACAGGAGGAGGAGTAGTGAAGCTCAGAGAGGGGAAATCAGCAGGAAAACTCCCAAAATTTATAATTCTAGAAACTCCAACAGAGGGTGTAACAGGAAAATGAGAAATAGATATTGGAGTTGCTATAGGAGGATGGTGAAAATGATCAGAAATACCTGTTTTAGTAGCCGAAGTATCTTTTCGAAAGGGCCCTTCCCTTTCTGACAATTTTCTCTGGGTCAGCTTCAGGTGTTGCTAAAGGCAACTGCGGAGTAGACCTCTTGTGTCTACCTTTGGAAGACACAGCTGGAAAAGTGGAGTCTCCAGTGGATTCGCATCAATGGAGTCACCATAGTGGAGTCTCTAGGTGCATAGTTGCAATCCTGATGTACTAAGTTCTGATGCACCTTCAGAACCAGTAAACTTTGTCGTTCAATCCCAGGGAAAATATTCAATTTCGTCCCCGACAATGACGCCATAAATGTTATCACCAGAAGTCACCCTTGGATTGCGACAAAGGTAATCCTGATACCCAACAGTTTGTATGTCACGAAAAATAAATTTAAAGGTGGTCTAATGGATGCAGACTTAGGATGGTATCATTCTAACTCAGAAAAAATTGGGGTGCATGGTTAAGAAGATGAGGTCTTGATCTAACTTCAATCAGTAATTCGTAGTAAAGGGTGAGTAGGGTGAAGAACTTGAGAATAAAATGTAAAGAAATGTTATGAACGTCAGGTCTTCTAGCAGCCTAAGGAGGAAAAAATTTGAAAAAAAATCCTCTTGGATTCAGAGCTTCAGGAAAATGAAAACATTATGACAACACTGCAATCAAACATCCATTACAACACAATTACAATAATCCAAGTGAATACTTCAATCATGAGCATTCAGCATCAAAAGCATAATAAGATGGAGTAAGAAAAGTTAACTTATATTAAACAAGAATTCTCAAATAGCCATACATAGCCAGAGAACCAGAGGCTTCATTAGAAATTTACAATACAGGAGCTTAGCTCTACCATCGACCCTTACACAATATAAAAACTGAGTATATATACTCAAAGTAGCTTTCTCCCTACAACAACACACGTTGGTCATGAATTCAAGGCTTGGCATCTTCCTCTTCTTCTGTCAAGATGAACTTGCATTCTTCACTCAGACGCAAGATCATATCGGTATGGGCTTCACAAGAAAAATCATGACAAGGGAACTTTCGGTTGATAGTCTGCCCTCCATGACTAGATTTTCCATACTTTCCATTTATGTGATGAAACGAGGTTTCAACTACCCTACCCATTTTCATTAACTACTTTCATTGAGATCAAGACAGAGCCTAAAAGCCATGAATGTTCCAGGTAAGCTCACAATTCCTTTGTAACACACGACCGCGGGCTTTGACCTCGTGCTTATCCCTCTAAAAACTCAGGATTTTGCATTTCGTGAGTTTTCACTCCTCTTGATTTCAAATATCCTGATGCTTGCTCCCACGAAATGGCCCACTTGGATCAACGGTCAGATTTTCCTTAAGTCTGATGGCCATGATCATCTCCTCGAACAACCTCAACCACCCATCACTCGATCAATAGCTTATAGTTTATTTATCCCTGCCTCCACATGACCTTGGGCAGTGACCGTGATCCTGATTCCCAGGCGTGTCGTGATTTCGCATTTCACAAACTCATGTTGTGGTCTATGCTCAAACCTCTGGGTCGCAAAATCGCGATCACTCAGATCAGGAGACACGCATCTCTTTGCATCAAAAGACCTAGATTGTATCGACATTTTGGGACTTTAGGCCATCAACAATTCTCACCCCGACTTCCTCAAAAGACTTTCTCTATGATTCAATTCCTCCACCACATGCCCCTCTAGAATGAATGGGCCCGATTACTTCACAACTTCATGTTTCGCGAGTCTTCATGACTCAACCCTTTGACTGCTCCATTCCACGAGTCAGTGAAATGTTGATCTTATGCCACGTGTCCTTCCCAATACCAACGGCTAGGATGGCATTGTGGTTCTGTAACTTTGCCTGACGCTATTCTTTGCGCAACTATATGTCTCTGATCTCCCGATGACCGTCGATCCACTCCACCTGGTGGATCTCCACCGTTGAACACTGATCTTTCTCGCTCGCTTGATTTGAATCCATATTCGACCACTCTAAGTGTGGTGTTTGGTTTTTACGACTGTGGCCTACGAACGACTACTTGGATGATTGGCTAAAGGCTCAGGAAAGAAAAAGGCTCAATGACAGAGGTAAAGAGAGAAGTGATCGACTTTAGGGGAAAAACAAAAAAGGCTTAGGGCTGGTATTTCTCAGGAAAGCTTCTAAGGAAAAATAGGTTTATCAATAAGGTGAAGACAAACAACATAAAACTACAAGCCAAGAGGAAAACTTACGACCGGGTCTGCAAAAGGAGGACAAACAAGTAAAAACACAGACCAAGGTAGAAATCACAAATCCCCTAAGGCTCTGACAAGATTATGTGCTAACATAAGGGTAAAAAAATAAAAATTATATATATATATATATATATATATATAAAGGAATTTACCTCCCATTAACATATTTTAGTTACATTTAGTTTATCTCATTTTGTTAGAATGAAGGTTTCTATATTCAAGGTAGGACTCCTTTCAGACATACTGAACATATATCATAGAGATCCCTGCAACAACAAACACCTATTAGGAAGACTTTTGGGCACCGTGATACACCCAGAGGACCTGTGTTTTCTATGCCATGTAGACTGACTACTTGTTGACGGGCATAAGTGACACACCGTCAACTGGAAGGTTAGATCTGGTCCAGGTTTGTCTAATTAACCCAATACGTTTGGTATGATCTGACCCGACAAGTTTAATGGCTCTGTTAGCCAACTAGAGTCCTAAAAATCGTAAAAGAAATAAACTAATCTAAAGATATTAATCTAGTAGTGAATATACTAATTACAAATGTAAATGTACAAATGATTATAAACAATCTATATAAGGTTTACAAGGTTTTCTTGAAATCTTGCGAATGTGAATGTTCGTAATAGTGTTGCTAAATAAGATAAAGTAAGAACATAAATCTTTTTAATGTTTTAAAAATATTAAACTAATAAATACTATGTGAATATGATTGAAACAATGAAACAAAACCAGTCAAAGCTAATTAATGCAATCATCATTTCATTCATATCTAAACAACTCTGAATAAAATAAAGCAATGCATCTACTAACCTCTAATTGATTAATCATAATGAACCAGGTTCCTTTTCCTATGTTGTATGAGCTCCCGTTTTTCTTGTATAAAGAGGAAACCTATGATATAGACAAATATAAATCTTCGTGAAGAAATTCAAGGAAGTATTTCATGCATTTGGAGTGAATTTAAAACAACAAAAAAATAACAAATTAATATTCTGCGATCTTAAGATAATCAATAGCGGAGGACGAAAGAAATTTCAATCCTGGGCATTGCTATTATCAACCATTCAATAACAAAAGTAAACTCAAATATAATCAAATAATTGATTGATCACAGGTGAAAACTAAATCAACAGATCATGGACAATATTTAAATATTTAGCGATATGAAATATTATATGATTACAATACTAAAGATAAATCAACCATAATAATATCTCATAACACAGAAGTAATAGGAGAATACAATGAGAAAATCATTACACAATTCACACAGGACTAAAGCCAACAACAAATTGTTTTTCCCATATCACTTCCAAAGTCATATGTCCATCCTGTAATCCAAAACAAAGTTGTCCTTAGCACTAAACAACAACAACTATTTAAACAAGTCTTGGATCAATAACCTCCTATCATACAAGATAGAGGATGATCCCTAAAAATAAGTTTGTTTTGAAAAAAATAGAATAACAGTGGGAATATTCCTGTAGGAGTCTTTACATCAAAAAATAATTACATAAATGAGATTTTTATTTCAAAAATGAGAAATTACTAAGCTATTGAGTGCTTAATCCATAATTCCTTCTCCTTGAAAATAACATCATGAACTGTTGTTTTCCTGAAAAATATAAAACAAAATCAATTTTTTTTTTTTTTTAATTAAAAAGGTGGATCCTATTATATTAACATAAGCATCATACAGTAACTGTTAATGATGCCAGTTGTCCCGCCTAAACAGGAAACCGGGATAGCTGGACATCCTGAGCCAAGTGTTACTCTGTTATCAAAATAGACATGGTTTTTCCCTACCCGAAGGAAACCAGGGCTATCAAACTTATGAGTTTCAAAAAGTATGCCATAACTAGATATAAAGAAACTGAGCAAGCTAATTGAACTAGAGCTATATGCATAACAATAGAAGTACCCCTAACCGAAAGAATCATTGAACCGCTTTACACGTGCACTTCCTCTCGTACCTCTGCTATCGCCAGCCTACTGGAAGCGAGTACATATGTGCACACGTCGGGCATTGCCGCTGTGGAAGATTCTTGGAGTGGGCCGCAAAGAGCATGTCCAGCCTTTGGTCGATCCTGGCGAGGCGAAAAACTTGGTCATCCATGAGACTTCTGAGCTCAAAGATGAGTGGAAGGTGCCATAATTAGGAAAAGGATGGATGTTCCAGCCCGTCGCTGACGACAGAGGCTTGGTGCCTAGAGTCCCTCGCTTCTTTGGTCAGATGCTCCGGTGGCGTCACCGTCCATGTGGTAGCGTCGAGAGGGGTCTCCTCTTCCACGAAACAGGTGGGGAAAAGGTCCTCCAAGCTATTGGCATTGAAATTCTGTGGGGTGTCCCCGGGCGGAGGCTTGTCTTCCTTTCCAGATTCAGTAGTGGGGTGGATTTGCATGGCTTCTTCCCAAGTAATTTCCTCCACGTATGCCATGGGAGGCATTCGTGGTCTTCTTCTGCGCCGGGTGGACGCTATGGCTAGTGCCCGTTCAAAATTCCTCTGTCGCTGGCACCAAGACTCGGCCATGTGCCAAGTGAAACCTCTACGCGATTTCCCTCATAACCTTGGCATGGTGGAGACCCTGGAAGGGACCAGGGTTCCTGGTGGACTGGCTTCTCTTCTCCAGAGCTTTAGTGGGGCCTTGAATCTCTACTCTGATGGAGTATACTGCAGATGCACTGGTGGAGTGAACACTGCGAGGAGCCAATGCTTCTTTGCGCAATTCATCCCGATGATAAGGCATAAGGCTACTGCGATCGACAAATCCATTAAGGCTTGGTGCTAGGTGCGTTGGAGGCTGGTACATCTCCCTCGCGCGAGGAGGCTCGTCATGTGGTGGTAGTAGCTACAAACCATGGTGAATTAATGGTGGAAGGGATGTTCACCGATTGATGCATTAATAGTGCATCCCGACGACAACCCACGTGTCCCCTGATAGCTTCGTGGCACCCCATCCGGGGGGGTAGGTCTCTGGTGGCTAAGGTTTGGCACCTGGTGAAGATATCTAAGCGTTTTGAGACGTGGTCCACCTAGCATGAGTAATCAACTTCCCTTTCGACTGCTTCATTTGCTAGATAATCCGCTACTTTGTTTGCGTCGCGCTTCACATGGGAAGGTATGATGCTGAGAGTGGGTATGAGGAGGCATTTGAAATATTTTAGCAGTCCCGAGAGTCGCCAACTCAGTGAAATGTTTGAAGGGAGACTCCCATTAAGAATCTTGGTGATTAAGTGGATAATGACTTGTGAGTCTCCTTCCAGGATAATGTTGTGGTAGTCTTTATCCATTGCTGCTTGTAGGCCTCTCAGTAATCCTATTAGTTCTGCCACATTGTTTGTTGCTTCCCCTAGGAAGCCTGCTAACAGCCTTAGGATATTTCCTGCAGAGTCTCTGATCACTGCTCCATATCCTGCTGCTCCTAGGTTGCCTTTGGCAGCTCCATCAAAGTTGATTTTGATGAAGTGAGCGGAGGTGGGGGACCAGGTGATTGGGCTGGTCTGAGGAGGTTTGTTTGTCCTTGGTGTTGAATGATTGATTGGGATGGGCTGCCAGTGTTGAAGAATACATTGTTCCTCGGGAGTACAATTGAGGTCCTCCACTTTCCAAGATTTACTCCTGATTGTTTCCTTGATTAGTGAGCTTATTGTTTCCCATCTAACCTTTGGCGAGGAGGCTTGGGAGTGGAAAATTCTTTTGTTTCTTTACTTCCAGAGCTGCCAGAGGACAAATCCTGGTAAAAGATTCCAAATGTGGTTTAGAAGCAGGTTGTTATAGGAGATACGGTCCCAGTGCTCTATTGTGTCATTGATACTGTTTCGGTAATGATTAGATTTGCGCATGATTTCCACGCTTTGATCCCATATGCGTTGTCTGTAGCAGCATCCATTGAAAATATGTTCTTTGGTTTCCTCTTGTTGGTAGCAAAGCACACAGAGGGATGGCCCAATGAAGCCTCTTTTCCTGAGTATGTCCCAGGTTAGGGCTCTATTATGCACCACCGACCATAGGAAGGTGGAAACCTTAGGCCAGAGAGCAGAGTTCCAAAATTTTCTCCATATGGGCTCTTTGAATCGGCCTTGGGGGTGGCTATGTAGGGAGTAGGCTTCCTTTATTGTGAAGGTCCCAACTGTGGAGTACCCCCATCTCAAGATGTCCGACCCTTCTCTTCTAGGAATTTTTCGTCGGTTGGCTTGAGAATGCCAACCTCTTAAGTTGAGATTCTCAGGGACTCCGAGGTCTTGATGAGAGGTTTTCCATTGACGCCAAGGGAGGTGTTTTCCGTGAGGTTTACAAAGATATTTAACCTTTAAGGAGGCGTGTGGATCGATAGCTCCTTTAAGAGTGGCTAGGTCCCCTATTTCATTCATGGGTTTAAATTTTTGCCAGGAGTCATGCCAGAGCATGGAACTCTCTCCATCTCATACCTCCCAAAAGGCATGGTTCTGTACCAGAGTGCGGTTTTTCCAAGTAGTGTTCCAGATGTTGGATCCTTGGATTCTGGAGTTGTGCCTGATCAGCTGGTTGACAGGCATTAGGGGGGCATATTTTTGCATCCAAATTTGTGCCTAGGCCGTTGTTGGATTTTTTAGCCAACGCCACTAGATTTTGGCTCCCATAACTTGATTGAGCTTCCCCGGGTCCCTTAGGCCTAATCCTCCTTGGATTTTTGGCATGCAGAGTTTGTCCCAATTCACCAGTGCCCATTTCGTGTTGGGTTGATGTCCATGCCAGAGGAAATTTTTTTGAAGGTTTTTTATGGCTTTAATAACATGTTTAGGAGCCGCTAGGACCGTGAAGAGATAGGTGGGAAGGGCCTGCAAGACTGATTTTAGGAGGACTAGCCGAGAGGAAAGATTGAGGGGTTTGAAGGGCCAACTGCTTAGTCTGTTGGAAATGGAGAGGAGAAGGTTGTCCCAGGAGATGGATCTAGTGGCTGCTCCCGTGAGGGGAATGCCTAGATACTTGGACAAAAGGGAGCTCCTAGGTATACCGAGGAGTCTAGAGATATGATTTTGAACAGGGACAAGAGTATTGAAAAAGTAGAGCTTGGACTTGTCAAGGTTTAGGGACATGCCTGAGGCTTCTGTGAAGTCGGAGAGGATGGAGTTGAGTTTATTGGCCTCCCAGACCATGGGGGAGTTGAGAAGGAGGGTGTCATCTACAAATTGGTTGTGGGAGAGAGCTAGCTGAATATTGTGGAGAGGTAGACCTTTGAGGGAGCCATATGTGAGTGCAGCCTTGATACATATGCCTAAGCCTTCCACCATGAGAAAAAACAGGAAGGGTGAAAGGGGGTCTCCCTGTCTGATGACACGGGTGGGTGAGAAAGGCCTGGATGGGACGCCATTTACCAAGATGGAGAAGAAGTTGGAAGAGATGAGGTTGAGGATCCATTTGACCCATCCCTGATCGAAACCAAAGGAGTCTAGGATGGCTTTGAGATATTTCCAGTTGGCTCGGTCGAAAGCTTTGGAAAGGTCCAGTTTTATTAACATACCTGGGGTTTTGGAAGTTTTGAGGGAGTGGATGACCTCATGAGCCAGAATGACGTTGTCCATGATTTGCCTCCTTTCTACATACCTGGCATGTTCCTTGGAGATGACATGAGTCAGGATGGGTTTCAGTCGGTTAGCTATCACCTTCGTTATAATTTTGTAGATGACATTGCAGAGGGCTATGGGTCTGAAGTGTTTGGGATTTGTGACTCTTTCTTCTTTCAGAATGAGGGTTAGGAAGGTCACATTGAGAGCCAAGAGAACCACACCTGAAGCTCTCGATTCCTCTACAACTTCCCAGACGTCTCTTCTGACCAGATCCCAACAATGATGGAAGAAATTAGTAGTGAACCCATCCGGGCCTGGGGCCTTGCCTGGGGGCATGTCTTTTACTGCCTCGTCCACTTCCTCCTGGGTGATGGGCCTTGTTAAAGTAGCGTTTTGCTCTGGGGTTACCAGTGAAGGTATGTGCCTAGTGATTCTTTGTATAGCTTTTGTTCTGTCCTCCTTGGTTTCCGTTAGGAGGTCCTGATAGAACTTAATTATCTTTGCTTCTATTTTGGAGTGTTCTCTGACTGTGTTACCCTGGCCATCTTCTAAATGGGTGATTTTGTTGACATGACGTCGATGCATCATTGCTCTGTGAAAGAATTTAGTGTTCCTTTCCCCTTCCTTGAGCCATTGTACTCGGAATTTTTGTTTCCAAATAATTTCCTGCTGCTTTCTTCTTTCTTCTAATTGTGCTCAGAGTGTCTCCTCCTCTTTCATTAGGTCGGTGGTTCTAGATCCAGATATGAAGGTATTTTGGATCTCCTCCAGCTGGCTTTCTATATTTCGGATGCTGTGGAAAATGTCTCCAAAACTGTTCTTTGTTCCATTGCTTCAGCAACAGCTTAAAGTTCTTGAGTCTTTGTTGAAATTTGTACATGCTGGAACCATGGTCTATTTCTTCCTACGCCCACTAGGCTTTGGCTAGGTGCTGGAAGTCTGGGTGAAGAAGCCAGAATTTTTAAAAGTGAAAGGGCTTGAATTTGGGTATTTCTTCTGTGTCTAGATTGAGGGCAAGTGGCCAATGGTCTGAGCCAACTTTTGGTAGGATGAGGCTTTCCAGATGGGAGCCTGACTCCATTAGTTCCTCCGTGACCAAGAAGCGGTCCAGATGGCAAGTGATGTGTTGGGTGCCTGATCTGCGATTTGACCAAGTGAAAATGCCATTGCTATTTTCTATATCTAATAACTTAAGATGATCAATGAGGGTCTTGAACTTACCGCTGTCTTGCTCCAGCTTTTTGGTACCTCCTGTTTTTTCTTCCAGAGAAAGGATCAGGTTGAAGTCTCGTCCTAAGATCCAGTTGCGGGTAGCCACCAGGGTTTTGATTAGTTCAAGCCTCTTCATGAGTTTGTCTTTGTCTTGCTGATTGTGGGGGCCATAAACATTCGTGATGGCTCCCTCCTGGTTCAAGCTAATGACCTCAAAGTGCGGTGTTATTGTTCCCACTATTGAAAAAGGGTTGTTGATGCTGATGTTGGAGGGGTTCCAAAGGATGGTCAGTCCTCTAGAGGCGCCTGTGGAGTCTGTTGATATGGATTTGCATTCTCGCCAGATTCGCTGAAAGATGATGTCAGATTTTGTACCTGCGCATTTGGTTTCCTGTAATAATAGAATGTCTGGATTCTCTGCCCTTATGCAGTCTTGGAGGGTCCTTTGTTTGGACCTACCATTGAGTCCTCTGATGTTCCAGGTGAGGATCTTCCTCATTCTGCTGGTGGTGTTGTTTGGAGGTATACCTCTAAGATCTTGTGGATCTGCCCTGAGTTTATCATGAGATTGCCTGCCTCCCTAATCAGTTGTTTCACTGTTTTGCGCCCTCTTCTCTTGTTTTCCTAAAGGATTTTCTTTGAGCCGAAGCTTGAGTCCGTGGCTATGCCCAGCCGTGCTGTGGATCCCACGGAGGAGTTGAGAAATACTTTGTGCACCTTGCGCAGTTGTTCTTTAGGAAGGGTTTGCAGGTCCTTTTGATTTAGGGCCTCTTCCAGCTTTTCCAGGTCTATGCCGGCTAGATCTCATTCGTCTAGTTGCATTGGGGTGTCCCCATATCCATCTCCCCTATCCTCTGTGTGTGCTTCATGGATTTGGGGCGGGGGGGTTGGATTTGAGGGATTTTCATGTGATTGTTGCAGGTTCTTGTGCGGATCTTGGATTTTCTCATCCTCTGGCAGTTGGTTCAAGATCTCATAGGAGTTTCTTGTTGCGATTTTTTGCTTGGGATCTTGGATTTGCCTCTTTGGTGGGTTCCGCTTCTTTTTCGCCACCGTGGTGAATCCATCCTTCTGTGTATGTTCGCTTTCTTTGGTGAATGTTTTGATCAGGGGGAAGTCTCTGTAGAGGTGGTCGTGCTCGTGAAATCTCTTGCATCGGAAGGGAATGTGCTCGGAGTCTAGGTTTTGTTGCCAATCCTCATCTTGGTATTCCAGAGTCACCGTACTAGGTAGTGCTTTGGAGATGTTCATGTATACGCAGATTCTGGCGTAGGAGGTGTATTTTCTTTGTCTGGTGGCCTCTGAGGCTTTTACATACTAGCCCAGGGTGTTCCCTATGCCCATTAGAATCTCTTCCAGCCAAAACTCTTGCGATAAAGAGTATAAGCGGATCCATACTGGGGTCATAGTGAAGTCCTCTTTGTCAGGGCTGAATCTTTCAGTCCAGAAGCGTAAGAATAGCCCTGCTGAGTTGAAGAAATACGACCCATTTTCGAATATCTGGTCTTTGTCCTCTAGGTTATATAGAATGATTGTGAAAAAGACTTTGGAGCTGAGTTGGACTTTGTAGTCCCCTTTGGGGTTCCACCAGTGCTTGATCCATTTGTTAAGATCCCTTTCTGTTGGCTAGAGCCCCAAGAACTTGCCTATAAGGGCATGTTCTCTCATAAATTCTGTGTGTTCTCCTACTCTGGTTGAGCTAATAAGATATCTCGGTGATTTTTCCATTTGTGGTATGCACTTACATGGTTCCCACCCTCGGTTTAGCTTCACCTGGGAGGTTTCGGCTTCTGTCTCCATTTCCTTCCTGAGGCCTTGTTCTCTGGCCAAGAGTTGTTCGCGAACTTGCTGGGGTGGGTCGAATGCTAGGCGTTTCTCTCTATTACTCGATCAATCGTTGGAAGTGACATTG
>ML792375.1:516131-538528 GCA_009831015.1 Picea engelmannii | reverse complement strand
GAAGGCTTTGCTTTGTTGCTGAACGGGCGCTGCGCAGGAGTCTTGACTGTGAGCGGCTGCAGTTTGTGCCTGAAGGGCTAGGGTTTCCTCAGTCCATCATCTCAATCTCCCTTTCTCGAAATTACCATCTCATTACAATAATATTATGATCAAACGAAATAAAATTTTAGATAAGAATACAAACTAATAATTTCAAAAGATAAGCTACAGGTTTCTGTAGCTAGTCTAAAATAGTAACAATAAAATAAAAAATAAATCCATATATATATTTTTTCCACAGAATCGAATAAAAAAAAATTAAAACAATTTTTTACCATTTTAGAGATTAGACAAAGAAGCATATGATAAATCTGAACTTATGATGGTGTTAAAATTTATGAAGTTTTTAATAAACACATTACCAACCTGCTTAATCCTTTTGTTTTCCAAATTTAAATCTGAATTACTCTGTTTCTTATACCTGTGATTTTTCTTTGACAATCTATTTGTTAAAGAAAACCTGAGTCGACTCAACAGTATGGGTAGGATAAACCCTATCCTTTAACACATCTATAACCTCCTCCAATGAATTTCTGGGCATTAAATCACATCGTGGATTTTTCCTAATGGGTTCTGAATAACAACAGAAGTTCGATCTGTGGTCGCATGGTCTTCATGGGGATCAACACTTTGACTTTCGATAGAAGGGTTACAGGGACTGGGGTTTGTATGGAAGTGAAGAGGTGGTTCTATTGTAGTCTAAGGTAAGGTAAAATCATTTCAAAACAAGAAATCTTCGCAAGTATCCCCAGTCTTAGATAGATGTGAAAACACAAGGCTTTGAATAAGACCATGGTGGAAAAGGCTTGACATTGGGTTTAACCTTTGTCTCTGATAAATATTAGACATTTTATGTAGACTCATGAATAGGTAGAAATACATATTTAACTTGAAACCCAGAAAAACCATCAACAAGCTTGAATTTTTGAGCAAAAAAAAAAAATGCTTACCTTAACAGAAACGAAAAATATGAGATATTTCCCTCCAAATAATGAGACGTATCTCTCAAACAATGTAGTTTATGAAGAAACTGCCTATGGGGACAGTAAATGAGCCCATTTCGGAAATAGGTTTCTGACTGTTTCTCCAAAATGTGAACCATTTTCTCATAAAACATCCTACAAAAACATGTCTCAGGTGTGCAAATACAGGTTTGAAAAACCTCAGAGTCATTTGGTTACGATACATCAATAAGAGTAGCGAAGGGTGGGTTGTGTTCTCCAACACACAAACAATAGTGAGTTTGGGTTATGCAGGACAAAAGGGTGATGTGGAATGTAAGTACGCAAGTCTTGTACCTGAGTGAAAAGATTGTGATACGACTGGTAAGAGCAAGATTTATATTTCGAATTTAACCCAAGGTTTTGCACAATCAAGCATATATCAAATGTAAAAATCACATAATAAAAAATAAAATCGACTCAGTCATATCTCCCAAAGTGTATGAATCAAATGTTATGATAATGGATCAACAAATGAAAAGTATATTCTTACAAGGTTTTAATTTTATAAAAATATAGATTCCCTTTAGGTGTAATCCCATTAGCAAAAGAAACCAAGAAATCACAAACTGTATGATGATTACTCAAGCCAAAATTTTGTTCTAATTTCATGCTTTCAGTCATGAAATTAAACAAAATGAACGATAGATTAAAAATAAAAAAATCTTACACACAACTAGCCCTATGAATCTTTTCAAAACGAAAGATGATAGAAATCTTTGCAAAGAGAAGGAGGAAGCTACAGGAAATTTTATCTTATGAAGACAAAAATTTTCATGATAAAATTGACATGAATATTTGGCTGCCAACAATGGCGACATTCTAGGTGAAGCAATTATCTCTGCATCATCATAACTTTATAACAGGGAAAAGATGACTCAACAATAATTGTTAGAAAAAATTAAATGGCAGATCAAACATTTCGATAATAACTCAAAAAAAATAACACAGTCATAGTATTGGATAAAGTTCTGTCCAAAAATTGTAATTCGACATCTCATTTTGATCATAGGGGTAGCGATGTTTATACAAATAACTCCAATACTGTTGACAGGGCCATTTCTTCCAGTAGGCATCCATAGCCTCGAAATAGATGTCATTTAACCCACTCTAGTACTTCTATCCTGTCCAAGAGTTGTCCATTTATGATAAAAGCATCCTGACACGTGATCAATTTAAAAAAACATGCCCGAGGATGTTCTAACCCGACATTGCTTCGCTTCCAACAGGCTTGTTCAGTACCTCGACGAAGTTGTATTGGGATCATGTGTGCATTTACCTGCTTCCAACAGACCTATTCAGAATCACGACGAGTTTACAACACAATTCCCACACATTACATTGCTTCCAACTCTCTAAAAATGTTTATAATATTTTCAGAAACTTTGTGATATCAAGAGAGTGGGGTGATACAAAATATTTTAGACATAGGAAGTTATAGGATTGATCTTTAGAATTGTTGTTTTGTGAATAATCTGGAAATTTAGATTTCACTCAAGAAATCATCTTAGGAATGGGGAAGCAATCAGAGTTGTTCTCATTAAAACATGGATGACGTTAGAATTTTTTTAAGGATAATCCTTTTTCCCTGAGATTTCAATGAAAACCGAGAATAATGATTGGACAAAAACTTACCATAATTGATCTGGGTTTATATCTTAGTGTTTAGATGCTTTGAACTATTATCAAATAATACTAATGAAAAAATCCAATTCCCTTCAATAATGAATGATGATTTAGAAATAATCATTAGGGAAAACAAAAGCCAAAAAATAAAAATAAAAACAAAAGAACACGCAAACTAAAAATATTTACATGGCGGCAAACCCGACTTTTCTCAGGCGAAGTATTTCTTGAGAGACTAAAAGAAAATAGAAAAATCCTTTTTAATATGAGTGCAGTCCTACTCGTGGCACCTTGGGTCAGGGTTTAATTGATAGTTCAAATTTACTTATCTCTTTACTTTCCATTTAAAATTTTCATGATGATACTGCGTTTTTGAAAAGAAATATCCAACGAAAAGGAGAGAGAAAAATATTTAAAGTGGAATTCCCTGAAAACATTCATATCATGGTTCTCTTGGTGTGCCCACTTGTGTTCATAACTGCATTATTACAAAGATAAATCGTGAGAAATAAAACTAAAGGAAACCTACTCTAAACTACTAACTAGATCAAAACGCTAAGTAAAATCGTATTTCCAGTGCAACCACAAGAGAATCTTCAATCCCGCAAGGCATAGAAAGTCGAAAATTAGAATAAAAGAATGTAGTATTTGTAGATACAAAAGAAATATGTCATGCTTACCTCCTATATATTCATTTAAAAACAAAACAAGCACAACTTTATCATTGTTTTGAAACTTCTTGATGTATGAATCCTCCAACCATTTCACAATCTTATCGTGATATGGGTCATAATGGCATGGAAGAGTGTAAGTAAGTTTGGAAAACTTGTCAATATTATGGGGAAATGACATAACCATTAGCCAAGGCTGAAGTTCCCCATCCTCCTGACAATTCTCCAAGTGTTAATCAATTTCTTCACATGGAGGATCTAAAAAAATCATGTCATGCTTACTTCCTAGATATTTAGGTAGAAACAAAGCAAGCACAACTTTATATTTATTATGAAGATTTTTTAGATACAAATCTTCAAACCATTCTAAGATCCTGTCATAAAAATTAGGATGCAAACTATGAATTTTATGAAATGGATATATCAATGGGGAACACATCATAAGAGGATTCATGACATCAATTAGATTATTGGTTTGAACGCTTCCTTTGATGAGATTCATCATTTCAAAATGTGAAGCATAAAATTAAAATTTGAACTAATCAAAGAATGAATATGCAATGTAGAATATTTGATTTCCATAAGAATGAGTGCATTGTATTTTTCAACAATAAATTGTGTAAAATCATCTTGCAACATGTATTTTTTCCATGCGTGTGATGAAAGTGAAAGAGCATCAAATCCAATTTCATAAATGTTATTTTTGGAATTAATTTCACCAAATATTGGCATATCGAAAAGATTTGATTGTGATGGAAAAGAGTAAGATACCATGGGTAAAGTATCATGTCCACTAGAATCTAATAAGAGATTAGGATATAAAGAGTAAAAGGAATAAAAAATGATCACATGAAAATAATCTCTTGAGCTATGATATTTAGCAATGGTATTCTCAAGACATTCTTCTTCACTTTCCTTAAAAGTTTCACTTTGTTTTGGTGATAAATTCTTCAACATAATATGATCATCTAAATTTGCCTCCTGTATGATAGATAATTCAAAACTTTCATAACAAACATCCAATTTTTCCCGTGGATAAGGTATGATTTGTGGATGAGGGTTTAAGGTTTTTTCTTTAAATTACAGATTTACATGTCTAATCAGTTTCATAGAAATGTTAGAATTATTAAGATCATTTTCATCACCTAAGTGTTCATCAATAATGATGCCAACGCCCGCTCCCTACACAAACCGCAGGTCGGAAGGTCCACGTTAGCACAAGATCTTTCCTTTCTCCACGGCCCGAAGAACTCCAAACGACTCTTCTATTTCCCTATCGGGAAATATGCACCCACAGTGACTATCACGGGATCCCCTCTTTACACTTGGGAGATCGGACTTCATGAATTCGCGAGGTCAGTGGTCGAGCGTTGGTCTCTTGAATCACCGAAACCCGACAACAATCAATGCTAACCTTTTTCCTTCTCCCTTTCAGGACTTTTCCTATCGCGAATTCGACGATTGCGATGTTTGAGAAACTTGGTTCTCCGATTCCCGATATGCCGATTTTTTGAAACTCCAATACACACGTGAGTTTGAATTTCAGGGCTTCTTCACTTCATCGGCACTTCGGAGTTCGCAATATCGCGAATCCTAATGCATATGTTTCGAGAATTCACTCCACGAAACTCCGAAATAGCATGCCACCTGTCCACTCGTGGACTCCCCTGTGGCCCCACAAAATCCCTTTATCTTTTGAGATATCATGTTTCGTGATTTTGTGATTCCCATTGCAATGTTTATGGGACTTCCACCTTCAAATCCCCGATATGGATATCCGCGTGTAAATCCAACGACCCTTACGGCTTGGATCTACGGTCCTGCCCCTCCTCAGCTTTGAACATTTAGGGAATACTCGCTGTATCTCCTCTTCTTCTCTATGAGATCTTACGGCTCATGGAATTTCGCGAATTCTCCTCAGAGAATTCCGACCGTCCTTCCTTTCCTCTAAGAACTCTGTGAATAACTAAGTGTTCCTCCACCAACTTGTCCGCCTGCAGCGCAAACTTACGACGCCTCCTTAAATTCTTCCAGGTACAACTTATCTGTGTTGTCCTTCAACAATTTTGAAGGCCTTATTCTTCCTGAGCTTTTCCACAACTCTGCGTATTCTGGAAAACCCTTTTTCTTGCACCCTTTGCGGAAACCTTCAAACACCTCCAAGTGTTTGGAATCCTTTGACTCTGCGCACACCTACAACAACAGTCTCTCGATATTTCACTCAGGTTCACAACCCTGAGACTTCGCTCAGCGTGCGCACTCCTTGCACAACTCCTGTTCCTATCTGCATCTCAGAGTGAATGAGAACAAAAGCTTAACTACCTGAGTCCTTTGTCAACGCACTCCTTGCGGACACTTCAACTGCACTCCTTGCAGGAACTCTGGCTCAGGTAGAGAAACAATTGAAACTCATTCCTACCTCCTTTCAGACTTCAAACTTCAAACATGAAATCATATACACAGCATATAAAGCAAATGTATAACAGGAAGCAAACATTCATGAGCATATCATTCAACATCAATACACAGAGAACAAACAAAAAACCATGAATTTGAATCAACCTCTTTCTATTAATCCAAATGCTTGTACATGGGTGTTCTTACACAACTCTCTGCATGCTCTTGCTCTTTTCAACAATGTTGCTTCATAATAATGTCACAATACACAATGAGGGTGTCTATAACCCGTTTCCCTCTTGCGCTAAAAAACTGTCTAATCTACACATTTAATTCTACCTACATGCATTAACTACTATAAATGCCTTTTATCTACTAAGGACGAGAGCAAATTGCTCAAGGTCCATTTACATTATACAAGTGTGCTTCATCTTAATGGCTTCATTTAAGATTGCGCATCAATTCCAAGAGAAATTCAAAATTTGCAGCTGGGCTTGTCCAGTTATGCGGTGTCTCCGCGCTGGCTTGCTTGATGTTGGTTATGATCCTGCATCAAATAACTGAATTTAAGTACCGATTAGAGCAAGAGTTAGAAGAATGAGGAAATTCACCTTGACCCAACATCAAATATTCTTCCATGATGGTCGAGGATTGAAAATACAATGACTGAGAGGAAAACCCAATTTGATTTTTAGTAACAACCTTTTCAATGGATTCTACCTCTTTTGCTTGTTCAAAATTTTTGAATAGATTCCTCTCATCTTGCAAACAAAATTCTTCTCGCAATTGAGTGATAGGATTTGTAACTGATTCATTATTCATGATTGAATATGACTGGATGAAAGGGGTGCAAGCATCATAGAGGAGATTTATTACAAATGAAACGTCATCAAGATTAAATTTACAAAGAACATGATGGATTCTTGTTGAAAAGATTTCTGGAGATGAATTGTCATTGATTAGCAAAGTCTGCAATTCTTCACATAATTGATTGTAATCATATATTTCAAAAGCATCTAAAAATTCCTCTACAAATTGAAACTAATAAAAAATGTGATATGCTGGAAAAGACTCAAACCAATGTTTAATCCGACCCCTAAAATTAAAAGCAAACAATCTTCATAAAACCTTTAAATCAAAAATATCATGCTTGACGCATTTACAACAAAACTTGTTAATATGGTCTTTAGCAGATACATTCCCCCCACCATCAAAGGTGAGTTTGGACAAGCGAGAGACTGTCTCATTGGTAATATCAGGTAATGAGAAGTGGAAATCATGTTCCAACAGAGTGATTTGGGGACCCATGGGGAATTAAATACATTTAAAACAAAGACTCTTGCAAGGCCATCTTTCCATTCCGACTTGCCTTTTAGTGCATTTCAAGATGACACAAAAGAATAATTTATAAATCTGGAATTATGACAGGCTGAGGGATAAAACATTTAACCATTAAATTTACCTTCTCCCTCCTTCTACCGCCATTTATTGACGGGCGTAAGTGAAACACCATCAACTGAAAGGTTATATCCAGTTCGGGTTTGTCTAATTAACCTAATCCATTTAGTATGATCTGACCCAATAGGTTTAATGTCTTCATTAGCCAACTAGAGTCCTAAAATAATTAAAAGAAACAAACTAATCTAAAGCTATAATTCTAGCAGTGAATATACTAATTACAAATGTAAATGTACAAATGATTATAAACAATNATATATATATATATATATATATATATATATATATATATATGGTTTACAAGGTTTGCTTGAAATCTTGCGAAAGTGAATGTTCGTAATATTTTTTCTAAATAAGTTAAAGTAAGAACAAAAATATTTTTAATGTTTTAAAAATATTAAACTAATAAATACTAAGCGAATATGATTGAAACAATGACAAAAAAATAGTCAAAGCTAATTCATGCAATCATCATTTCATTCATATATAAACAAATCTGAATAAAATAAAGCAATGCATCTACTCACCTCTAACTGATTAATCATAATAAACCAAGTTCCTTTTCCTGCATTGTATGAGCTATGGTTTGTCCTATATTAAGAGGAAACCTATGACAGAGACAAATATAAATTTTTCCGAAGAAATTCAAGGAAGTATTTCTTGCATTTGGTCTGAATTTAAAACAACAGAAAACTAACCAATTAATATCCCGTGATCTTAATATAATCAATAGAGGACGATGAAAGAAATTTCAATACTGGGAATTGATATTATCAACCATTTAATAACATAAGTAAATTCAAATATAATAAAAAATTGATTGATCACAGGTGCAAACTAAATCAATAGATCATGGACAACATTTAAATATTTAGCGATATGAAACATTGTATGATGACAAGACTAAAGATAAATCAACCATAATAATATCTCATAACACAGAAGTAATAGGAGAATACAATGAGAAAAGCATTGCACAATTCACACAGGACTAAAGCCAACAACAAATTGTTTTTCCCATATCACTTACATAGTCATATGTTCATCTTGTAATCCAGAAAAAGTTGTCCTTAACACTAAATAACAACAACTATTTAAACAAGTCTTGTATCAGTAACCTCATATCATACAAGATAGAGGATGATCCCTAAAAATAAGTTTGTTTTGAAAAAAATAGAATAACAACAAGAATATTCCTGTAGGAGTCTTTACATAAAAAAATAATTACATAAATAAGATTTTTCTTTCAAAAATGAGAAATTACTAAGCTATTGAGTGCTTAATCCATAATTCCTTCTCCTTGAAAATAACATCATTAACTGTTGTTTTCCTGAAAAACATAAAACGCAATCGAATTTTAGATAACAATACAAACTAATAATTTCAAAAGATAAGCTACATGTTTCTGTAGCTAGTCTAAAATAGTAAATAAAAAATTAAAACAAAATCCATCTATTTTATTTTTCCAACATAATCAATTAAAAAAAATTCAAAACAACTTTTTACCATTTCAGAGATAAGACAAAGAAGCATCTGATAAATTTGAATTTATGATGGTGTTAAAATTTATGAAGTTTTTAATAAACACAATACCAACTTGCTTAATGCTTTTGTTTGCCAAATTTAAATCTGAATTACTCTATTTCTTATACCTACGATTTTTCTTGACAATCGATTTGTTAAAGAAACCTTGAGTCGGCTCAATAGTAGGGGCAGGAGAAACCCTATCCTTTAACACATCTATAACCTCCTCTAATGACTTTTTGGACATGAAATCATATATTGGGTTTTTTCCAAATGGGTTCTGAATAGCAACAAAAGTTCAATTTGTGGTTGCGTGGTCTTCAAGTGGATCAACACCTTGACTTTTGACAATAGGGTTACAGGGACTGGGATTTGTATTAAAATGAAGAGGTGGTTCTATTGTATTCTCGGGTAGGGCAAAATCATTTCGAAACAAGAAATCTTCCCAAGTATCCCCAGTCTTAGATAGATGCGAAAACACAAGGCTTCGAATAAGATCATGGTGGAAAAGGATTGAAAGTGGGTTTAACCTTTGTCTATGATAAATCTTATACATTTTATGGAGACTCATGAATAGTTAGAAAGACATATGTAACTTGAAACCTAGAAAAACCATCAACAAGCTTGAATCTCTAAGCAAAAATAAACAAAAACGCTTACCTCAACCGAAATGGAAATTCTGAGATATTTCCCTCCAAAGAACGAGACATATATCTGAAATGGTGTAGTTTCTGAAGACATTTCCCCCTTAGACAGTAATTGAGCCTATTTTAGAAATGGGTTTCTGACGGTTTCTCCAAATTGGAAACCCTTTGCTCAGAAAACCTCCCACAAAAACATGTCTCAGGTGTGAAATTATGGGTTTGAAAAACTTCAGATTCATTTGGTTACGATAGATGAACAAGAGTAGCAAAGGGTGGGTTGTGTTCTCCAACACACAAACAATAGTAACAGGTCTCCTTAAAAAATGAATGCGAGTCTGGTTGATGCAAGACAAAAGGGTGGCGTGGAATGTAAGTACGTCAGTCTTATACCATAGTGATAAGATTGTGATATGAATGGTAAGAGCAAGATTCATATTTCGAATTTAACCCAAGATTATACACAATCACACATATATCAAATGTAAAAATCACATAATCAAAAATCAAATCGACTCAGTCATATCTCCCAAAGTGTATGAATCAAATGTTATGATAATGGATCAACGAATGAAAAAGATAGTCTTACAATCTTGTAAGTTTATAAAAATATAGATGCCCTTTAGGTGTAATCCCATTAGCAAAAGAAACCAAGAAATTAAGAATTGTATGATGATTACTCGAGCCAATTTTTTTTTCTAATTTCATGCTTTCAGTCATGAAATTAAACAAAACAAACGGTATATTAAAAACAAAAAACTCTTACACACAACTAGCCCAATGAATCTTTTCAAAACGAAAGATGAGAAAAATATTTGCAAGGAGAAGGAGGAAGCTACAGGAAATTTTATCTTATGAAAAAAACATTTTTCATGATAAAATTCACATGAATATTTGGCTGCCAACAATGGCGACACGCTGGGCGAAGCAATTATCTTTGGATCATCATAACTTTATATCAGGGAGCAGCTGACTCAACAATAATTATTAAAAGCAATTAAATGACAGATCAAGCATTTCAACAATAACTTAGAAAAAATAACACACTCATAGTATTGGATAAATTTTTGTCCAAATATTGTAATCTGACATCTTGTTTTGATCAATGGGGTAGCAATGTTTATACAGATAACTCCAATACCGTTGACA
Source organism: Picea engelmannii (assembly GCA_009831015.1). Taxonomy (NCBI): domain Eukaryota; kingdom Viridiplantae; phylum Streptophyta; class Pinopsida; order Pinales; family Pinaceae; genus Picea; species Picea engelmannii. The sequence continues at coordinate 528,022 of ML792375.1, read as the reverse complement.
AGGCCATTTCTTCCAGCAGGTGTCAATAGCCTCAACAGAGATGTCATTTAACCCACTCAAGTACTTCTATCCCATCCAAGAGTTCTCCATTTATGATAAAAGCATCCTGACACGTGATCAATTTAAAAAAAACATACATGAGGATCTTCGAACCTGACATTGTTTCGCTGTCAGCAGGCCTGTTTAGTACCTCAACGAAGTTGTCTTGGTATCATGTGTGCATTTACCCGTTGCCAGCATACCTATTCAGAATCCCGATGGGTTTACAACACAATTCCCACACATTACAATGCTTCCAACTCTCTAAAAATGTTTATAATATTTTTAGAAACTTTGTGATATCAAGAGAGAGGGGTGATACAAAAGATTTCAAACCTAGGCAATTATAGGATTGATATTTAGAATTGTTGTTTTGTTCTTTTGGGAACTGATACCGTTCATCACAATCTGGACATTTAGATTTCAATCAAGAAATTATCTCAGGAATGGGGAAGAAATCATAGTTATTCTCATTAAAATAGGGATGTCGTTAGATTTTTTTTAAGGATAATCATGTTTCCCTGAGATTTCAATGAAAACCAGGAACACTGACTGAACAAAAACTTACGGTAACTAATTTGAGTTTAGAACTTAATGTTTGGATGCTTTGAACTATTATCAATTGTTTCTAATGAAAAAATACAATTCCATTCAACAATGAAAGATGATTCAGAAATAATCATTAGGGAAAACAAAAGCCAAAAAATAAAAATAAAAGCAAAAGAACACGGAAACTAAAAATATTTACATGGGGGAAAACTTGACTTTTCTTAGGCATAGTATTTTTTGAGAGACTAAAAGAAAATAGAAAAATTCTTATTAATATGAGTGCAGTCCTACTCATGGCACCTTGGGTCAGGGTTCAATTGATAGTTCAAATTTACTTATCTCTTTACTTTCCATTTAAAATATTCATGATGATACTGCGTTTTTGAAAAGAAATATTCAATGAAAAGGAGAGAGAAAAATATTTAAAGTGGACTTCCCTAACAACATTCATATTATGGTTCTCTTGGTGCGCTCACTTGTGTTCATAGCTGCATTATTACAAAGAGAAACAGTGACAAATAAAACTAAAGGAAACCTACTCCTAAACCTAATCTAAACTACTAACTAGATCAAAACACTAAGTAAAATCGTATTTCTAGTGCAGCCACAAGAGCATCTTCAATCCTACAAGGCATAGAAATTCGAAAATCAGAATAAAAGAATGTAGTATTTGCAGATACAAAATTTCATTCGTACCTCCTATATATTCATTTAAAAAAAAAACAAGCACGACCTTACCATTCTTTTGAAACTTCTTGATGTATGAATCCTCCAACCATTCTGCAATCTTGTCGTGATATGGGTCATAATGGCATGGAAGAGTGTAATTAAGTCTGGAAAACTTGTCAATATTATGGGGACCTGACATAACCATCAACCAAGGCCGAAGTGCCCCATCCTCCTGACAATTCTCCAACTGTTAATCAGTTTATTCACATGGAGGATTTAAAAAAATCATGTCATGCTTACTTCCTAGATATTTAGGTAGAAACAAAGAAAGCACAACTTTATCTTTATTATGAAGAGTTTTTAGATATGAATCTTCAAGCTATTCTAAGATCCTGTCATAAAAATTAGGATGAAACTATGACTTTGAGGAAATGGATATATCAATGGGGAACACATCATAAGAGGATGCATGAAATCAATTAGATTATTGGTTTGAATGCTTCCTTTGATGGGATTGATCGTTTCAAAATGTGAAGCATAAACATTAAAATTTGAACTAATAAAATAACGAATATACAATGTAGAATATTTGATTTCCATAAGAATGAGTGCATTGTCTTTTTCAACAATAAATCATGTAAAATCATCTTGCAACATGTCTTTTTTCCATGCAGGTGATGAAAGTGAAAGAGTGTCAAATCCAATTTCATAAATGTTATATTTGGAATTAATTTCACCAAATCTTGGGATATCGAAAAGTGTAAGATACCGTGGGAAAAGTATCATGTCCACCAGAATCTAATAAGAGATCAGGATATAAAGAGTAAAAGGAATCAGAAATGAGCACATGAAAAGAATCTCTTGAGATATGATATTTAGCAATGGTATTCTCAAGACATTCTTCTTCACTTTCCTTAAAACTTTCACTCTGTTTTGGTGATAAATTCTTCAACATAATATGATCATCTATTTTTTCCTACTATATGATAGATAATTCAAAACTTGCATGACACACATCTAATCTTTCCCATGGATAAGGTATGATTTGCGGATGATGGTTTAGGTTTTTTTCTTCAAATTGCAGATTTACATCTGTAATCAGTTTCATAGGTATGTTAGAATCCTTAAGATCCTTTTCATCATGTAAGTGGTCTTCAATAACTGAATTTAAGTACCGATTAGAGAAAGAGTTAGAAGAATGAGGACATTCACCTTGACCCAACATCGAAAATTCTTCCACGATGGCCGAGGACTAAAAATATAATGATTCAAAGGAAAAACCAATTTAATTGTCAGTAAGAACCTTTTCAATGGATTCTACCTCCTTTGCTTGTTCAAAATTTTCGGATGGATTCCTCTCATCTTGCAAACAAAATTCTTCTCGCAATTGAGTGATAGGATTTGTAACTAATTCATTATTCGCGATTGAATATGACTAGATGAAAGGGAAGCAAGCATAATAGAGGAGAATTAGTACAATTGACATGTCATCAAGATTAAATTTACAGAGAACATGATGGATTCTTGTTGAAAATCCTTCTGGAGATGAATTGTCATTGATTAACAAAGTTTGAAATTCTTCACATAATTGATTGTAATCATAGATTTCAAAATCATTTAAAAATTCCTCTACAAATTGAAATGAATCAAAAATGTGATATGATGGAAAAGACTCAAACCCATGTTTAATCCGACCCCTAAAAGTAAAAGTGAACAATATGCATAAAACCTTTAAATCAAAAATATAATTCTTGATTCATTTACAACACAACTTTTTAATATGGTATTTAGCATATACATCCCCCCTACCATCAAAGGTGAGTTTAGACAAGCGAGAGATTGTCTCATTGGGAATATCAGGTAATGAGAAGTTGAAAGCATGTTCCAATACAATGATTTGGGGAGCCATGTGGAATTAAATACATTCAAAACAAAGACTCCTGCAAGGCCATCTTGTCAGTCTAACTTGCCTTCTAGTGCATATCAAGATGACAGAAAAGAAAAATTTATAAATCTGGAATTATGACAGGCTGAGAAATAAAACATTTAACCATTAAATTTACCTTCACCCTCCTTCTAGCGCCATTTTTTGATGGGTGTAAGTGACACACCATCAATTGGAAGGTTAGATATGGTCCGAGGTTGTCTAATTAACACAATCCATTTGGTATGATCTGACCCGACAGGTTTAATGGATCCGTTAGCCAACTAGAGTCTTAAAAATAGTAAAACAAATAAACTAATCTAAAGATATGATTCTAGCAGTGAATATACTAATTACAAATGTAAATGTACAAATGATTATAAACAATCTATATATGGTTTACAAGGTTTGCTTGATATCTTGCGAAAGTGAATGTTCGTAATAATATTGCTAAATAAGATAAAGTAAGAACACAAATGTTTTTAATGTTTTAAAAATATTAAACTAATAATACTAAGCGAATATGATTGAAACAATGACAAAAAAATAGTCAAAGGTAATTAATGCAATCATTGTTTCATTCATATATAAACAACTCTAAATAAAATAAAACAATGCATCTACTAGCCTCTAACTGATTAATCATAATAAACCAAGTTCCTTTTCCTGTGTTGTATGAGATCATGTTTGTCCTATATTAAAAGGAAACCTATGACAGAGACAAATATAAATCTTCCCAAAGAAATTCAAGGAAGTATTTCATGCATTTGGAGTGAATTTAAAACAACATAAAAATAACCAATTAATATCCTGCGATCTTAAGATAATCAATAGCGGAGGACGAAAGAAATTTCAATCCTGGGCATTGATATTATCAACCATTTAATAACATAAGTAAACTCAAAGATAATGAAATAATTGATTGATCACAGGTGCAAACTGAATCAACAGATCATGGAAACCATTCAATTATTTAGCGATATTAAACATTATATGATGACAGGACTAAAGCTAAATCAACCATAACAATATCTCATAACACAGAAGTAATAGGATAATACAATGAGAAAAGCATTGCACAATTCACACAGGACTAAAGCTAACAACAAATGTTTCTCCCATATCACTTCCACAGTCATATGTCCATCCTGTAATCCAGAAAAAGTTGTCCTTAACACTAAACAACAATAACTATTTAAACAAGTCTTGGATCAATAACCTCCTATCATACAAGATACAGGATGATCCCTAAAAATAATTTTGTTTTTCAAAAATAGAATAACATCAGGAATATTCCTGTAGGAGTCTTTTCATAAAAAAATAATTACATAAATGATATTTTTCTTTGAAAAATGAGAAATTACTAAGCTATTGAGTGCTTAATCCATAATTCCTTCTCCTTGAAAATAGCATCATGAACTATTATTTTCCTAAAAAAGATAAAATGAAATTGAATTTTAGATAACAATACAAACTGATAATTTCAAAAGATAAGCTACAGGTTTCTGTAGCTAGTCTAAAATAGTAAAAACAAAATACAAAATAAATCCATCTATTTTGTTTTTCTAGCAGAATCAAATTAAAAAAAATCAAAACAAATTTTTACCATTTCAGAGATTAGAGAAAGAAGCATCTGATAGATCTGAATTTATGACGGGGTTAAAATTTATGAAGTTTTTAATAAACACATTACCAGCATGCTTAATCCTTTTGTTTGCCAAATTTAAATATGAACTACTCTGTTTCTTATACCTGCAATTTTTATTGACAATCAATTTGTTAAAGAAACCTTCAGTCGGCTCAACAGTAGGGGTAGGATAAACCCTATCCTTTAACACATCTATAACCTCCTCCAATGACTTTCTGGCCATGAAATCATATCGTGGCATTTTTCCCAATGGGTTCCAAATCGCAACAAAAGTTTGATCTGTGGTCGCATGGTCTTCATGTGGATCAACACCTTGAATTTCGACAGCAGGGTCACAGGGACTGCGGTTTGTATTGAAATGAAGAGGTGGTTCTACTGTAGTATCGGGTAGGGTAAAATAATTTCGAAACAAGAAATATTCCTAAGTATCCCCAGTCTTAGATAGATGCAAAAACACAAGGCTTCGAATAAGACCATGGTGGAAAAGTCTGTAGAGTGGGTTTAACCTCTGTCTCTGATAAAGATTAGACATTTTATGTAGACTCATGAACAGGTAGAAAGGAATATTTAACTTGAAACCCAAAAAATCCATCGACAGGCATGAATCTCTGAGAAAGAAAAAAAAAAGCGCTTACCTCAACCAAAACAAAAATTCTAAGATATTTTCATCCAAATAATGAGACGTATCTCTGAAATGATGTAGTTTCTAAAGAAACTGCATGAGTAGATAGTAAATGAGCCCATTTCGGAAATGGGTTTATGACGATTTCTCCAAATTGTGAACCGTTTTCTCAGAAAACCTCTCGCAAAAACATGTCTCAGGTGTGCAATTATGGGTTTGAAAAACCTCAGATTCATTTGGTTATGATACATCAATAGGAGTAGCGATGGGTGGGTTGTGTTATCCAACACACAAACAGTAGTAAGAGGTCTCCTTCAAAAATGAATGTGAGTATGGTTCATGCAGGACAAAAGGGTGATGTGGAATGTAAGTACGTTAGTCCTGTACCAGAGTGATAAGATTTTGATACGACTGGTAAGAGAAAGATTCATATTTTGAATTTAACCCAAGGTTCTGCAAAATCAAGCATATATCAAATGTAAAAATCACATAATCAAAAATAAAATCATCTCATTCATATCTCCCAAAGTGTATGAATCAAATGTTATGATAATGGATCAACGAATGAAAAAGATAGTCTTACAAGATTTTAAGTTTATATAAATATAGATTCCCTTTAGGTGTAATCCCATTAGCAAAAGAAACCAAGAAATCACAGACTGTATGATGATTACTCAAGCCAAAATTTTGTTCTAATTTCATGCTTTCAGTCATGAAATTAAACTAAACAAATGATAGATTAAAAATGAAAAAATCTTACACACAACTAGCCCAATGAATCTTTTCAAAATGAAAGATGATAGAAATTTTTGCAAGCAGAAGGAGGTAGCTATAGGAAATTTTATCTTATGAAGACAAAAAAATTCATGATTAAATTTACATGAATATTTGGCTGCCAACAATGGCGACACGCTGGGCGAAGCAGTTATCTCTACATCATCATAACTTTATATCAAGGAACATATGATTCAACAATAATTATTAGAAACAATTAAATGACAGATCAAGCATTTCGACAATAACTCAGAAAAAATAACACAGTCATAGTATTGGATAAATTTCTGTCCAAAAATTTTAATCCATCATCTCATTTGATCACAGGGGTAGAAATGTTTATACAGATAACTCCAATACGATTGGCAGGGCCATTGCTTCCAGCAAGCGTCCATAGCCTCGACATGGATGTCATTTAACCCACTCTAGTACTTCTATCCCATCCAAGAGTTGTCCATTTATGATAAAATCATCCTGACACATGATCAATTTAAAAAAAACATACCCGAGGATCTTCGAACCTGACATTGCTTCGCTACTAGAAGGCATGTTCAGTACCTCAATGAAGTTGTCTTGGTATCATGTGTGCATTTACCCATTTCCAGCAGATCTGTTCAAAATCCCCGTGAGTTTACAACACAATTCCCACACATTACAGTGCTTCCAACTCTCTAAAAATGTTTATAATATTTTCAAAAACTTTGTGATATCAAGAGAGCAGGATGATACAAAAGATTTTAGACCTAGGCAGTTATAGGATTGATCTTTAAATTTGTTGTTTTGTTCTTTTGGGAACTAATAACTTTCATCACAATCTGGACATTTAGATTCCAGTCAAGAAATCATCTCAGGAATGGGTAAGAAATCATAGTTGTTCTCATTAAAAAAAGGACAATGTTAGAAGTTTTTTAAGGATAATTATGTTTCCTTGAGATTTCAATGAAAAATGGGAACAATGACTCGACAAAAACTTACCGTAACTAATCCAAGTTTAGAACTTAATGTTCAGATGCTTTGAAATGTTATCAACTGCTGCTAATGAAAAAAATCCAATTCCCTTAAATAATGAATGATGATTCAGAAATAATCATTAGGGAAAACAAAAGCCAAAAAAGAAAAATAAAAACAAAAGAACATGCAAACTAAAAATATTTACATGGGGGAAAACCTGTCTTTTCTCCGGCGAAGAGTTTCTTGAGAAACTAAAATAAAATAGAAAAATCCTTATTAACATGAATGCAGTCCTACTCATGGCACCTTGGCTCAGGGTTCAATTGATAGTTCAAATTTACTTATCTCTTTACTCTCCATTTAAATTTTTTATGATGATACTACCTTTTTGAAAATAAATATTCAACGAAAAGCAGAGAGAAAAAGATTTAAAGTGGACTTCCCTGACAACATTCATATTCTGGTTTTCATGGTGTGCACACTTGTCTTCATATCTACATTATTACAAAGAGAAACAGTGACAAATAAAACTAAAGGAAACCTACTAACTAGATCAAAACGCTAAGTAAAATCGTAATTCCAATGCAACCACAAGAACATCTTCAATCTTGCAAGGCATAGAAAGTCAAAAATTAGAATAAAAGAATGTAGTATTTGTAGATACAAAATAAATATGTCATGCTTTCCTCCTATATATTCATTTAAAAACAAAACAAGAACGACCTTACCATTGTTTTGAAACTTCTTGATGTATGAATCCTCCAACCATTCTACAATCTTGTCGTGATATGGGTCATAATGGAATGGAAGAGTGTAAGTAAGTTTGGAAAACTTGTCAATATTATGGGGACCTGACATAGCCATCAGTCAAGGCTGAAGTGCCCCATCCTCCAGACAATTCTCTAAGTGTTCATCAATTTCTTCACATGGAGGATCTAAAAAAATCATGTCATACATCCTAGATATTTAGGTAGAAATAAAGCAAGCACAACTTTATCTTTATTATGAATATTTTTTAGATGCGAATCTTCAAGCCATTCTAAGATCCTGTCATAAAAATTAGGATGCAAACTATGAATTTGATGAAATGGATATATCAATGGGGAACACATCATAAGACGATTCATGACATCAATTAGATTATTGGCTTGAATACTTCCTTTGATGAGATTGACCGTTTCAAAATGTGAAGCATAAACATTAAAATTTGAACTAATCAAAGAATGAATATGCGATGTAGAATATTTGATTTCCATAAGAATGAGTGCATTGTCTTTTTCAACAATAAATCATGTAAAATCATCTTACAACATGTATTTTTTCCATGTGGGTGATGAAAGTGAAAGAGCATCAAATCCGATTTCATAAATGTTATATTTGGAATTAATTTCACCAAATCTTGTCATATCGAAAAGATCTGATTGTGATGGAAAAGAGTAAGATACCGTGGGTAAAGTATCATGTCCACCTGAATCTAAGAAGATATTAGGATACAAAGAGTAAAAGGAATCATAAATGAGCACATGAAAATAATCTCTTGAGCTATGATATTTAGCAATGGTATTCTCAAGACATTCTTCTTCACTTTCCTTAAAAATTTCACTTTGTTTTGGTGATAAATTCTTCAACATAATATGATCATTTAAATTTGCCTCATGTATGACAAGTAATTCAATCCTTTCACAACAAACATCTAATATTTCTCGTGGATAAGGTATGATTTGCGGATGAGGGTTTAATGTTTTTTCTTCAAATTATAGATTTACATCTCCAATAAGTTTCATAGGAATGTTAGAATGCTTAAGATCATTTTCATCACCTAAGTGTTCTTCAATAACTGAATTTAAGTACCTATTAGAGAAAGAGTTAGAAGAATGAGGACATTCACCTTAACCCAACATCGAATCTTCTTCCACAATGGTTGAGGACTGAAAAATACAATGATTCAGAGGAAAAACCAATTCGATTGTCAGTAAGAACCTTTTCAATGGATTCTACCTCCTTTGCTTGTCCAAAATTTTTGGATGGATTCCTCTCATCTTGCAAACACAATTCTTCTTGCAATTTAGTGATAGGATTTTTAATTGATTCATTATTCACGATTGAATATGACTAGATGAAAGGGGCACAAGCATCATAGAGGAGATTTAGTACAAATTACATGTCATCAAGATTAAATTTATAGAGAACATGATGGATTCTTGTTGAACATCCTTCTGGAGATGAATTTTCATTGATTAGAAAAGTATAAAATTCTTCACATAATTGATTGTAATCATATATTTCAAAAGAATCTAAAAATTCCTCTAAAAATTGAAATCAATAAAAAAATTGATATGTTTGAAAATACTCAAACCAATGTTTAATTTGACCCCTAAAAGTAAAAGAGAACAATCTGTATAAAACCTTTAAATCAGAAATATCATGCTTGATGCATTTACAACAAAACTGTTTAATATGGTCTTTAGTAGATACATCCCCCCCACCATCAAAGGTGAGCGTGTACAAGCGAGAGACTTTGTCATTGGGAATATCAGGTAATGAGAAGTGGAAAGCGTGTTCCAACACAGTGATTGGAGAGCCATGGGGAATTAAATACATTCAAAACAAAGACTCTTGCAAGGCCAGCTTGGCAGTTTGACTTTCCTTCTAGTGCATTTCATGATGACACAAAAGAAGAATTTATAAATATGGAATTATGACAGGCTGAGGGATAAAACATTTAACCATTAAATTGACCTTCTCCCTCCTTCTAGCACCATTTGTTGACGGGCATACGTGACACACCGTCAACTAGAAGGTTAGATCTGGTCCTAGGTTTTCTAATTAACCTAAGCCGTTTGGTATGATCTGACCCGATGGGTTTAATGGCTCCATTAGCCAACTAGAGTCTTAAAAATAATAAAATTAATAAACTAATCTAAAGCTATGATTCTAGCAGTGAATATACTAATTACAAATGTAAATGTATAAATGATTATAAACAATCTATATATGGTTTACAAGGTTTGCTTGAAGCCTTGCGAAAGTGAATGTTCATAATAGTATTTCTAAATGAGATAAAGTAAGAACATAAACATTTTTAATGTTTTAAAAATATTAAACTAATAAATACTAAGATAATATGATTGAAACAATGAAACAAAAACAATCAAAGCTAATTAATGCAATTATCATTTCATTCATATATAAACAACTCTAAATAAAATAAAACAATGCATCTACTAACCTCTAACTGATTAATCATAATAAACCAAGTTCCTTTTCCTGCATTGTATGAGCTCTTGTTTGTCATGTATTAAGAGGAAACCTATGACAGAGAAAAATATAAATCTTCCAAAAGAAATTCCAGGAAGTATTTCATGCATTTGGAGTGAATCTAAAACAACAGAAAATTAACCAATTAATATCCCGCGATCTTAATATAATCAATAGCGGATGACGAAATAAATTTCAATCATGGGCATTGATATTATCAACCATTTAATAACATAAGTAAACTCAAAGATAATAAAATAATTGATTGATCACAGGTGCAAACTGAATCAATAGATCGTGGACAACATTTAAATATTTAGCGATATGAAACATTATATGATGACAAGACTAAAGCTAAATAAACCATAATAATATCTCATATAACATAAGTAATAGGAGAATACAATGAGAAAAGCATTGCACAATTCACACAGGACTAAAGCCAACAACAAATTGTTTTTCTCATATCACTTCCACAATCATATGTCCATCATGTAATCCATAAAAGGTTGTCCTTAACACTAAACAACAACAACTATTTAAACAAGTCTTGGATCAATAACCGCCTATCATACAAGATAGAGGATGATCCCTAAAAATATTTTTTTTTTTTAAAATAGAATAACAATAGGAATATTCTTGTAGGAGTCTTTACATCAAAAAATAATTACATAATTGAGATTTTTCTTTAAAAAATGAGAAATTACTAAGCTATTGAGTGCTTAATCCATAATTCCTTCTCCTTGAAAATATCATCATGAATTGTTGTTTTCCTGAAAAGGATAAAACAAAATCGAATTTTAGATAACAATACAAACTAATAATTTCAAAACATAAGATATATGTTTGTAACATCCCGCTCTGGCGCACTGAGAACACTTATTATTTGAGGACACTTGCTCGCAGGTGATCTGGACCCCCTTTTATGTTAGACCTTTATATTGATTTTGATGTGATTGACAGATGACATGATGTGTTACTATTTGATGTAGACAGGTGCTATTGACTCAGTTTTATTGAGTGTGCAGGGTTTTTGACCTTGAGGATGCAGAGGCATCGGTAGAACCCCCTTGGACTCCGGACCGAGTCAGGGAGTGTACTTTGGGTTGATATGTTTATTATGATGTTTCATTTGATTTGATGATCTGACGTTGACATTTCTGACATGGTTATTGGTGATGCAGGCTGACGATATCTTGCCGACTAGACTCACATATGGAGTAAAGGGGCCACACACGATTGCAGAGAGGTTGAGGGAGAGGGGTGGACAACAACCCTGCCACCGCCTGCTAGCACTCTCACCGTGGCTCAAACTGTAGGTTAACGATTACCTAGTTCGAGAGGACCCACGATGTCGTGAGGGCCGACTGTGACAGTCGCTCACGATGATTCTAAGGGGCGCGCAATAAGGCGGGGGCCTTATTCCTTAGAGCCCTTAGTCTCCTACTAGTTCACCT
>ML792375.1:456844-498848 GCA_009831015.1 Picea engelmannii | reverse complement strand
ATTCAATCTTTGGAAGTTCTCAATGTGCTCTGTAACTGAACCCTTTTGCTTGAGATTTATCAATTGGCTAAAGAAGGTATTGCTCCTTGTATCCTCATAGTGTGCTATCATTTCTTCCGTGAAAATTGTCCAAGTGACGAGTGTTTTGGGAGAACAAATCCATCAATACCATACAAATTGATTCGGTTCTAAATATAAAGAAGTAATTCGTACCTTTTGTGTATGTGGCACATTATGTAGATCAAAGAATTGCTCCATCTGAAGTATCCATGTGATTGGGTCCTTGCCATCAAATTTTCTCATATCGATCTTAGGAACATGGTTGGTATTCAACCCAAAGTTGGAATTTCTCCATTCTTGATTCACCTTCCTTGTGTCCTCATCATGAATTTCATGGGATACATTTTCACTTTCAGGTGTCCTCTCTATTATGAAATTTTTCAATCCTTCCATGATCTCCACTTTTAAACCCCCCATCATCTCTTGTAGTTCATCTTTTTTTACTGTCTTCTTTTGTAAATCATTTATGTCCCCACGCATGTCTTCACCTTCATCAAGAGTCCATGTAGGATTATCTAGAGGCTTATTTGGTGTAGAAGTCCCCTTTTTGGGTGGCATGTTGGCCAAGTATCACTTTTGAATCTTGATTTTGAGGTGGTTCTGCTAGAAAATATTTCTTCTGTTGTATCTCCAAAGTTTCGGCCCTTCTAGGTATGAAACTTTATTTTTTGTAGTTCTTTGATATTTCTTCTCTACAATTCCATAGGTCTGATCAAAATTGGATGTGCCAAGTGGAATTTACAGTAACTTTCCCACAACTTGCTGATTTTTGGCCTTTTAGGGATATGTCACTTGTATAACGTTCCCCACAAAAAATAATTGATATAAAATTCTGAAAATCATACCAGAAATACTACAAACTATCCACTATCCAATGAAACCAGTCTCACTCAATTTGGATACTCTAGGAAGAAGTTATGATTGTTTTACCTGGAACACCTTCTTGAGACTAGTCAATAGGACTAGTCAGATACCCTATCTTCCACAGGGTGTATATACAAATGTAAGATGGCCCAAAAGATTAATTTTTTACCACAGATACCTTACTAATTTCTGTGAATATCCTTCATAGTTTACGGTCTGAAATGTTACAATTTTTTTTTTATAGTGAACATTACGCAATGAATCAGTTCAGGATGATTCCAGAACCCTATATTCATGCACAAGATGTATCTCGGAAATTATAAGGCCTAGGAGCTGAAATTTTAACCCAATGTACCTTGATCCATCTGTTAAATATCCTCCAAGTCGTTCGTTATGTAACGTTGTAGAAAAAAATTTATAGAGAAAATTCTAAGGTGTCTCAGATGTAGCAACGAAACCCTAAGACCTTGAGCTCTGATACCATATGTTAAGAATCAAATATCAATATAGCATAGAAAAACCTCAGAATAAGTACTCAACGCCTTGAAAAAGAGAGAAATTCAGATAATAATCCTCTTCGAGGGGGGAACCTCCTTATGCCCACATAAATGTACAATTACAAGATGATTCCAAATGAAAATGTCTCCTTGGTATATATAGGAGACTAGGAGGTATAATTACAACTAATGGAATACAGACGACATAAATAAACTAACATTACTAATGTAATATTCCCCAATTAAGGGGTAATGAGACAATATTAGGGCTTAGCAAAGGGTCAAAGGGACGTTCTCATCATTGGAGGAGTTGATATATTTCTACCAAGCGACCGAGGAGAGGCTATCATAGATGTTGGAGATGAGACAGGAAGATAGCCAGCAAAGACTATCATGGGAGAAGAGGAACAAATATTGATGTCTATCCCCATAGAAGAAGAAGAGCATTCAACAGAATTGCTTGACGTTTTCATCCAGGAAGTTGAACAAGAGACGAATGTATCACTGGAGTTTGTAGTAGAAGAAGAAATAGATAGCATAGAATCTGTTGATATGTGTGAGGAATTGGAAGCTCTTAAGAGGAGAGTGGAAAATCAGGGCATGGACATCCAACATGCTAAGTTGGAATCAGATGAATGATTACACCAGCATGAGGAGCAGCTAGAGGAAGATGGAATGGGAACAATTGAGAGACTGACAGGAGCAGTGGTAGCTGAGCAACAATTCAGTGACGAGGAGCCTACAGGAGTGAAAATTGCAATAGAATGGCAAGCTAAAGCTGCAAGGGAAGAAGATGTCTTGGGAAATCAGTATAGGTCACCCATCGACAAGGAACGAGTGCAACGAGATAGACTGCAATAGAAGAACTAGTCGATAGAGCAGTTGGACAAGGTGATCGAGGATATAAGGAAGATTATGTTGGATTCAGTAGAAGAATTGGTCAGCACGAGGAATTTGGACAAAAGGAAACCTGCATGAGAAGTGAGGATGATGCAGGAGCATAAGCAGCAAAGCAGAGGAGCCGAGAGACAGCTCAGGGAGAAAGTTTGGGATCCAGGAGGATTTCAGCCACGTTGGAAATATCATGAGAAGAAGTTCATGATTTTTTCCACTGTGGAGAAGGATGCAGGAGCATCGCTCCACATCATCATGCACCAACTAATCTACATGGGTGGTGTGAATTAAAGGAAGGAGAGGCGTCACCCTCTCATTTTTTCCTCGAGAATCCAAGGCATGATCTAGGCATTAATTGGAGACAAGTTGGAAGAACCAGATCGTGATTTCACACAAGCTAGAGATAAGGTCACCTTTAATAGGTTGACGACAAAAGGGATCTGCATCCGATTTGGAGTAGATTTCCATGATTATAATATGTCCATTAGATAGGTCTTTGAATGGTGATTTGACACCACTAATTTATCTTGCAAGGGAATTTCATAGAGACCCTCTTCTATAAATTTTTGTATTGTAAGCAAATTAGAGGTTAGGTGGCGGATTGTTAGACAGTTTGGATAGATCGTATTGTAGGGAGAGAAAGCTTAGAGTGCCAAGACTCAGTTGTAGCTCGGACTCCACCATTGTAATTTGGAATTCCACCATTAATAGAAAATGAAATTTTTTCCTGTTTTAGATTTCTGTTCAATGGATGTTGTGTGATGAATGTATTTTACATGTTTGTGAATTGTAGATAAATGTTAGAAATCGTTTGCAAGGATAGAGATACAATTTCCTATCCACGAGTGTGTTGAGTTAAGTCTAGTTCTCTAGGATAAGTGCAAGGAGTGCGTGACAGAGATTGGAAGCTCTATAAGCCGATGCAAGGAGTGTGTTTCTGAACTCAATGGAGTCAAAAGATAAGTTTTCAGTAGGGAATGCCAGGTTGATTCACAGACTCATGGATAAATTTCAAGGTGGTTAAGTTCCTTGAAAAGAAAGACTGTGTGGGGAGAAAAAAATTTTAGAGTTACTGAACACTCTGGAACACTATGCTAGGATGGCATCAATCTTATGTGAGCATACAAATAAGAACCATTGTTGAAGGTGTTGGAGAGCCCCAAAATTACTGAAAATTCTGGTGAAGGAGGGATTTGAAAGAAGTGCATCGATAAAGGAAAGGAGATGCCTTAAACCTTTCCATAAGTCTGAGAGAGAAGTCGTCGCGAAGCTGAGTCGAGCGCAAGGAGTATGTCTAGGAACTGTGAGTTCACCTTATAAGCTCAGGAAGAAGAGAGAGAAGTTTCTAGGAGGGAACGATAAGCTCGCAGAGGAACTTGGAACCCTAGAGTTTCTCAAGTCAATAAAATTTGCAGGAGAGTTGCACAAATTTTTGCAAGAAGTGCAGAAAGCCTTCGAGAACAGTCTAAGTCTCGAAAGGTGAATTTGTGCTAAGTGTGCAAAGGAATCAAGGACTTTCCAAAGTCCTGAAGATGGACAAGTCACCCATCATTGGGGAGAATATAGGTGATAGAATATCAAGAAGTTTTGGAGCATAAGAGTTTGGAAGGTTTATCGGAAGCAAACAAGGATCTTCGTGAAGTCGCAAAGGGTGATTTCAAGTCCATACCATTGGATCTAAATGGATGAGTAGAAAGGGATCAACACATCACTGATTTGTGATCGAAGAAAGTAGAGTCGAGAGAAGAGAAGACTTGCAAAGTTCAAACTCACAGTTCTATCATAGTCGTTAATCGTGAGAAGAACGAGGACTGTAGATCTAGCCCCGAAGCATTTGCCGATTTGGAAATTGGGGAAAGGGAGAAAACATGAACATAGTGCCTCCTAGTTCTACCTCGGCAAAGGCCTCTGCACTGACCTCCTAGTATTAAGGAGCTTTCAAGTTCCCCTTTTGAGCCAGAGTGACTCTTTGATTCCTCAGTGGAATCTCTGTTAAAAACCTGATCCACAGGTCCTGCTACTTTGCCTCACGGTCTTCTACACTCCGACCGCTGCCTCTTCCTCAATAGGAAATATATGCTTTCGGGGTTTCCTGATCCCCGATGTCAAGAGTTCTCTGTCCTCTTGAATTTCCGATCTCTGATTTACTATTTTCCCGATATGGATTTTCTTGCCTTAGCCCCTCCTGGCTATGCCCTAGTCCATGTGACCAGTTCTCATAAGACCGCGGCCTTATCTTTCTTTCGGGGTTTTGGGCTTCGAAATCCCGATGTGCTCTAACCTCAGTTAGCCCTCCAAGCTAGACTCGTGGTCCATGCGACCTTTCCTTATATGACCACAGTCATACCTCTTTTATGGGATTGGGGGTTTCGAATGTCGAAATGTATTGGATCTCTTGTCCACAGAATCCCCGATCTCTCGAATCCCAATATCCCGATAGATGACTTTTCCTTTTGGGAAATTTCCCAAATGATTTGATCTCCTCCATGTGTCCTCCTATGATGGATGGTCCTAATCTCTTCTCGCGATTTCGAGACTTCAAATGCTCTGTACGTCTCGTCTCCAGGATTCACAATTTTCTGAATCCCGTAATGCCGATGGGCTCTCTTATCGGGATTTTTTTCTGAAGTCCTCGATTTCTGCCATGCATCCCAACAGATGGACGGCTCAAGTCTACTTCAGGGGTTTCACCATGGATATTCCCGATCCCTCGTTTTGATGAGATGACGTCAACTAGGCCACATAACAGAGCTTTCCTCCTTTCGAGATTTTGGACTTCGCAATTCTGAAATGCTCGTGCTTCTTGTCCTCAAGATTCGTGAAACGCCGAATCCCGATATGCCAATGGACTCCCGATCTCCACCACGTGTCCCAAGAGATAGACTGTCCTGATTCAATCTCGGGATTTTGTGACTTGTGATGCCCCGATAACACAATTTCTCTGTCAACTCAAAGCCCCAGTGGCCGACGGGTTCTCGATTTCCGCCATGTGTCTCAATAGATGGACGACCCAGATTGATTCCGGGATTTTCACCATGGAGATTTCCGATCTCCTGTCATCGTGATTCCTGATTTCACGAACGCCAAAATAACGATGGCCATGCCTCTTGTCGAGACTTTTCTCCTTTTCTTACGAGGGTTTAAACCTCGAGCAACTTCTGTCCGATCCAATAGGTGATGGGGTTTCGACACTTCTTGATGAAGTGTCTCCACCATTCATTCCACTGATCTTCTATGCACACTCCAAAGACTAAACTCTGCACATCTTCACCCGATCCAATGGTTGATGGGTATCAGAGAGAGATCTGATGACTCACGATCTCCTCTTTCGGTGCACTCCTTCTGCTACTTCCTGGACATAGAAACTTCAACGGTCCAGAATCTATCGGCTCACCCAACGATAGTTGTGCTCCCTTCTGAGCTTTAGCGCTTTCTCCCGATTCTTGGAAGATTTTATCCAAGAATAGAGGCTTCGACTTTTATCTTCCCTTTGAGTACTCCACAACTCTAATCCTCCTGAGCTTCTTCTCTCGAATCCTCAAAGGATTTTGACATCTGCGCTCCTGTAGAGTCTTCACGCACTAAAGTGCTATCTCTTCTGAGCTTCTCCAAATACTCAGATCTCTAAGGAAATAAATCCTTCTTCCTTTCTCCTGTAGATGGAGAATTTGGATGCCTTCCTAGCTATCCTTCCCTCAAGCAACCCCTTGCTGATCCCTTCAGGGTGTTCAAAAACCCTGCTGAGATCCTTCTTTTTGGATTCTTTTTCCAAAATATAGAACTCAATAGAGTTCTCTTCTTGTGCTTGTCTGCACACTGTCTCAATGCCCACCTGGCAGAGTATCCTCTCCTCTCCACCTTATGTGCCTACTCAATGCCCACTTGGTAGATATCTCGGAGTCCTTAGTGATTTTGGTTCTCCTTGAACTCACAACAGAGTTCTTCTCAATGCATCACTACGCATATGCTCAATGCCCACTTGGAAGAGCTTCACAAAACTCCCAACAGAGTCTCTGTCTTCTGTGCACCCCTTGCACCTGCTCAATGCCCTCTTGGCAGAGCTTCACAGAACTCACTGAGAGATTCTATCTGCAACTGTGTTTTCTCATAAACAACCTTGTCTCCAAGGTATTCAACAACCTGGAGGTCTTCCTCCTGAGTTGATGAATTCAACTATGTGCCCACCTGGCACGTCTTTGTCTGAATCCTCGGAATTCAGAAGTGCTTCTGTGCACTGGTATTCAGAGACCGCAGTGCTCTGTCACGCCCTCCTGGCATGAAACCACAAAGAACCTCCAGCTTGAAAATCAAACACACTCCTACAAATTCCTAGCATACATCTACAGCATAAATTCACAGCATAAAATAGAACACACCAAGACATCCACATAACACAGAAATACATGCAGGAAAAATTTCTTCTGTTTGTATTAATAAAAATGCCTCTTTACAAAGGTGTTCCTGAGCACAGAATGTAACAAGGTCTTGTCTCTTTCTCTTCTGCTCTCTACTCACAGATCCTCACTCCACTAACTCTTCTTTTTTAGCTATCACCAAAATGAGATACTGATCTCTTTTACCTGAGGGGGCTCTTTGAGCTCTTCCCTCCAAATCTACCTACCCTATTCAACTACATTGAATGGGTTGTCTAGTCTAGCATCAGATCTAGATCTCAAACTTACAAACATTAAAGGCCTACCTACTCTAATGCCTACACAAAGGCAAATCTCTATGAATCAACAACCTAAACATTTAATTTACATTCAATTACAAAAATGAAGATGAGGGCTGCACCTCTCTTCAGCGTTGAATGCACGCGCTGATATGGTTGGCTGGCTGGTTGGATGATGTGGAGAGATGCTCCTGCATCATACTCCTCAGCTGCAAAATTCATGAGCTCCTGCTCATGAGCTTCCCATCTCAGCTGTGGGAAACCTCCTGGATCCCAAATCATCCTCTGGAGTTGTTCATCCGCTCCATCTCCTTATTGTTGTTGCTGCTTCTGCGTTGTTGCTGCTGCTTCCTTCCTTCTGCTCAGCCTCTTCTTGCTGACAGATTCTACTGACCAGATCATCAAATCTCTGATCATGTTGATCACTTCATCCAACTGCTCCAATAGCTGGCCCTATTCATGCAGTCTCCTCAGCTGCAAAAAATTTCTGCAAATGGGCAGATCACTGTGATCTCCCATGCCTTCTTCATCAGTTTCCAACTTCACCTGTTGGATGTGCATGCCCTGCACTTTCACCCTTCTCTCCAGATCTTTTATCTGTTCCCACAGATTAGCAAAGAAAATGTTGTCTGCCTCTTCCTCTTCTTCTGCTTCTGCAAACTCCCATGTTGGAGTCCCTTCAGCTTCCTGGCTGAATGTGTCGAGCCACTCCTCAGAATGCTCGTTTTATCCTTCTGCTTCTTTTGCTGTCAACTTCAGTGCTACATATTCCTCAGCTTCTTGGCTGAATATGTTGAGCCATTCCTCAGAATGCTCATTTTCCTCTCCTTCTTGGGTAGCCTCAGATATCTGGTCCAATCCTTCTTCCCTGACAGTCTCAACTAGTTGTCCTTCTTCTACTGTTGTTGCCTTATCAACTGCAACGTAGATTTCTGCCTCCTCTAGGGCAAGTGGTAGGAGTATCTCGATTCCCCAAATCATCATAAGTCTCCTCAGATCCTCCTCTTTTGTTAGCTTCACCTGCTGATCCAAATCCATCCCTAAGCTCACCTTCTCTGTCAGCTTTTCTGGCTAATTCCAACTCATTTGCTCATCCCTGCCCACCTAGCAATATGGGATCTGTTCACTGCCCTCCTGGAAAATTATGAGATCAACTGATCCCATATTCATCAACACTCCTTGCTGAATTTAACTCTCCTCCAAGTCCATGAGACTTTTAGATAGTCTCGAATGCTCATCTCTGCCCACCTGGCAATTTGAGATGCTTCCACTACCCTTCTGGCAGTCTTCGAGATCCCGCAGCGACCTCATTTAATTGCCCAGCTAGCAATGTGAAATTCCTTGGCTCTCCTCATGACAGTCTGTGAGATCCCACGACAATATCAACTCATTTCCCACTTGGAAAACTAGAATTTCCTCTCTTCCCTCCTGGCAGTTCTTGATATCTTCAGCTAATCCCATTTTATTCTCTTCACCGAGAATTCTCCTAGTCTTTGGTTCACATATCTGAACCATTTATTCTTCAGGTCTGTCGAGGTTTTCAGCATGCCTCAACCATCCTCTCAACAACCTACACTATCTTCTAGCCATCAACTCATTGACTGGCCATTTTACCTTCGGCTTCTTCATGGGCCATTCATATACCCATCCCGGCTTGGCTTTCTGCTGCATCCACAATGCAAGATTTTCTATTTCTTTCTTTATATCAACGAGCTCTTCATATGTATCTTATTGGCTCCACAGATCTGAGTTTTTTCTTTTAGCATACTTACGACCTTCAATAGCCATGTTGTTTTCTCTGTCTTCTCTCTTGGAAAACCTGCTGCTCACTCCTGCAAACCTACGTGTTTCCAGCTTCATCCTATAGTCCTGCTGACTGTCTTCTTGATTTCTTCCTACCTGCAAACAATCGTCACAGATTCTCCAACACTCTGTCTTTATCCTTTGCCTCCTTCTGTCCCTACAATGTATAGACATAATACACGCTCTGATACCAAACCTGAACGTAGTGTATTAGAGTGCTCTTTTTCCTCTTGCTTCTCTTTCCTGAAATCTACAGACAAGATTCAAAGCTTTGATACCAATATTGATGCAGTGCCTCCTAGGTCTACCTCGGAAAAGGCCTCTGTGATGACCTCTCGGTCTTAAGGATCGTTCAAATTCCTAGGTCTTGCTCTTTTTCCTCATGGTCTTCTGCACTCCGACCGCTGACTCTTCCTCAATAGGAAATATATGCTTTCAGGGTTCGGGGTTTACTGATCCCCAATGTCAAGAGTTCTCTATCCTCTTGAATCCTCGATCTTCGATTTACCGATTTCGCGATATGGCGTTTCTCGCCTTAGCCCCTCCTGGCTATGCCCTAGTCCATGTGACCAGTTCTCATAAGACCGCAGCCTTATCTTTCTTTGGGGGTTTTGGGATTTGAAATCCCGATGTTCTTTAACCTCAGTTAGCCCTCCGGGCTAGACTCGTGGTCCACGCGACCTTGCCTTATATGACCACAGTCATACCTCTTTTCTGGGATTCAGGGTTTTGAATGTCGAAATGTATTGGATCTCTTGTCCACGAAATCCCCGATCTCTCGAATCCCAATATCCTGATAGATGACTTTTCCTTTCGGGAAATTTCCCAAATGCTTTGATCTCCTCCACGCATCCTCCTATGATGGACGATCCCGATCTATTCTCATGATTTTGAGACTTCAAATGCTTTGGACGTCTCATCTTCAGGATTCACGATTTTTCGAATCCCGTAATGCCGATGGGCTCTCCTATTGGGATTTTTTTTCGAAGGCCTCGATTTATGCCACGCATCCCAACATATGGACGACTCAAGTCTGCTTTGGGGGTTTCCCCATGGAGATTCCCGATCCCTCGTTTTGACGAGATGATATCAGCTGGGCCCCATAATGGAGCTTTCCTCCTTTCAGGATTTCAGACTTCGCAATTCCAAAATGCTCGTGCTTCTTGTCCTCAAGATTCGTGAAACTCCAAATCCCGATATGCCGATGGACTCCCGATATCCACCACGCATCCCAACCGATAGACGGTCCTGATTCAATCTCAGGATTTCACGAATTGCGATGCCCCGATGACACAATTTCTCTGTCAAATCAAAGCCCCGGTGGCCAACGGGTTCTCGATTTCCACCATGTGTCTCAATAGATGGACGACCTAGATTGATTCTGAGATTTTCACCATGGATATTTTCGATCTCTTGTCATCGTGATTCCCGATTTCACGAACGCCAAAATCCTGATGGCCACGCCTCTCGTCGGGACTTTTCTCCTTTGCTTATGAGGATTTAAACCTCGAGCAACTTCTGTCCGATCCAATAGCTGACGGGGTTTCGACACTTCTTGATGAAGTGTCTCCACCATCCGTTCCACCGATCTTCTACGCACACTCCAGAGACTAAACTCTGCGCGTCTTCACCCGATCCAACGGTTAACGGGTATCTGAGAGAGATCCGGTGACTCACGATCTCCTCTTTCGGTGTGCTCCTTCTGCTACTCCATGGACATAGAAACTTCAATGGTCCAGAATCTATCGGCTCACCCAACGATAGTTGTGCTCCCTTATGAGCTTTAGCGCTTTCTCCCGATTCTTGGAAGATTTTATCCAAGACTAGAGGCTTCGACTTTTATCTTCCCTCTGAGTACTCCACAACTCTATTCCTCCTGAGCTTCTTCTCTCGAATCCTCAAAGGATTTTGATGTCTGCGCTCCTGCAGAGTCTTCACGCACTAAAGTGCTATCTCTTATGAGCTTCTCCAAATACTCGGATCTCTAAGGAAATAAATCCTTCTTCCTTTCTACTGCAGATGGAGAATTTGGATGCCTTCCTGGCTATCCTTCCCTCAAGCAACCCCTTGTTGAGCCCTTCAGGGTGTTCAACAACCCTACTAATATCCTTCTCCTTGGATTATTTTTCCAAGATACAGAACTCAACAGAGTTCTCTTCTTGTGCATGTATGCACACTGTCTCAATGCCCACCTGGCAGAGTATCCTCTCCTATCCACCTTATGTGCCTACTCAATTCCCACTTGGCGGAGCTCTCAGAATCCTCAGTGATTATGTTTCTCCTTGAACTCACAACAGAGTTCTTCTCATGCAGGAAAAACTGCTTCTGCTTCTGCTTGTATTAATAAAAAATGCCTCTTTACAAAGGTGTTCCTAAGCACGGACTGTAATAAGGTCTCGGATCTTTCTCTTCTGCTCTCTACTCGCAGATCCTCACTCCACTAACTCTTCTTTTTTAGCTATCACCAAAATGAGATACTGATCTCTTTTACCTCAGGGGGCTCTTTGAGCTCTTCCCTCCAAATCTACCTACCCTATTCAATTACATTGAATGGGTTGTCTAGTCCAGCATCAGATCTAGATCTTATCCTTACAAACATTAAAGGCCTTCCTACTATAATGCCTACACAAAGGCATGGCTCTATGTCTCAACAACCTAAACATTTAATTTACATTCAATTACAAAATTGAAGATGAGGGTTGCGCCTCTCTTCAGCCTTGAATGCACGCACTGACATGGCTGGCTGGATGATGTGGAGAGATGCTCCTACATCAAAACAGCTCGCGAAAGTCCTGAAGTTCGTGGTCACGAAGGAAGATGATCGATGGTCATAGTGCATGGTCACATCAGAAGGAAATTCTTGCATGGGGAGTTAGCAACGTTGGAGTTGGAGTTGAAAAGCGCAAGGAGAGGGTCTGTAGGTACCACATCACAGGTATCGAGGAAGAAAAATGGCCTATGTCAAGTTAAGTCAGTTCCCTCAGGAGCCCGACGAGCTAGTGGGTTCGATGACTTGAACGATCCTAGATCGAGAGGTTGCTTCATACCCGAAGGAATTCGAGGGGAGGTTGACACCAATTGCTCATTTGTTCATTGTTTATTTACTCTTCAACTATTGGATGATAATGCTACATTGATATAACACTTGCATTTTATGGTGAAAAAGGATTAAATTGCTCTTATTGATTCACTCCCCTCTCAGTAATCCAACATGCACGACATGATACTTAACTATAAGATGAAATGCTTAAGTTTGATTGATGACTTGGGATAGAGTAGAGTAATTGTGGGAAGAAAGGAAGGAGTTTCATTGAGATTTATTTCTTCTCTACAGTTACAAAAAATCATATGCAAGGGATGTAATTTTTACATTATTTTATCACTTAATGAAAAAGGTGACACAAAAGGATTGGAATACTTTCCTATAGTATCAAAAATTTTCGATGTATTTCCTAAGGAACTACCAGGTTTACCGCCAGAAAGAGAATTGGCATTTACCATATATTTAAAACCTGGAACAAAACTGATTGAAAGAAGACCATATCATATGTCAACACCAGAATTGCAAGATTTAAAGATGCAATTGGAGGAGTTGTTGGATTTGGGACTTATACGTCCAAGCATATCACCATGGGGTGCACCATTTATTTTTGTAAGAAAGAAGGACAGATTGTGGAGGCTTTGCATTGACTATCGTTAATTAAACAAAACCACGATCAAGAACTAGTATTCGTTACCAAGAATTGATGATTTATTTGATCAAATGAAGGGAGCAGTAGTATTTTAAAAGATTTACCTGATATTGGGATACCATCAGTTGAGAATCAAAGAGGAACATGTCCCTAAGACAACGTTTAAAACAAGATTCAGACATTATGAATTTATTGTATTACCGTTTAGATTGACGAATTCCCTGAGTGTATTCACGAGTTTAATGAATGGGGTATTCCACGAGTATTTGGATAAGTTCATACATGTATTTATTAACCATATATTGATTTACTCTCGGATGAGAGAGGAGCATGATGAACACCTGATATTAGTGTTGCAGTGTTTAAGAGAAAACAAGTTGTACGAGAAGCTGTCAAAATGTTAGTTTTATTAGACAAAGATTCATTATTTGGGACACATTATCTCTAGAGAAGGTATCAATGTGAATCCAATGAAGGTTGAGGCTATTATGGAATGTTCAACACCGATGAACGTGCAAGAAGTACACAGTTTTATGGGATTAGAAAGTTACTATCGATGCTTCGTAGAAGGATTTTCAAAGATAGCAAATCAAATTATGGAACTGCGGAAGAAGAATAAGAAATTTGTATGGACAGAGAAATGTGCAGAAGCATTTTAGAAACTAAAGGAATTATTAATGACAACATCGATACTAAAATTTATGGATATGGAGAAGGAATTCTTGGTATGCATAGATGCATCAAAGGAAGGATTGGGCAGAGTATTAATGCAAGACGGTCGAGTCATCATATATATTTCAAGGAAGATAAGAAAGCATGAAGGGAATTATGCTACACACGACTTGGAATTTTTAGCGATTTTTTATTCCTTGAGTGTGGAGACATTAACTTATCGGACAAAAATTCAAGTTAAAAACTGATAATTGTGGATTGCAACACATTTTTACTCACAGTGACTTGAATGCGCGACAAAGGTGTTGGTTGAAAATTTTAATCGGATATGATTTTGAGATCACGTATATCAAAGGAACAATTAACATAGTGGAAGATGCATTGAGTTGGAGACCACACATTTTCTCAGTAATATCCCTTAAGATGAATCTTTGAGAACATATTTTAGTATTACAGATTGACGATGATTGGTACAAGGAAGTTAAGGACAATCTTGGATAAAATACCATGATGGTACCGAAGTATGAAGGTTAATCATTAGAAAACGAAAAACTAATAAGATATAATGGAAGAATTTATGTACCACCAAATGACGAATTAATAATTTTGATTTTGAACAAAGCTCATTGAGCAGTATATATGGTTCATCCTAGAGTCACAAAGATGAAGGCATGCCTTAAAAATTTATTCTTCTATAAGGGAATGAAGGCTGATATAGTTAATTATGTGGCAAGATGCCTTGAATGTTAACAAGTGAAGGCTCAACATAGACATCCAGTGAGATTGTTACATCCACATGTGATTTCATAGTCGAAATGGGAAGTCATTTCGATGGATTTTATTTTTGGATTTCCACTCACGACAAGGAGACGCGATTCTATTTTTGTGTTTGTTGACACATTGACGAAGAGTGCACACTTTATTCCAATACATACGATGTATCATGCGTCACACATAGCTAGAGTTTTTGTTAACGAGATTTTGAGATTGCATGGTGTACTAAGAAAGATAATATCTGATCGAGGATCGATATTCACTGGACGATTTTGGATTAGTTTCTAAGAGGATTTGGGAATGAAGTTGAATTTTAGTACAACATATCACCCCCAAACAGATCGACAAATGGAAAGAACGAATAAAATTTTAGAGGATATGCTTCAAATGTATGTGATGGATCAACGAAAACTTTGGGAAGAATTTTTACCATTGGTAGAGTTTGCATACAACAATAGTTACCAGAGTACGATAAGGATGACACCTTTTGAGTTTCTCTACAGATGACCATGTATGACACCTTTGAGTTGGGATAGACTAGAGGACAGGGTCCTGGTGGTACCAAAAGTGATACAATAAATGGAACATCAGATGCAATCGATAAGGCAAAGGATTAAATAAGTGCAAGACCGAAAAAAGAGTTATGTGGATGCCCATCGTTTAGACTGCAATTATGAGGTAGGTGATAACCTATTTTTGTGGGTGAAGTCGCATAAGAATTCGATAAAGTTTGGAAAGGGTGCTAAAATCGCTCCATGTTTTGTGGGACCTTTCAAAGTTGTGGAAAAGAAAGGACCTGTGGCCTACCTACTAGCCTTACTTGATTCTTTGAGGCATATGCATGATGTGTTTCATGTATTAGTTTAAGGTCATTATATTTCATATCCATCACATGCTATTGACATGAGTCCATTGTAGCTATCGAATGAGGGTGCTCTCATAGCGGAGCCAATCCACATCCTGAACCATCGCACTTGAAATCTACGAAGTTGAATAATCGATCAGGTCAAGGTCCAGTGGGACAATTATAACCCACACTATGTTTACTTGGGAGGATGCATATGAGATGTGTCAACAATTTCCTTATTTATTTTGATAGTTTGATATCTAGATTAGTATGAGTTACACTTATTTCTTTCATTGATAGATTGTACAAACTTTTGGATGAAGTTTAAAATAAGAGGGGGTGTATGTAACATCCAATTCCATTGATCACATTTATATATACTGACTTATTCTTTGAGGACACCTGGGAGCAAGTGATCCGGTTAAAACATGGTACATTATGATTATGTTTGGTTTATGAGCTATGTTATGTTGCATATTGAGATTATATGTTATTTATTGATGTATAGTATTGGCAGGTATTATGATGAGGTTTCATGAGTGTGCATGAAATGTGACATGATGAGGATGTCGATGGAATCGACATAATTTCTTTGACTCCATATTGAGTCAGGGAGTGTACTTTTATTTTGGTTTGAGTACTTGATTTATATGCATACATATATGATGATGATTTAGTATGGATTTCATGTATATGGATTATTGACATTATCTTTGTCAGTGGATGAAGGCATGGTGATTCTTTATAATACGATTCACATATGGATTAAAGGGGCCATACACAAATACTAGACAAATGAGGAAGAGGTGTGGTAGAGTCCATATCACAGCCTACTAGCACTCCCCCCATGACCTGAACTGAAGGTCAACGATTACCTTATTCACAGAGGTTCACGATGTCGTGAGGGAGGATTGAGAAACTATCTCATGAGGATTTCTGAGAAGCACTAAATAAGATAGATTTCTTATTCTTTAGAAAATCTCTTAGTCTCACACAAGGTAAACTAGTAAGGTGTTGACTCCAAGTGTCTGACAAACATCCAAACTAGTCAATGGTGAGTGTCATCCTTAGAGCACGGAAGTGCGTCTTGAAGGGCACGTCACGTAAACAAAATTGTGAGTCAATAAAAATCTAGAAGGCCTAGAAAATGAAATAAATGCTTAGACTATGTTAGAAAAGAGCATACACTTTATTATTAAATTATAAACTAGAAAACTAACAAAGAGTCTAAGTCTAGATATTTAAACAAATTAAACATTAAAGGGGTTAAGGGATTTTGGCTAAATAAACATTAGTAAAGGAATAATATGAATAAATTAAGATATATGCATATGTGTGCATGATATTAATAAAAAAGAATTTTTATTTAAAAATAATGCATTTCATGAGAGAATAGGTTGTTAACCTAGAGTAGTATCTTAAGTGAATTAAAAAACTAAATCCTAACTAAGAGAAGAGTCTTAATCAAACTCAAACTGGAATTTAGTTAGGGGACACAATAAAATATGGATTGGGGAACTAAGATACAACTAGGAGGAAAAATATGAACTCATTGTGGGTGTGAGGGAAAATGTTTATTTAATAATAATAAAAGGATTTAACATGTGCAACTTGGGAAGAGTGTGACATGTTTTGTGGGTTAATAATATTTAATTTAATTACTAAAAATTAGCTAATTGTGTATGAGATGACATGTGTCAAGGTAAATTTTTGTATAAAAGAAATGGTGAGGAAGAGAGAAACTACCCTAATGCTGGATGAATGAAATGTTGGTGAAATTTGGATTACCTAAGTTTACTTGTGTGAGTTGGGTTCAAGCTTGTCCAAGAGGTGGAAGCTTGTGCTATTGAGAATTTTTTTTTTTTGTGTATCCCCCTTGTGGCTCAGGGGGCTAAGGGGGAAGTAGAGTACCCCTATCATTGGCTGGGCGGTACCGGTGAAGTCTTTGGATTAGCAGGAGGAAGAAAGGAAATATTAACGCAAGTTTCCAAATTTAAAAATCAACACCAATAATTAGTTCTTCTCTGGGTTACCATTCGATAAATGTCATGGATACTCTTTTGTACTATGCTTAAAAATGTTGGGTTCGATTGAGACTATAAACGGTTGAAAAATTGACTACATTGTTTTAGTAAAGTTGTGTAAGTTATATAGATGATCTTGGAACAAAATGAAATTTGTCGTGACATGTTGATCGAGTTTGTAATATATGTTTCGTAGGGATTAAATGTATCATATTAATGAGAAAGATGAGCTGTGTATCTCTTTCCTGCATGCTCTGTGCTTGCGCACTTCTTTCTGTGTGTAAAATAACAAATTGGTTATATTTGGAGCCATCTTTACTCAAAAGGAGACTCGACGCAATCTTGTGTGCATTACTTTCTCCCCTTCGTTATTACTTATTAATGTGCGTTCTCCAGGTATTTAGATATAGCCAAATCACAGGTCCAACTTGAATTGTAATCCTTAGTTCTTTAATTTTCCTTAGGGTTCTTGTGGTAATAAATTTCACTTTGTTTCCTGAAGAATGCAAGGCATTGTGTAAAGGATTGTTCTAACACACTTTGTAACGTAGGGTATATTAGAATCCTAGCAGGGCTATGAGAATTGCAACAACTTCTTGTTGCATTAATGTGATGGAAAAAAATGTTACCTATTGTGTTCGTTGAGTACCAGTACCTCAAGAACGAAATTCATCAAAGGTTTAATTTTACAGTGTTGTGTGGTAACCAATATTTTTAGCAATTTTGAGCAGAAATTTACGAAAATCGTTTCCTTCGCTTTATGGAATAATTACTCGACTGCAACTGCATGGGTTTTAATAAATTGGAATAATTACACAAAATACACTATTCACTTTATGGAAAGAACTCGGTAACTAGTCAGGATATCATTTATCATAACTTTAGTTCACACTGATAACCTTTAGGTTATAAAAATGCTCTAGATCAAGAAGTTTTAACTCTATCACGATAAACACTTGGAACCACTCTACAACAAAACTTGCTACCAAAATTTTAATTTCTTCAATACTCTGCATCCATGTAGGGTAAAAAGGGTGGGTACCCTAAAGAATAAACTTATGCTACACATGCAAAAGCTACTGCATACCCTAAGTTGTCGACTAAACATCAATGGGCGATAATTAGTTGAGCTAAGTTTACAATTCAAAACATCTCCTTAGAACTATCGTCTACACAATTTGACTGGTGATTTGGATATTGGGTAGAGTGATCGTATGTATTGTAGGCTAATGACACTCGAGTGAGAAGTTTGTAAGGAGGAAATTGATCCGAAAAGATCTTTTATACGACAATGGTTGAGTTATTATGCATGTGTTTATTAACCATTTAGGACGCTGAATGAAAGATGAAGAATTATAAAGTAAACATGACAACCATAAAGCAATGTATAGATATGAACATAAGCATGAGAACAACAAAACCATAAAAAACCAAAGTGATAACGGAGTTCGACAATCTAGCCTACATCTCCGGGCCTTTGTCTCAGTGGGTGAGGCTTTCTTATTTCTGTTCGAAGATTTAAAAGTACATCACAACAGTGCCAAAAATTTTACAAACTGATCTAGTCTTATTCTACCAGATCCCTAGAACCCAAAAAAAGAAACGACACTCAAATCGGATGACTGGAGCTCCCAAAAATGGCCCGCAAAGGTGCGCTCCCCAATAGCTTCCCTGCATAAAAATGGCTTTGGCTTGAAAAATCCTCAGCATAAAATTTCTCTGAATCCCCTTCCATGGATCCAAGAAGCCCTGGTTTATATAGATCTAAAGTTGGTAACCATCTTCCAACTCCCTCCCAAGATCTGGCCTCAAAAAGAGTCCAATATCCCCCAATATTGGCCAAAAATCTCCAAAACTGCTACAAAAATCATTGAAAATCATATTATATGGTTTAAAAACCACTTTTTTCATATGAATAGGGAAAAAACCCTTTATATAGAGCTCCTGGTCATATTAGGTACCGACATGTGGCCCTAGGCTTATCTCTAGGCATGCTAGCCCCTTAGCTCTCGGCCCTAGTCCTGTGCATACCGACCATATGGTTGTGGTTCTAGCCTCCACATGCCCTCTACTAGTTAGAGCCCCCGATATTCCAGCCCACGGTTAGGATCCTGGTTGATAGGCTAGCCCGACCGACCGGGGCCTAAACCCTACCTCCGCGCTAAAACTTAAATGCAGGGTCCGGTCGTATGACGGTAAGGTGATGTGACCGAGATTCAGGGGCTTATCCCTTATCTAACCTTAGCACCAGTGGATGAGACCTATGGGCATCTACTAGGGTATGCGGTAAGGGTTGTGACCGCAGGATGGGCCCTAGCCCCAACCCTAACCTCCTCCACTCAAACCTTAATGCAAACATAAATACAAGTGGAACAATATATGGTTAAGACTCATAGTGCGGGCGGGCTGGCTAGGTCGGCCCTGCCAAGAAGTTTCCCAGTGGGAGGTCGCGTGATTGAACCTCATGCAGTCCAATATTTTTCCAAAACACGACCAATCAATGGGTACCACATGGTAGCCCATGTTTGGGCCACATGGCACTGTACCATTCGATCAACGAATGCCATATGTCACTCAGTCATTTGACCACCTCCATACCCAGTCAACACAACTTGCCCATAAATTTTCTACCATGTGTTGTACGTACATTGTAAGGGTGTGTCATGTGTCACCCTTGTAGTGGTGACAAGTGTCACTCTCGGATTGGTCCACTTGTACCTGCCATGTCATCATCCTACTATACCACTCTCACGTCAGTTGTATGACCAACTGCCACATGTCACCTCCAGATGATGCCACGTTAGCACCAAATGTGCCTACCACATCATATGTACGGTCGTACAACCTATACAGTCAGCTGCCACATGGCACTGTACGGACTGTATAGTCATCATTTTTTTTTGCATGTTTGGTCAAATGAACAGATACGGATATTTGGAGCATATGATGTCCATTTGAGCCCGTTCAAGTTGTGTTGGGTTTGTATCAATGAGGCCTATGCATACGTCCGTTTTGAAGCCAGTCCGGGAACTTTTATTTTTAGGCCTTTCTGAGCCCCATCAAGATTTTGGATCTAATTCTAGATCACAACTCCCCACTAAAGACCTTTTGGTCCCAAAAAGGTTACTGACTAGTCATCAAGTCTGAGATAGAACACCCGACTTGTTCTCTGTCTTTGAACTCTGTCTTGTGCACTTGGCTCATCAAGATCAACTGTAAAACAATCATGATAAATGACAACATATTGTTAGCTATTTGTACCCTGTCACATCTTATTGAAGCCACTATTATCCATGTAGACAACATTACTAATGATGACATAAAAAATATGACTGCAAATGAGCTGATATGTTTGTAATATTTGCACGACAGTAGCTTATCTTGAAGCAAACTGTGATTGATTTTCCATTCTATGATCATCTCATGTTCTTGCTTAAGATCAATTACTTGATTTGAAACAATTATAGGTGTGTTTCTTGCTTGAGCCACCTTTATTAATTGTTCCATAGTTTGAAGAGATTTATTTGCCTTTAAATGATGAGCATGAACCACATATTCTTGACCTTCTTTGATTAAGTGATATTGATTCTCCGCCCTGTAGAAGATTGCTTTACGATCATACAAGTAAGGACTTCCTAAGACCATTCCACATTCACTTAGTGGCACCACATAAAATGTTACCTCGTCCACAAATTCAGATGAAATTGCAAATTTTAATGTGCATTGCTTTGTTATGTGCATTTGATGATTGTTGTTTATCCATTTAAGTGTGTAAGGCTTATGATGCATCTGAGTTTTTAATCCCAATTTCTCAACCAATTCCTTTGAAATTAAGTTAGATTGAGATCCACTATCTATCAATGTGTCAACCTTAATGTGCCTCATGATGACCCTTATGTAAAACAAGTTACTTCATGATCACCTAAATCTGATCCCAAGTCGGTGGGTCGTGTTGTTGCCGCAACTATTTTCCTCCCTTTATTTTTCTTGAACCACTTCAGTCTCTTATCGGGATGCAATTTCCAACAATGATCCTCATCATGCCTCTCTTTCTTGCAATGATTGGAAGATGGTTTCTCTTCCTTTATTCCCACTAAGTTTTCCTTCTTTCCATGCCACTT
The DNA here is from genome assembly GCA_009831015.1 of Picea engelmannii. NCBI lineage: Eukaryota > Viridiplantae > Streptophyta > Pinopsida > Pinales > Pinaceae > Picea > Picea engelmannii. The sequence goes on along the minus strand of ML792375.1, from coordinate 477,928 downwards.
CATTTTGTCCTCTTTCCTTGAAGATGATTCCCCTGATACACCAACACCTGTTTTCCCTGCTTGAATGTATGTCGTTTGAACATAAACCTCATCAAGATTAGTAGGTCCAAACATGAATACAATATTTCGAATATGTGTAGGTAAACCTCCTATATAATTCATAAGAGTTTCTTGGGTATGTAAAGGAATATCTAACATCAATGCCATTTTACGAAATCCATCTGTGTAATCTTGCATTGTTTGTCCTTTTCTTAGTTTTAAATCTTGACATTCAATTAAAGATTTCTCTTTATAACCCAAAGGATGGAAATGCTTTCTAAGTGCATAAATAAAACTTTGCCATGATGGAAATTCAGTACCCACTTGTTGCGTGCCATTTTGCAACTTTCTTTGCCACCAAATGAGTGATGTGCCTGCAAGTCTAAGCAATGCCAACTTGATCTGAGTTGCCTCATCCTTGATTTGTTACACACTACAATAAACCTCCATCTGTTTGACCCAATTATCAATTCTCTATACATTAACTTCACCACCATACATGGGTTATTCAAATTTAACATCAAATTTTAATAAAGTCATTTCATTATTATGTTAATGGACATGTTTCTTTGCAGTGTTTTTAGAACTTGAACTTGAAGAAGAAGGACAAGAAGGAGGTGAATATGGAGGTGAAGGAGGAACTTGAGGAGGATCCTCTCCTTCTTCACTTTTTCCCTTTGAATATTCACCAAGAATCGGTCGCTTTCATTTCAAGTAATCCTCATACAAAACCTTCATCATCTCCGACATGGTGAAGAAAGTTTTTTGAAACTCTTTTTGATCCTGAGAAAGTCCCTCTTTCGATGCCATCTTCTCACTTTTAGAAGTTCTCTTTATCAATCCAATCAATGGATTCTCTTCAACAATCTCACCTTCACCATGATGTATCTTTTCTCTGGTAATCATGCAAAACTAAAATCCAAACGTCAACTAGCTCTGATACCACTTGATCCGAAAATATCTTTTATACGACAATGGTTGAGTTATTATGCATGTGTTTATTAACCATTTAGGAAGCTAAATGAAAGAGGAAGAATTATAAAATAAACATGACGGCCATAAAACAATGTACAGATCTAAGCATAAGCATGAGAACAACAAAAACATAAAACACCAAAGTGATAACGGGGTTTGACAATCTCACCTGCATCTCAAGGCCTTTGTCTCAGTGGATGAGGATTTCTTATTTATGTTCGAAGCTTTAAAAGTACATCACAACAATGTCAAAAAGGTTACAAACTGATATGGTCTTGTTCTACTAGATCTCTTGAACTCAACAAAAGAAACGACACTCAAACTGGATGACCGAAGCTCCCAAAAATGGTCAGCAAATGTGCGCTCCTCAATAGCTTCCCTACATAAAAAAGGCTTTGGCTTGGAAAATATTCAGCATAAACCTTCTCTAAATCCCCTTCCATGGCTCCAAGAAGCCTTGGTTTATATATATGTGAAATTGGTAACCATCTCCCAACTCCCCCCTCAAGATCTAGCCTCAAAAAGGGCCCAATATCCCCCAATATTGGCCAAAACTCTCCAAAACTACTGCAAAAATCACTGAAAAATCATATTATATGGTTTAAAAACCACGTTTTGCACATGAATAGGGCACAACCCCTTTAGAGTGGGATCTTGGTCATATTAGGTACTTGCACGTGGCCACAATCTTATCTCCAGGCGCGCTGGCCCCTTAGCTCTCAGCCCTGGTCCTGTGCATACCGACCATATGGCGGTGGTTCTAGCCTCCACACACCCTTTACTGGTTAGAGCCCCCGCTATTCCAACCCATAGTTAGGCCCTTGGTCGGTGGGCTAGCCCAACTGACCGAGGCCTAAACCCTACCTCTGCGCCAAAACTTAAATGGAGGGTCTGGTTGTATGGCAGTAAGGTGATATGACTGGGTTCTGGGGGCTTATCCCTTATCCAACCTCCACGCCAGTGGATGAGACCTGTGGGCATATGCTAAGGTATGTGGTAAGTATTGTGACCGGGGGCTCGGGCCTAGCCCCAGTCCTAACCTCCTCCACTCGAACCTTAATGAAAACATAAATATAAGTGGAACAATATATGGTTAAGACTCATAGTGTGGGTAGGTTGGCTAGCCCGACCCCGCCAAGACGTTCCTAAGTGGGAGGTCGCATGATGGAACCTCATGGAGTCCAATATTTTTCCAAAACACATGACCAATCAATGGGTGCCACGTGGAAACCCATGTCTAGGCCACGTGGCACCATACCATTCGACCATCGAATTCCATGTGTCACTCGGTCATTCGACCACTTGCATACCCAGTCAACACAACTTTCCCAGTCACTATATGCCATGTGTAACCCTTGCAATGGTGACACGTGTCACTTCTCGATTGGTCCACTTGTACCTGCCACGTCAGAATCCAATTGTACCCCTGCCACATCAGCTTTATGGCTAGCTGCCACATGTCACCTCCATATGATGCCATGTTAGCGCCAATTGTGCCTGCCACGTTAGTTGTATGGTTTGTACAGTCAGCTGCCACATGACACTGTACGGACTGTACAATCATCAATTTTTTGCCTGTTTGGCCAAATAAACAGATCACGATACCTGGAGCATATGACATCCATTTGAGCCCGTTCAAGCTGCGTTGGGTTCGTATCGACAAGGAATATACACACATCCGTTTTGAATCCATTATGAGAACTTTGATTTTTAGGCCTTTTTGAGCTCCATCAAAATTTTGGATCCAATTTTGGATCATAAATTCACCTTGGCCTTTCATTTTTGTTTAGTGAGGAAACTTAAAGCGAGGTTTAAGTAAATGGGTATATATTTCTAGGAGGTGAAGTGATTTTTAGGGAGGTTAAGTAATAGTAAAAGAAAAGAAAATATTCATTGCAGAGTAAAAGGCCCCAAAAAAGAAAATTTATGCTAATGCTAATTAGAATTGTTCCTATATAGTTAAATGCTCTTTTTTGTTTTTTACTTTTATATATATATATACATACATGATAATTTCATTTTAAAATTAAATTACTTAAGTGAATAGAAGGCGAAGGAGCATTATTGATTTATATCAGAGATTTGTATTAATAATCTTCATGTTAATAATTAGTTACTAGAGAATTATACTAACGCCTAATAAAAGTTACGTCCAATAATTACGATTTTATTATGAACGATTAGATATCGTATAATTACGAAGTGGACATTGAATTGTAATATAATTACTTTGTAATCTTAAGTCATGATTATATTATAATATTATTACATTATAAATGTAATAATATGGGTTATGTATAACCTAGAAAGTTAATTTATGAATTAGAATTACTATGGATACCTAAGAAATCTTAAAAACGAATTCCAATAACGTTACCTTTGACATTAATGAGTATATTAATATTTAAATGAGTTTTGTGATAATGATTTAATAATAATAAATTTATTACCTATTCATTATAGGTTAAATATTGTATATGAACATTAATATATTATAATTATGATTCATAAAAGGACGTGTCCCTAGTGATTTATAATTGACTTGGTAAGAGAATGGAATTATGGAGTTAATTAATTATTTTATAATTATTATCTTCATTATGGACTAATTAAACAAGCGCAAGATGAGAAATCCTTAGAAGGGTGGACGTGTTAAATTTTACATCAGTATTGTGTTGCGAAACTAGAAGGAAACTTCAGAATTTTGATGAAGTATTATTAATTACATTGTTATTTATTGATGAAATTAAAAGAGTTATGTGTGAGTTAACATTTCTTTAAGAAAAAAATACACTACTATATTTGTCTTCGTGATTTGCCTATTGTTCATTTGTTAGAGGGTTGCCACATAAGAATGTTTAAATATTTATCAGGAAGATCATTAATATTCATTGGTAGTACGAGGGGAGCATATCTAGCTGCAGTCTTATTGAACACTCTAGGAGCGGGTGGAAGTTGTTATGGGATTTTTCCAAGCATTATGTTTAGAAGTAATTTTTGATGATCGAAAGAAGGATTATAGAAATTTTTGAAAATTTATTTTCTTATAGTTTGAGTACCTAAAGGAAAGGAAGGAGAAATTGATGGTATATGTCAGGTGAATGAGAAGCTATTAATAAGGATCGTGAATGAATTCAGAGGAAAGAAGAAAATAACTTAAGGGAGAAAGAGGCCTAGAATAATCAAATGTAGATTCCTCTTCAACTTATCTAGGAGAAAATATAGGAGACATAACAGTAAAATTTTTTGATAAAAAGAAGTTTATGATCATGTAGTTATGTGAAGTTGATATTAAGAAAATTCAGGAATAATAACCCTAAGCTCTTGAAAATTGACCTTTAATTTTGAGAAATCAACGTTTGTTTCAAATTCTATAGTTTCAGGTTTTACAAGAATAGGTTTATCTTCATTAATAAATTCAGAACTCTTAAGTTTCAGTTTTGAAGTATAAACTAGTGAATCGGTAATGGTAACTTTCAAGTCAAAATATCCAATATTTGATGTACTAGTTCCTAAATCACCATCTTTTAATTCAAAAGAACTAGTTGTTACTTCATGAAATTTAATTTGAATTTTAGATGAACTAGCTTTTGATTTAGAAATTGTTAATCTAGATTCAAAATTACTAGTCTTTTCTCCAGAAGAATTAACTTTTGATTGAGTTCATGTAGGTTGGAAAATATTACGTGAAGAAGAAGAAGCAAATCTCTCTTGTGCACTTTTAGATCGTCGCAACTTTTCTATATTTGATACATGTATGATCTTCTTTTCATGAATATTTTTGCTTGTATTCTTCCTTCTGAATGACAGGTTTGGAATATAGAAGAAACCAATAAATTCAATAGGTTATTTAAACTACAAATTTGCCAGGTGAGGATTAATTGAAAATCCTACATGTGTCTGATTTTGTTGATTGTCATAAATCATATCTTTCAATGTCGTACTCCCAAGGAAGATAAGTCTTTCAAATTCATCGCCACAAACAATGCCAAAAAGATGTTGTTCCTGAGATTGTTCTAGGCTCAAAGAACAATGTCAAAGCATCTCAAAGAAATGTTTCAATTCATAATAAAACCTTAATGTCCTAGTTTTAAATATAGAATTGCAATAAAAATTACCAAAAATATAAGGAGACATGATCTCATTCATTAAGTTATTTTAATATTCAAAAGTATGGAAGTATAATTAAGATGAACACAAATTGAAACAAAAAGCAATGTATCCAATAAAGATAAATATTACTCTTTGTCCAATAGAAGAAATAACAATGAATTATCTTGTGTCAAAATATTATTTTAAAAATATTAACAAAATATCAAGGTACAAGTCTTATTTTACTCACAGTAAAACAAAGGAAACTGCGTACCCAAATAATTGTTTTGAAACTTATTGTAGTGGAAGTTGTACCAATTTGCAGCTCTTATAACAATGGAAAACTAATTTGAAGAAAATGATTCATGAAGACATATGGAAACATGAACAAGAAAGACATAAACCCATGATATGAAATCGATGAATCTCTTTCTTTCTATAAATAAAAATCTATATTGAAAAGCTTCAATATGCTTCAGGCTTGCAAAAGTCATGTTACATTCCATTTGAATAAATATTTATACAGAGTAATTACAAAAGAAATTGTTATTCGATCCTAGTGATATATTTGAATTCTAAAAATGGATTGATTGGATCAAATAATCCCTGAATTTCTTCAACCATTGAAGCAAAACCTCCTCATTTTTTTGACTAGTTTCCAAAATTAAACTTGTAACAAATGTGAAAAAACAGGATCCATTAGATCAACCCCGATATGTTATCGTGACTGTTTATCTCATCTTTATTAATCCCACTATCATTGGGAATTTGTTTTATTTGGATTTATACAACAAAGGTGATGCATCCCCCCCTACTCTCCTTCAGGCTACGTGACCTCCTGGTCAAGGATCTTCGATTCTGTGAGCCAAATTGGCTCTCCGAAACCTTGATGGTATCACTCTGTAATTGAACACATTCTCTTTCGGCCTTTTGGTGTAGGTCTTATGGCACCCACAACCTCTCCCTTCGTGCTACTAAACTATCATGTTTCAAGTGCTAGCCCCTTTTCCACCAGCCCCTTCCTGGATGTGACCTTGGGCTATGACCTCACGTAAACACGTGATTGGGGGGTGGCCAAAAGTGGTTTTAGACCACACTTCTTTTCTCCCCGCAATTCACCATCAATCGCCACACGTCCCTTTTGCATCTTCTAACCCCCAAATTGAGTGTGACCATTGATCTCACGATCTCGGATGAGGCCTCTCGATCAACAACTCAGATCTGCCCCTTTCAAAACAACAGATCAGATCTACCCTTTTCAAATCAACAGTCATGATTTGATTCACGATTCAGGTTTCAAAGTTTTCAACTCTCAAACCTTACTTTCTCCGCAATGACATATCTCCTGCCATGTGTCCTCCTCAATCGACAACTCTAACCGTTTCGGGATTTTAGACTTCGGAAATCTCAACTCTCAACTTTAACTTTCCCTCGAAGTGCGCAGACTTTTCCACGTGTCCTTCTGAATCATACGACTGAGATTTACTTTGCATCTTTACCCGGAGTCCATGGATTTGCACCACATGTCCTCTAGATCTAACGGTCTAGATTCACTTCGGACTTCGGGTTTCGGAAAGTTCAAATCTCAACTGAAACCCAAATACATTTATCCAAAGATCGTGATCCATCGCCACGTGTCCCTTTCGATCTGATAGTCCATATTTACTTCAGACTTCGGGTTTCAGGAGCTTCAACTCTCAACTAAAACTCTCGAAGTGATTTTTCCCAAAACCTCTGATCTGTTGACATGTATCTCCTCGCGATCAACTACCGGGATCTACTTCGGCAATTTCACTTCTTCCTCATCCACAAAATTTCAGAGTTATGGATCTTGCACCACCTATCTTTCTTGACGATGGAGGGTCCCAAATTACTTCGGGACTTTGACAGTCCTCTCTCCTTTGCGCTTCAAGATACTTAAATCTTGCGCATCTTGTCCAGATCCAACAATCTAGAATGATCTCGCTCCCCTTGGATGGATCTTAACTGATAATTTGGGAATTTTTTAGATCTTCACTCCTTTTGAATATTTCTCCTTGCTATCCCTTCCAAGGTTGATTCCTTTGAGGATTTTTATCTCCCACGCACTCCTTGCGTTCCAAGGATCTCAACAAAATCAGATCAAAGGTTTTCTTTGGAAGAAATTATTCTCGCACTCCTTGCACTCCTCTATTCTGGTTCTTCGAGACTTAGTCGCACCTTGACATTGTGCACTCCTTGCACTTGGTCTAAGTTCCCATTGTTCCTTCTGAACTCTTCTAAGTCAATTTAAGAATCTGTCGACGCACTCCTTGCGTACGATATAGAGACCTTGCATACGAGTTTCAGAAGAGAAGCAATTGAAAATTATCCAGTTTCATCACAAATTCATATCATCAATTATAATAACCATACATAAACGAAAATGAACTAAAGCACATATAGAATATATCATTCATTCAATCACACATCATAATGAACATTGTCCAAGGAATTGAAAAAAATTTGTCTGCTCTATTCATTCATGAAATAAATTTACATAGTATTACAGTTCTTCACTGTGTCTTTCTTATACTCTTCTACTCTACTCTTCTCTGCTCTCCCTTGTCTCTCCTCCAATACAATACAACAACAACACAAAAGCTATCTAAAAAGTCGCTCTTCGATCTCTTCTCTGTCCTGTATGCAACCTATCCTATCAGTTTATGGTGGTTACCTGCTTTGTCCTATTACAATAACTATTAGTTATTACCTGATAAGGGCTCCCACTCCCTATCTGTAACTCCTTACAGTCGTATAATACTTTACAAACCAAATATATTAAAAAATGTTGTTTCCAAAATATCTCAACAACTTGTTTTCCTTTTGAATTAAATGTTGATTTGAAATTTTGTCATGACGAGATGTCATATTCATGCCTCCACGCTTGTGTCTTCGACTTTGAAAGCGGTTCTCCTGCATCATACTCCTCTAGATAAAATATTCATGGAAGCATATCCATGATCTCCTGCATTGTTTTTCCATGCTTCAAAATATCGGGTTCAGTGACCCAACTTGAATATTCCACTGGATGATATTTCCACTTCACTAAGTATTCATGATATGTCTTCCTCCTGGTATTCTTTCCAACTCTTTGTTCTATGGTTTTCTCCATCTGAGGTTTTTCTTCCCACTGAAATTCTTTTTGATCATCTGATTCTCCTGCACCATCTCTCCTATAAGTAAAAAGGTCTACAACATTGAATATCGATGATATACCAACATTTTTTGGCAACTCAATTTCATAAGCATTGGCTACAAATTTTCTGAGAATCTTGCATGCTCCTATCTTTTTCATCTTCAATTTGTTACATGTTCCCCTTGGAAACCTTTCTTTTCTCAAATGAGCTAAAACTTCATCTCCTACTTCAATTGAACTTCTCTCCTCTTCTGATCAACTCTGTTCTTATCTTTCAGGATGTTGTCCTGTAGCTGTTCTCTGACTCTGTCATGGTGTTTTTGCATTTCTATTGAAAAATATTCTGCTTTGGAATCTATACACATTCTCCATCCTCCATCCTTTTTTGGACTCAACACATTTGGTATTGTGCATTGGCTTAGGCTTTCCCTGACTAAACCTTTATCCAACAACTCTTGGACTTGATTTTTGACTTCCTCATTATCTCTAGGTGTCAACCTATAAGTTGCTTTGTTTGGTAAACTAGCTCCTTGAATAAGGTCAATATGATGGCTTATACTCCTAATGGGGGGAAATGAGTGAGGTAACTCATCTACTACTATGTCAGCAAAGTTTTCTAACAATTCCTCGATTTCTCCAAGTAAATCCTCCACAAAATTATTTGTAAGGATAACTCTTGGCTTCCTCACTATAGCAAATTGCATATCCTGCTCATTCTTGACTTCATTCAAGAGTTCCTTCCCACTCATGGGAAGTATACTTGAACTAGCTTCCCTCTTTTTCTCTTTGTCTTCTATTGGCAACAAAATGTATGTCCTACCATTCTTTTCTAAGGTATAAGTATTTTTTTATCCCATCATGCATAACGTTTCGGTCAAAATTCCATGGTCTCCCCAATAAAATATGACAAACATCCATAGGAATTATATCACATAATATTTCATCCCTATAACCTCCTATTTTAAATTAAACTTGGCATTGTTGACTTACCATTACTTGATTTCATTTCTCCAACCATGATACCTTGTATGGGTTTGGATGTGCAGTTGTCTTCAATTCCAGTTTCTCCACCATATCTGTGGATACTAGAATTTCATTGCTCCCACTGTCTATGATCATCTTGCAAACTCTGTCTTTTGTCTTGCAAGCAGTTCTGAACATAATTGTTCACTAAACTAGTTTCTCTACCTCCTTCTATGATTTAAGAATAACTTTCCTCGTCATGAGGTTCTTTCCTCCTTCTATTGCTTCTTCTTCCACATTATTTTTTGCTTCAGAAATGTGTGATTCTCCTCCTTTTGTGTCTTTCTTCTTCTCTGGGCATTCCCAAGACATGTGCCCTGTCTTTCCACATGCATAACATCTAAATTCACCTCCTCTGGCTCTTCCTCTTCCTCTAGGAAAAGAGATTCTTCCTCCATGTTTCCCTTCTCTATAACTTCCACCTTTCTCAAGGTGATTATGCTACTTTCCATCTTCATGCTTTGGTTTCTGGGACTTCTCTTTGTTGGTTCCCTTACCTCTGCTTGAATTTCCTCCTCTATTTCATTGGCTTTTATTTTTAGCCAATTTCTCTTTAGCTTTCAAGGCTTCTTGATAAGAATTCTCAAATTTACTAACAAACATCATGTTGATCTCCTCTTGTATTTCATATCTTAGACCATTGATATACCTGGCTTCTTTTTCATCCTCATTCTCTTTCTTTCCATCCCTGATGTTGAGTCTGTAAAATTCCTCAGTGTATTCCTTCACTGATAAGATTTTCTGTCTAAGGTTCTGCAACCTTCTGAACATATTTATTTGATAGTCCTTCGGGATAAATTTTTCTTTTATCTTGGCTACCATCCTATCCCAGATTTTAATTTTCTTCTTTCTTTTGCATCTGTGATTAGATTGCAGTTCGTCCCACCATATTTCTACATGACCCTTCAGTCTTGTCACTGCATGCTTCACCATCTTGTCTTCTTTGATATATTCGTAATTGAATTACATGTCCACAGCTCGTACCTAATCCAACAATTCTTCAACTTCTAAATTGACTTCATACGTTGGTACCTCTATTTTTTCTCTGGCTCCTATTCTTGAAACAACTTTGAATACGCAGTATTATACAACATTATCTGCTACATATTCTTTGATTTCAGCTTCACTGATATCTCCAGTGTCTAGTTCTCTCCTTTGTGTTGTTTCCATGGCATTCAATATCATTCTGAGTCGCCTAATTTCTTCTTCAATCTTTGGATTCGCTCTGCATCTTCTGGGTGGCATGATTCCACTACCTCACCTTCTAATGTCTATAAACATAATCAACTCTTGATACCACTAATAATATCAATTTATCTCCTTTATCCTTTGTATGTTGTCTGTAAACAAATTCAATAGCTCTGATACCACCTGATGCATCCCCTCCTACTCTCCTCCAGGCTACGTGACTTCCCAGTCAAGGATATTCGATTATGTAAGCCAAATTGGCTCTCTGAAACATTTATGGTCTCACTCTGTAATTTAACACATGCTCTTTCGGCCTTTTGGTGTAGGTCCTATGACACCCACAACCTCTCCCTTCGCACTGTTGAATTATCGTGTTTCAGGAACTATCCCCTTTTCCACTAGCCCCTTCCTGGATGTGACCTTGGGCTATAAAATCACGTAAACAGGTGATTGCAGGGTGGCCAAAAGTGGTTTTATGCCATACTTATTTTCTCCCCGCAATTCACCATCAATCGTCACGCATCAATTTTTCAATACCATGGTTTCAATTGCGACCCGATCTCAGATTTTTATATCTCAAGCATCTTCTGACCCCGCAATTGAGCGTGACCATTGATATCGTGATCTCAAATGAGGCCTCTCGATCAATGACTCAAATATTCCCCTTTCAAAACAACAAACCAATTATACCCCTTTTAAATCAACTGTCGTGATTTGCTTCGCGATTTGGGTTTCAGAGTTTTCAAATCTCAAACCTTAATTTCTCTGTGATGACAGATCTGCTACCACGTGTCCTCCTCAATCAAGAGCTCTAACCATTTCAGGATTTTTGACTTGGAAAATTTCAAATCTCAACTTTCACTTTCCCTCGAATTGTGTAGACTTATGCCACATGTCCTCCTGAATCGAACAACTGATATTTACTTAGGGTCTTTACTCGAAGTCCACAGATTTTCACCACATGTCCTCTAGATCTTACGGTTCAGATTCACTTTGGACTTCAATTTTTAGAAAGTTAAATTCTAAACTGAAACCCAAATACATTTATCCTTATCTTGTGATCCATCGCCATGTGTCCCTCTAGTTCTGATGGTGTAGATTTACTTCGCACTTCGGGAGTTTCAACTCTCAACTGAAACTCTCGAAGTGATTTTTCTCGAAGCCTCTGATCTGCAAACACGTATCTCCTAGCGATCAACGACCATGATCTACTCCAATGATTTCACCTCTTCCTCATTCACAAACTTCTGAAGTTGTGGATCTTGCACCGCCGATCCGTCTTGACGATGGACGATCCAAAATTACTTCGGGACTTTGACAGTCCACTCTCCTCTGTGCTTCAAGAGACTTAAACCTTGTGCACCTTGTCCAGATCCAACGATCTGGAATGATCTCACTCCTTCCTGGATGAATCTTAACCAATAATTTGTGAAGGATTCAGATCTTCACTCCTTTTGAATATTTCTCCTCTCTATCCCTTTTGATCTTGATTCATTTGAGTATTTTGATCTCCCACACACTCCTTACGCTCCTGGTATCTCAGCAAACTCAGAACGAAGGTTTTCTTTAGAAGAAATTATTCTCACACTCCTTGCCCTCTTATGTTCTTGTTCTTAGACACTTAGTCGCTCCTTGACGATGTGCACTCCTTGGACTTGGTATAAGTTCCCATTGTTCCTTTTGAACTCTTCCGAGTCAATTTAAGACTCTGTCGACACACTCCTTGCGTATGATATGCACACCTTGCATATGAGTTTCAGAAGAGAAGCAATTGAAACTTATCCAGTTTCATCACAAATCCATATGATCAATTCTAACAACCATACATAAACAAAAATGAACTAAATCACATAAAAAATATATCATTCATTCAATCACATATCATAATGAACATTGTCCAAGGAATTGGAACAATTCTGTCTTCTCTATTCATTCATGAAATAAAGTTACATAGTATTACAATTCTTCACTGTGTCTTTCTTGTACTATGCTACTCTACTCTTCTTTTCTCTCCCTTGTCTCTCCTTCAATACAATACAACAACAACACAAAAAAAATCTAAGAATTCTCTCCTCAACTTCTTCTCCTTCATGTCTATGACCTATCCTATCAGTTTCTAGAAGTTACCTACTTTGTCCTATTACAATAACTAACAGTTATTACCCAATAAGGACTCCCACTCCCTATCTGTAAATCCTTACAGTCGTATAAGACTTTACAAACAAGATATATTAAAAAATTTTGTTTCCAAAATATCTCAACAACTCGTTTTCCTTTTAAATTAAATGCTGATTTGAAATTCTATCATGTTGAGATGTCATATCCCCACCTCCACGCTTGCGTCTTTGACTTTGAAAACGATGCTCCTACATCAAAAGGCTTTCACAATTGGTTTGAATACAAGTGAATGGCCTATAGAACCTTAATTTTATGTTACATTTAGGCCACGGGACCCAACTTTATCAATTGGCCTTCTCTGAACATGTGGAAGGTATTGATTGTCTATAAAAATGCTTCTCTAGTGTGATTTACTTTAATACACATAATTGAATCTGGACTGTCGATCGGTCTTATTTGACGAAATTATGAGATTTCATCTCAATCGTCCATTGGGTTGCATTTTCAGAGCTATAGAGAAGTTGAATACTCCTACGAGGGAGGTCCAAGATTTAACCTCAATCATTTATCTAGATCCACAAGTGATGTGAGATATGGACTGTCCATATATAGTGTACCATCATAATAAGGGTACGATCACTAATGATGTCCACAATGACTCGTTGTGGCTTGACATATGTCTGTACTAGTATTGAAGTGGAATCCAGGTGTGACACATGTCACCTGGGGGTTGGTCCCACTAGAAGAATAACGTGGCATCATGACAAGGGAGGACTCTGAGATTGCATCTGAATCGTTAGTCGAAGGTGTCTTTGGAGTGATTTTTATTTTTCATCAGAAGTGATCCATCAGAGTGGTCAAAAGATGTGGTACTTCACAGTTGGAACTCAAAGAATAAATCAAGACCATCCATTGTAGTGTCCATAAAATGAAGGATAATCGTTGATCTATTGTAAACAAAACCCAAAATCAGATTAGGCCTTGACGACGTCATGCTAACATTGGTCTAGAAACATGGAAACTCAACATTGGTCCATGATGGCATAGAAGTATCTAATAGGTGTAACACATGTCACCCAGTTTTGGAGTGCAATGGCAGACCAACACGTCATCTGGCTAAAACTTTAGGGCATGAGAATGAATCTAGATTGTTGATCAAACTTTGTTGATAGTGGTCCGCGATCACATATGAGTCACCCATTGGAGTGGTCAAGGAATATGGGACTCCAAAACTACGAATCTGATATCAACTCTGAACCATTGATCAATCCCATGCCCAATGGAGTTGCAAATGGATCTGAATCGTTTGTCGGACAACAAATTAACGGTCACAATTAAAATACTGTTGGAACAATTTTTCAGAGCATCCCAAAGATTTAGAACCTTGAAACACTAGTTTTACCACGTGGAAGAGATCCATCCATCCATATGAAAGAAGATCAATGACTCATGTGGAATCTTGAAATTCAAATATGAAAGAAATGTGTCCATGAATTTGTGCGAACTGTGCTGGTAGTTGAAATCGATCCATGGTCGCGAAGGAGAAATTCACCAACATAGATCAATTTGTAATATTGTTTCTGTAGGTGTGGAGTCGACATGCTATTGCACATTAAAGCTTGTTTATTTTTGAGTTGCACTAATTGTTAATTTTAGTGTTTTTCGATCGACGCTTCACATTCATCGAGATATACATGTAGGTAAAAATTACTTTAAATTAGTTATAACACTATCAACTTAAATAAAGCACCTTCCAAATTTGATAAATAAATACAACTAAGTCCTAAATTAATACAACTTTAATCTTTATCGAAAATATTTATAACTAATACTATATACGAATTTAAAGGTTAAACTCTAATTAAATCTATATTTTATCAAAACTTAAAACCAAACATAAAGTCATCTTACCACAAGAATAAAAACAAGAAATAATACAAAATTCAAAATCTTTATTAATCAAGAATTTTTTTAAAAGTAGACTAAAATAGAAATCAAAATGACTATTCTAGTAAAATTCTGAATTTTATTTAGAATTTTAACCTATGTTACAACACCACCCATAGACTAATGGACACACAAAGGTGGTCAACATGATTATTTTCCATATCATAAGGATGTACAATTCCAAACATCCATGCACATGGGACAAGAGCCCTCCTTATGTTCAAGATACCTACAATATATCCCTCCACAACTCTATTGGCCACAACCCTTTTCAGGTGTGCTTGGGGTTCTAGCCATTGACAACCATTGACGTATCTCTGGTCATTGCAGTCGTGCAAAAAGATTCCTCCTATGCTGATACCAAGTCCGATCGAGCAACCATTTTTTCTTAGTGAATCCATCACATTGAACAATAGGTTCATGACATTTTGCATAAATCCAATGCCAAGTACCATCAACGCCATGATCAACATTGGGTAGCACACAAGTTTCAGGTGGGAGATAAGGTATGGTTGCATTTTTAGAAAAATGACATCACAGGAACCCATCAAAAGCTCCACCCACTTTGATACAAGCCTTACACCACCACCAAGGCTCTAAGTGAGAACAATTTTTAATTAAGTATTCCTCTTTTCCTTGGATTACACCCAATATTTAATGTGGAACTGCTTCGACCATATTTTACGCCTCTCTTGGAAACTTCGAATGCGGGTGAGAACTTGGCCCCTACATAAATCAATCTTGAATACAATGAATGGGAAATATTTGATTGAATCATGGACACCAAAATGAAGGGAACCCGCAAGAAAAACATCCAACTCTATCGGGTCATCAAAGAAGGGCATATTATTTACCAAGGAAAGTGGCTCACTAGGATTCAGATTCAATGGAAGTTTCCCCATGTAATGGAGGAACTTGATGCAATGAGGAATTTTTATTCCTAATTTGGGAGGACTGATCCAGGTGGATTTTGGTGGCCACCCACCTGTGCCACTAATTCAGAATGGTTCCACATCTTGGCAATTTGTCTACAGTTTTTTGGGTCCCAAACTTTTGTGGTCGTTTTAAGTCCCTAAGTGACATTTTTCTGACGTGGAAGTGCCTAATATATGCTAGAGGCATGCATTAGGCCATTCATAATGTGTAATTCTTGTATTGACCTTTTAAACAAGCTACAAATCACCCTAAATGGAGATCGTAAGTAAAACTAACGCCCCCATGCAGTTCATGTATCAACTAACAACATTGAGGACCCACAAAAATTTGGCGTTTCATCTTCTAGGGTTAGGTTTCTTGATGTTTATGTTTTTCTCATTGATACTTTATGTTAAAATTCCTTTTAAAACCTAATTTTAATCATCTTCTCGCAAACGAGCGTAGCCATAACATCTCTATCTTCAAAGATAAGCTACCACCATTCTAGCTAGCTTGTGTGCTTTCAATTTTACAGTATTTTGTATTTCAGGTAGTCACTAATAGAATCTGAGTTTATTTCTATTACTGTGTTTATTTCAATATATATATGTTTTTACTTTTTATATATTTACCTTCATCTTGTTCTCAATACAATTCATATCAGTGGTAGCAAAGTTGTCTGCTCCTTGTCGTTTCTTAGTTCATGTCCCCGACAAGGTCAGGGTATAAATATTTTGGTCTCAGAAGGACCGATCTCTCCAAACCAAGAGGCCTCACATGGTGGAAGAAAAGAGAGACAACGGGGCAGGAAATCCTATCAAATTGTTGCTAGAGGAATCCCTCGTGCAAAATAGGAACAAGATGATGGATAATTTCACCTAGATCCTTCGACGACTGCCAACGACGATGGTGACACCTTCAACCACCAGTCTCTTAGGAGGTGCAACACGCTTCAAGGTACAATTAAAGTTTGATATTCCTTTATTTGAAGGTCAGATAAACATTGAACCTTTGGAAAAATGGTTAAGTCTGCTAGAGGGTTATTTCTCTATCCAAAAATTTTCCAACAATGAAAATATCACCGTCATGATCCTTAACACTCTTCCCCATGTCAAATATTAGTCGGAAACTTACTGTGAGAAACATGTTAGAGACGATTCTAAAATTTTTAGGCCATAACCCACTTGGGAAAAACAAATTGATGCCCCTAAGGAGCAATACTACCCTATTGGAAACTATGATGACCAATACAAAAGATGACCAACTTTGCATTAGGAGAGAGACTAGAAGGTACCATAGTACAACAAAATATTCCATACCTTGTGCACAAAGTTGGGTATTAAAGAGTCTTAGCAACACCTGTTCCTGAAGTACTACAGTGGAATACATAGGTACATCCAAACATATATGGAGTTTCTAAACATCTCCTCACTGGGAGCCTCTTACCAATATCGTGTCAAGATTGAGAAAAAATTCAAGAAAAGGAATAAGTGGGATTTCATCTCTACAAACTCATCACAACATAAGCATGGTAAATGTGTCCCTAAATTCAAAATAAAATGATAGAGTATGGATGGACATACCCAGGAAAACAAGTCCAAGCCACCAACAAGGAAGGGTATAGGTAAGACAAAGAAGGACACTAGAAAGTGGTGTGAATTCCATAAAATACCTTTGCACAACAATAATGAATGTCACTCCAAACAATCATTGTTGGCGGAGACAAAATCCTTAGAGTTAGATGCCAACTCAAAATATGATTTGGAAGCCAATAAGTAAATAGAATCATTGATGCAAAACCAAGTTTCATCGTCACTACCACAAACATCTAGCTAGAGGAACTAGAGGATTATTAATAAGGGGACCTCTTCCACTCATAGATGTGGGTGAAGGGGACCCCCCTCCATTTCTTTTTTGACAAAATTAGCTAGAATAACCTAATATCAACAAAGTTCATCAAGATGATAAACCTAACAATGATGCCACATCCTTAGCCATATAACATCGGTTGGCTCATTCAGGGATGGGGAATGTGCGTCAGTCAACAATGTCTCCTGCACGATGACATCAAACCCTTCAAAGACAAGGTACTGTGTGATGTTTCCCCCCTTGAATTTTGTGATGTTATTTTGGGTCAACCAGATATGTGGAAGTGACATTGTTTTTATGAATCTAGGCCCTGTGGTGTCATTATTACTTTAGGAGGTCAAATATACAAGGTACCATAGGAAGTCCCAGCTACTGGGGTCTCTTTAATATATATGAAGTGGTGTTGGAAGGTGGTTTCTTAGAACACCATATTTTTCCTCGTTATGGTCTGATCAGAAGGTGAACAAAATGTCATTGCAACTTCCAAAACCTCTATACGAGGTCTCTCTACACAACAATAGTAGGTGGAAAATATAGTAGAAGATCACAAAGACATTGTTTCCTCGCCTACTGGGGTTCATTTTCACTATCAGTTAAAGCACTCAATTGATTTGAGAATTGGTGCTCCTATTTATAATGACCCTATATACAAGCATTCCATTATTGAGAATGAACAAATCAAACATCGTATCCGAGAACCAATTCTGAAGGGCCACATCGTACCAATATACTTACCTTGTGGGAGCCCAATTTTTCTGGTATAGAATAAGGATAGGACATGGTCAATTTATATTGATTGTAGAGCACTAGACATTATCATAGTTAAAAACCAAATTTGGCTCACGAATTAAATATCCGAAATACTTGGAATACAATGCAGAAATCCATATGGATATATATATATATATATATATATAACATATGAGATAGTATGATATGATTACAAATGAGAAATGAGGGTTGTATATATACCCACGTAGGGGTTCCCTTTCATAAGAGACATGACTGTTGGATAAGACATGTCTTTTCATTATGATGTATTAATTATTATTATTATTTAATAATTATTTATTTATACCTATTTCTATATATTTATGTTCATAACATTTTCTTTCCATTTGGAAATGCTTTGTCCTCAAAGTGTGTTTATGGAGAGGCTTAAGTCTTTGTTCTGGATCACAATTTCTTCAGATGATTCTTTGTTGTTTTTTATTTTAGGATTGACAATATGAAATAATATGAGTGACGAAGAGTTGAGAAGAACTGTTGAGTTGTGAAATGGCCAGACCATCCTAAGTCAATATTATGTGGAACATTGCTCTTCTACGATGAATGGTTATCATGAGACTTAATTGCATTGGTATCAATATATTTTGGAAAATAAGTTAGGCATTCCCGTCCTAAATGATATTGATACTCTGAGTATTTAAGATATCTACTTTTATGGTTTGGATGTCGATAAGGATGTTATTTTCCCTTATCATGTTTGTAGTGTTTTCTTGGTTTAATTTCGGTATATAATTTTCTTCTTTATGCGTTGATGTTACATTCTTTATTGCTAAATTTACACTTGTAATTTATATTATTTGTACTCCAACATATGACATTGTCTTTATTCAATTGACTTTGCATATTCCTGAGCTGTGATGTGGATTGGATCTGTAATTGTTCCATTTTCCATAACTTGGGTTTGTTCATCAAAGAACTTTGATGTTTCCTTTTCTATAAGAAATTCTAATTTATTTTCTAGAGACTTCTTATCATTTTAAATATTTTTTATTTTCATAAGTAGGTTTTGATTATTATTTTTTAAATGTTAATTTTCTTCATTATCTGATTTGTCAATATCTTTAATGTCTATATTTTCAAGTTTCTCTTCTTTCAACTTTTTGATTTCTTCTAGTAACCCTTGATTAAGGTTCTTCAAATGAGAATTTTCTTCATTTTTTTCTGATAGTTTCTTCTTGAGAACTTGATTCTCTTTTTCTAATGTTTTATTAATATGCTTCGTGGCCTTGGACTTCTTGAATTGTGCAATTAATTTATGACTATGATCTTTTTAGCGAGAAATTTCTTCGTTTTTATCCATGATAGCTTCATCAAAATCTTTTTTCATCCTTGATATTGACTTTTGATTTTCTTGAAGGATCATATTAAATATATCTTTAAAGTATTTTGACGAAGGTATTATCAATTTTGACCTCATAGTAGTGTCTTGAAATGTCACCATCTTCTCCTTAAAGGGAAATGTCACAAAGTTTTTCTCCATCTTTAAGATGAAGGTACCTTGATTTTTAAACTAGGGTAACTCGAGAATTATGTCAATCTCTTATTTATACACAGTTGTAACATTGAATTGAGATATATATTCATAATCATAAATTTTCACTTGTAACTCCTTATTTCCATATCATTTCCAGTGAAAAGTATCTTCCTTTTCAATTATATTTGACTCTGGTATTAATAATTGATTTTCCAAATTATATTAATGTAATGCTCCTTGTGGTTCTTGTTGATAATGATTCTAATATATTTTCCTTTCACATTTCCTTTTAGTTTCGTTCTTCTACTACCACTTATTCCTTGGAACAACCCTTGGCTCAATTAAGCAGGTACAGTGACGGTCGGGTCAAGAAGATGATGCAACGACTCTCCAATTGTGATTTGAAACTCGATAACACCCCATACCCAATAATGATTGGTTTGTATAGAGTGGTTCGACCACCAATTAGATGGATGGTAGTATATATGTTGGTGGATGTCTGAACCATATAGATGAAATTGTTCGTTGCCATCCACAATAGTCAGAATTAATTATTTAAGACACAAATGGACGTGGTAGTATGACCTTCAAATTATTATTTTCAATTGTTGTATGGATGGATCAGATGTATATTGAGTCTCTAGAGATCGTACATATTTAATTTTAATTTGCAGAAAACTATACAAAATTGTAAATGTGGTTGTATGAATGAAACAATGGTACAAAACGAATAAGGAAACAAAAATGTATGGACGAGTGATAGCTGGAAAGAAACAACAATGGCTGGGTGTTATAGAAGCACAAATGGTGCGTGTACGGTGAACTAAATTTTTGATCATATAGAATAAAATATGGTACTTGTATTGATCATCAATTGTACGGATAAATGTGTATGAAATTCACAAGGAATAGTTTTGTAGTGATTGAGTGTATGTCTGGAAGTGTACGAACACCAAAAGAAGTGGAAAATGTGTACAACATGTATCAAATCATATGACATTGCAATTTGTATGGATATGATGGTAGACACAACCAATCGTGCAATGTACAAATTCTATACATGATTATGAAAGTAACTGTACGGACATACATTATGGTTGATGTGTATGAATTTGGTTTTTATTTTTTAAGTTTTTTTAAAAATTTTGTCTAGTTTTGATTTTGTTCCCAAATAGTTCTCTATTAAGTTGTATGGAAAATTAAACTGATTGGCGACTATTGTACGAATGACAATATGTTGGGACTTCAAATTTTATTTGCAAGAGACTTTGTTGTTTTATTCTTCTTGTAGCAGCGAAA
The DNA here is from genome assembly GCA_009831015.1 of Picea engelmannii. NCBI lineage: Eukaryota > Viridiplantae > Streptophyta > Pinopsida > Pinales > Pinaceae > Picea > Picea engelmannii. The sequence continues at coordinate 457,043 of ML792375.1, read as the reverse complement.
TATATATATATATATGTATGTATGTATGTATGTATATGTATATGTATATGTATATGTATGATGCGTTAAGTTATATGACATGATGTGTTACTACCTTGATGTAGACAGGTGCTGCTGACTCCGTTTCATTGAGTGTGCAGGGTTTCGGACCTTGAGGATGCAGAGGCATCGGTGGAACTCCCTTGGACTCCGGATTGAG
>ML792375.1:437976-452829 GCA_009831015.1 Picea engelmannii | reverse complement strand
CTGGTTGCATTCTGTCATTGCATTCATGATGGCATTTGATAAACTTCATTTTATAGTTATTTAGGGTGTGATGTTATTTATATGGAATTGTGATGAGGATCATATGTCGATGTAATTAGACGGTTCTTGTTTCAAAAAAAAAAAAAAAAATATTGCGCTTATCACTAGAATGGTTGTCGTAACGGTGTTGGTCGTTACAGCGATGAAGTTACAATAACTTTACCATAAAATAAATCAACATTACATTTATATTACCATAACCTTGCCAATGAATTAATGATAAAAAGAAATCGATACCGTATCATTACAAATGAATAACAATGTCTCGTATCTTTATAATCCCATAACTTTGCATTTGAATAAACAATAAAATTAACTATCATGTCACCCACACTAACATTATATTCTTATTTTATTATGCCATAACATTCTACCTTTACATATTGTAAGACCATATAATATAGTGGCAATACAGTCACACATTCCCATCCCAATTATGTTATCCTCCATTTACGCAGTTTCCCAATTCTTATTATTCCCTTCTTTCCCCTTTTTATTAGACCCAAAATGGTAGTTACACTATTAAATATTTCCAATTTATTATTTATTTAATATCTTTTGTACTTTCACAAGTTAGGAAATAATTTCTTCTTTAAAAAATTTTAAATCCATTAGTTTTAATTAAATTCTTACTCTCTTCATTTACCCCAAGAATTTTATGAAGACCAAACTATTACATAAGTGGGTTTTTGTTTAAATTTTTATTTTTATTCTAGGGTCTTTTTCTTAAGGTTAGACTAAATTTTTACCCTAGAAAAGTTTTAGACTTAGGACTTAGATTCTGAACTGGGTGACACTTGGTTAAGGAAGTTGTTTAAGGATTTCTTAAGGCATTAATGTCTTAGGGCCATCTAGTTTTGTTTCTTCATCATCATCAATGCGACGTGCCCTTCAGGATGCACTACGTGCTCCAAGGTTGCCACTCGCCTCATTCGTTTCTTTTGCGCGACGTTCCCTTTAGGATGTACCACATGCTCCAAGGGTGCCACTCGCTTCTTGTGGTTCTTTTGCGTGACATGCCCTTCAGGATGCACCACATGCTCCAAGGGTGCCACTCGCTTCTTGTGGTTATTTTGCGCGACGTGCCCTTCAGGATGCACCACATGCTCCAAGGGTTCCACTCGCCAACTTGACTGATTGGTAGACATCTATAACCCCTAGAGTCAACACTCCGCCAGGTGAACTTGTGGGAGACTAAGGGCTCTAAGGAATAAGGTCCTCGCCTTATTGCGTGCCCCTTAGAATCATCGTGAGCGACTGTCGCAGTCTTCCCTCACAGCATCGTGGATCCTCTCGAACTAGGTAATCGTTAACCTACAGTTCGAGCCACGGTGGGAGTGCTAGTAGGCTGTGGTAGGTCTGTTGTCCACACCTCTCCCTCAACCTCTCTGGAAATCGTGTGTGGCACCTTTACTCCATATGTGAGTCTGGTCGGCAAGATATCGTCAGCCTGCATCATCAACAGTTGTGTCAGAACATGTCAACATCATATCATCAAATCAATGAAATATCACAGTAAATAAATCAACCCAATAACACACTCCCTGACTCAATCCGGAGTCCAAGGGGTTCCATTGATGCCTCTGCATCCTCAAGGTCCAAAACCCTGCACACTCAACAAAACTGAGTCAATAGCACCTATCTACGTCAAAGAAGTAAAACATCATGTCATCTATCATAACGCATCATAATCAAGGATAAATGTTTTAACATCATAAAAGTCCAGATCACTTGCGAGCAAGTGTCCTCAAAGAATAGGTTTTCTCAGTGTGCCAGAGAGGGATGTTACATACACCCCCTCTTGGTCTAAACTTCGTCCCGAAGTTTCTCAATATAAATGCCGAAATTAAATTACCACAGTATCATAAGTCTATCTATCAAACAAAAATGGGAAACTGCTCATGCATAACATATGTGTCCTCCCAGGTCACCGAGTGCGGACTATAACTGTCCCACTGGACCTTGACCTGATCTACCGTTCGACGTCGTAACTGTCGAATGTGATGATCTAATATGTAGACTGGCTCAGCCGTGAGCGCTCCCTCGTCCGATACCTGGAAGGAACTCATGTCAATCACGTGTGTAGGATCACTAATATAATGTCTCAAAACAGATACATGAAAAACATCGTGAATATGCCTCAAAGAATCAGGCAAGGCTAATCGATAGGCCACGGGCCCCTTTCTCTCCACAATATCGAAAGGTCCCACGAACCTAGGAGAGAGTTTAGCTCCCTTTCCAAACTTGATCAAACTCTTATGCGGTTTAACCCGCAAGAAGACTCGATCGCCGACCTCGTAACTACGGTCGACTCAGTGCGCATCGACATAACTCTTTTGTCGATCCTGCGCTTCTTTAATCCTTTGTCTTATGGTTTTCATTTTCTCTTCCATTTCTTGGATCGCTTCTGGTCCCACCAGGACCCTATCCTCAAGTCGATCCCAACTCAAGGGTGTCCGACACGGTCGCCCATAAAGAAACTCAAAAGGCGCCATATTAATGGTGCTCTGGTAACTGTTGTTATAAGTGAACTCTACTAGAGGCAAGAATTCCTCCCAACTCTTTTGTTGGTCCATCACGTACATGCGCAACATGTCTTCCAAGGTTTGGTTCATTCATTCTATCTTTCTGTCAATCTCTAGGTGATACACAGTACTAAAATTAAGTTAGGTTCCCAAGGCCTCTTGGAAACTCGTCCAAAATCGTCCAGTAAACACCAATCCTCGATCGGATATAATATTCTTAGGCACGCCATGCAGCCTCACAATCTCATTGATGAAAACTCTCACTATGTTAGGTGTCTGATACGGCGTATGCATAGGAATAAAGTGATCACTCTTCATCAGAGTGTCTACTACTACAAAGATTGAGTCATGTCTCCTTGTCGTCAGTGGCAATCCAACAATAAAATCCATCGAAATAACTTCCCATTTCGATTCTGGAATGGCATGTGGTTGAAGTAATCCTATCGGGTGTCTATGTTCAGCCTTTACCTACTGACACTCTAGACATCTAGCCACAAAGTTGACTATGTCGGCCTTCATTCCCTTCCAGAAGAATAAGGGTTTAAGGTATTCCCTCATCTTCATGACTACTGGGTGAGCCATGTAAACTGCTCTATGAGCCTCGCTCAGGATCAACATCCTCAACTCGTCGTTTGGCGGTACGTAAATCTGACCTCTAAACCTCAATAACCCATTGTTATCAAAAGAAAATCCCTCATATCGTGGTACCATCATTGTGTTTTGTCTGGAAAAACCCTCGACCTCTATGTACCATTCGTCATCACACTGTAATGTCAAAATTTTCTCACGTAAGTTCGTCTGAAGAGGCAACACCGAGAAGATGAGTGGTCTCCGACTCAAATCATCAACTACTCGGTTCACTGTTCGCTTTATGTAAGTAATCTCGAAGTCGTACTCGCTAAGCAATTATGACCAATGCCGTTGTCATGCGTTCAGGTCGCTTTGCGTAAAAATGTGTTGTAGTCCACAATGATTAGTCCTTAATTCAAATTTTCGTCCAACAAGGTAGTGTCTCAAAACCTTCAAGGCATATACGATGGCTAATAACTCCAAATCATGCATTGCATAGATCTCCTCATGCCTTCTCAGTTTCCTCAAAATGTAAGCAATCACTCATCCGTCTTGCATCAAGACTCTGCCTAAACCTTCCTTGGATGCGTCAGTGCATACCAAGAAGTCTGCGTCCATGTTAGGGACCTTTAGTATCAGCGCTGTGGTCAACAACTCCTTAAGCCTTCAAAATTATTCCGTGCACTTCTCATTCCAAACAAACTTCTTATTTTTCTTCTGCAATTCCATGATCGGATTTGCTATCTTCGAAAATCCCTCGACAAACCGTCAATAGTATCCTGCTAAACCCATAAAACTACGCACTTCTGTGACATTCGTCGGTGCAGGCCATTCCATAATAGCCTCAACCTTGGTTGGATCCACGATGATACCTTCGTCGGAGATGACATGCCCTAAGTAGTGAATCCTCGATTAATAAAAAGAGCATTTGGACAACTTCCCATACAATTTGTTCTCTCGTAGACACTGTAGTACTAAGCGCAAGTGCTCGTCATTCTCCTCCATTGTCCGAGAGTAGATCAATATATCATCAATGAATACTTGGAAAAACTTGTCCAAATACTCGCGGAACACCCCATTCATCAAACTCACGAATACCCTTGGGGCATTTGTCAGTCCAAACGGTAAAACAGTAAACTCGTAATGTCCAAATCTCTTCTTAAAGGCAGTCTTAGGGACGTCATCTTCCTTGATCCGTAACTGGTGATACTCTGATCGCAAATCGATCTTGGAGAACACTGTCGCACCCCTCATTTGATCGAACAGATCATCAATTCTTGGTAAGGGATACTAATTCTTGATCATAGCCTTGCTCAGTTGACGGTAGTCAATGCAAAGCCTCCATGATACATCCTTCTTTCGTATAAAAATAACTGGTGCACCCCACGGTGACACACTAGGGCGTATCAGTCCTAGGTCTAACAACTCCTTCAGTTGCATTTTCATCTCTTGCAACTTCGGGGTCGAAATCCGATAAGGTGTTCTTGCTATCAGTTCGGTCCCCGGTTTCAGGTCTATGGTAAACTCCAGTTCCCTTTCTAGCGGCATCCTAGGAATCTCCTTTGGAAATACGTCTGCAAACTCCTTCACCACCGGAATTAGTTCTAGACCTTCCGCTACTCCCTTTTCATTTAGCACAAGGATCGTATAAAGCTTGCACCCCTTGCGCATACTCTTCTGTAACTGTAAGTAAGAGACAAACCTCAGGGATACTCCCTGGTTGCATCCTACAACCACATGTCTCTGTCCTTCATCATCGACCAAGCTCAACCATTTCGTCTTACAGTTGAGTATCACCTCATGCGATTCCAACCAATCCATACCAATCACGATGTCATAAGATCCTAAGATCGTGATGTACAAGTTGACCCTCGTGAAAAATCTCCCAGGTTAAGGGCACAGCCCGTAACCTTTCCTCCAACCTTCTGTTTGGATCCTGAAGCCATCTCTACAAAGCTAAACTCGTCCTGTTCAACTGCCTTTACCTTAATCCTTTTTAGCATTGCACCAGAAATGAAACTCTTAGTAGCACCTAGGTCTATCAAAATACTAAGGGTCTGGTCAGCGATAGTACCTATCGTCTCGAGCACAGTCGATTGGTGCTCTGCCTGGCGTTTATTCACCGTCGCATGAATCCGATGAGCCTTGCCCATATCTCCCACAGTAGTGGGTCCGGCTGATCTGGACACTCTAGTCCTCTCCACAGGACAATCGCACTAGTAGTGTGGCTCCCCACATGTCCAACACCCCTTCTTTATCCCAGTGGTCCTAGTACCCGAAGTAGAAGATGACGGCCCACCGTCCTGGAACCCAGGTCTGTTCTGCTGAACAGGCCTAAAGTGATACTGCTGCGGGCGACGCTGCTGCTGATGTTGTGGTCCTCGATAAGTTTCCCACTGCTGAGGCGGTGGTCGTCGGGGTGTAGTGAAAGTGGATCCTCTCTGGAAGCCACGATATCCCAGCGTATGTCTCACTGGTGTCTGATGCTACGGTGTACCAGATGAACCCTGCCCTGCTGGTCTCACTGGAGTCCTGGTCTGACCCCCACTGATAAGCTCCTCCTCTATTATGAGGGCCTTTTGGACAGCGCCATGCAAGGTTTGAGGCATCAAGATCCTAACCTTTGCACGCAAGCTGCCATTAAGGCCAAACACGAACCTGTTTACCTTGAGCTTCTCAGTGTTAAGGTGCAAAGCATACCGGAGTAACTCCATAAAACATGCCTCCTACTCGGGCACCGTACGACCTCCCTGTCGTAATGCGTTGAACTCATTAAGCTCACGCTCAATGAATTCCTCTGAAAGGTACCTCTCTCGGAACCATTCCTCGAATAGTTCCCATGACACGTCTTCAACGTCCATGTTCAGCTGCGATAGGAGCGTCTTCCACCATAGAAGAGCGCTCCTCTTCAGTTGAAATACCGCCATGCAGACCTTCATGTTGGAGGTATAATCGCGAAGTGAAAAGCACATCACCATATTATCCAACCATGCCTCAGCGGCGGCGCCATCCGGGGCACCAAAGAACTCAGGAAATTTAACCTTCTCGAGTTCACGATGAATGCTACCTGTAACAACCGGTGTGCGCGGCGGAACCTCAGTGGGTGTCGATGCTTTGGCCTCATCTCTGTCCAATCGGTTGATCAGTGCCTCGGACATGCGCTGAAAAGATCTCATCATCCCAACAACATCACCAACTGCTATCTGCTCCTATCCGAGAACCTTCTTGCCTCCCTAGGGGTTAGACCCCTCAGGCATGGATGCTACTAGAGGCATCACGCCTCCTCCCCTAGCACCTCATCGTCTGCCTCCGCGACATCGTCTAACCATGATTACCTACACACACACAATCAACTCGATCAGCAACAGTATAATCAAATCTAATCATGTCAAGGAAATTCGTAGCGAATCCCAAGCTGCAGGTCGAACCCGCTCTAATACCATATGTAACATCCTCCTCGTTAAGACAACAACTCTGATAACAGGTACAATTTTTATTTTTTTATTTTTTTTTATTTTAAGGTGTGTGTGCGCGTGTAAAAAGGAAACAGACACACTTGACTCTATGTCGCCACCCGATGACTAACAAGACGCAACCACGATGATCACAACAAGAAGACATAAGGTGCACAACAAGTAACTGCAAGCATTAAACGACCATAGACATAAGGCGCACAACAAGTAACTGCAAGCATTAAACGACATACTGTGTTATGTACAGTATGAACACAGATGGAGGAATCCATAGTAGTAGATTTTACTATTTCTGCACAGGAAAGCAGGGCGTTTAATCTTAGTTCTTTGCTTCGGAGAGAGAGAATGTCATATAGGTTCCTGGCCGACTGCTCAGGCAGAAACTAGTAATCTCTGTCAGGAGGTCGCAGTGGTGGGAACTCTTCCTTTAAAGAGCCCGAGACTACTGATGTGACCTTAGAGGTGTGTCGCAACAGTGGAAACCCTGCATTTAAAGGGCCCTAGACTCTTGATACGACACTGGATTCTTTACACAAAAATAATCACACACATAGACTTATATACAGAGCGACTAGCTTTATCAAATCGAAGAGTCTGATATCATACAACTGTGAGTTTGGACAATTCCAATTATGGTACTAACCCTGAAATTAATTAACAATCTCAATACATCCTATAATTTACATATACCACAAAATTACAATAACATTATCTTAACAACCTCACATCTTATGTTATAACAATCTTGCAACTAAAACATCAATCACCAATCACATTACTCCTTGTATGCTACCAATGCGAAGAAGTTACAATAACTTTACCATAAAATAAATCAACATTACATTTATATTACCATAACCTTGAAAATGAATTAATGATAAAAAGAAATCATTACTGTAGCATTACAAATGAATAACAATGTCCCGTATCTTTATAATCCCATAACTTTGCATTTAAATAAACAATAAAATTAACTATCATGTCACCCACACTAACATTATATTCTTATTTTATTATGCCATAACATTCTACCTTTACATATTGTAAGAACATATAATATAGTGGCAATACAGTCACACATTCCCATCCCAATTATCTTATCCTCCATTTACTTAGTTTCCCAATTCTTATTATTCCCTTCTTTCCCCTTTTTATTAGACCCAAAATGGCAGTTGCGCTATTAAATCTTTCCCATTTATTATTTATTTAATATCTTTTGTACTTTCACAAGTTAGGAAATAATTTCTTCTTTGCAAATTTTTAAATCCATTAGTTTTAATTAAATTCTTACTCTCTTCATTTACCCCAAGAATTTAATGAAGACCAAACTATTACTTGAGTGGGTTTTTGTTTAAATTTTTTTTTTTATTCTAGGGTCTTTTTCTTAAGGTTAGACTAAATTTTTACCCTAGAAAAGTTTTAGACTTAGGACTTAGATTCTGAACTGGGCGACACTTGGTTAGGGAAGTTGTTTAAGGATATCTTAAGGCGTTAATGTCTTAGGGCCATCTAGGTTTGTTTCTTCATCATCATCAACGCGATGTGCCCTTCAGGATGCACTACGTGCTCCAAGAGTGCCACTCACCTCATTCGTTTATTTTGCGCGACGTTCCCTTTAGGGTGCACCACATGCTCCAAGGGTTCCACTCGCTTCTTGTGGTTCTTTTGTGCAACGTGCCATTCAGGATGCACCACGTGCTCCAAGGGTGCCACTCGCCAACTTGACTGATTGGTAGACATCTATAACCCCTAGAGTCAACACTCCGCCAGGTGAACTTGTGGGAGACTAAAGGCTCTAAGGAATAAGGCCCCCGCCTTATTGTGCGACCCTTAGAATCATCATGAGTGACTGTCGCAGTCTTCCCTCACGACATCGTGGATCCTCCCGAACTAGGTAATCGTTAACCTATAGTTTGAGCCAGGGTGGGAGTGCTAGTAGGTTGTGGTAGGGCTGTTGTCCACACATCTCCCTCAACCTATTTCGAAATTGTGTGTGGCCCCTTTACTCCATATGTGAGTCTGGTCGGCAAGCTGTCGTCAGCCTGCATCATCAACAGTCGTGTTAGAACATGTCAATATCATATCATCAAATCCATGAAATATCAGAGTAAATAAATCAACCCAATAGCACACTCCCTGACTCAATCCAGAGTCCAAGGGGTTCCATTGATGCCTCTGCATCCTCAAGGTCCAAAACCCTGCACACTCAATAAAACTGAGTCAATAGCACCTGTCTATGTCAAAGCAGTAAAACATCATGTCATCTATCATAACGCATCATAATCAAGGATAAATGTTTTAACATCATAAAAGTCCAGATTACTTGCGAGCAAGTGTCCTTAAAGAATAAGTTTTCTCAGTGCACTAGAGCGGGATGTTACATACACCCCCTCTTGGTCTAAACTTCGTCCCAAAGTTTCTCAGTATAAATGCCGAAATAAAAGTACCACAGTATCATAAGTCTATCTATCAAACAAAAATGTGAATTGTTGGTGCATAACATATGCGTCCTCCCAGGTCGTCGAGTGCGGACTATAACTGTCCCACTGGACCTTGACCTGATCTACCATTTGACATCGCAACTGTCGAATGCGATGATCTAAGATGCAGACTGGCTCAGCCGTGAGCTCTCCCTCACCCGATACCTGCAAGGAACTCATGTCAATCATGTGTGTAGGATCACTAATATAATGTCTCAAAATAGATACATGAAAAACATCGTGCATATGCCTCAAAGAATCAGGCAAGGCTAGTCGATAGGCCACGGGCCCCTTTCTCTCCACAATATCAAAATGTCCCACGAACCTAGGAGAGATTTTATATCCCTTTCCAAACTTGATCGAACTCTTATGCGGTTTAACCCGCAAGAAGACTCAATCACCGACCTCGTAACTACAGTCGACATGGTGCGCATCGACATAACTCTTTTGTCGATCATGCGCTTCTTTAATCCTTTGTCTTATGGTTTGCATTTTCTCTTCCATTTCCTGGATCGCTTCTGGTCCCACCAGGACCCTATCCTCAAGCCGATCCCAACTCAAGGGCATCCGACATGGTCGCCCATAAAGAAACTCAAAAGACGCCATCTTAATTGTTCTCTAGTAACTGTTGTTGTAAGCGAACTCTACTAGAGGAAAGAATTCCTCCCAACTCTTTTGTTGGTCCATCACGTACATGTGAAACATGTCTTCCAAGGTTTGGTTCTTTCATTCTGTCTGTCCGTCAGTCTCCGGGTGATACACAGTACTAAAATTAAGTTGGGTTCCCAAGGCCTCTTGGAAACTTGTCCAAAATCATCCAGTAAACACCGATCCTCGATCAGATATAATCTTCTTAGGCACGCCATGCAGCCTCACAATCTCACTGATGAAAACTCTCACTATGTCAGGCGCCTGATACATCATACGCACAGGAATAAAGTGAGAAATCTTTGTCAGAGTGTATACTACTACAAAGATCGAGTCGTGTCTCCTTGCCGTCAGTGGCAATCCAACAATAAAATCCATCGAAATAACTTCCCATTTCGATTTCGGAATGGCATGTGGTTGAAGTAATCCTGTCGGGTGTCTATGTTCAGCCTTTACCTGTTGATACTCTAGACATCTAGCCAAAAAGTTGACTATGTCGGCCTTCATTCCCTTCCATAAGAATAAGGGTTTAAGGTCTGCCCTCATCTTCGTGACTCCTCGGTGAGCCATGTAAACTTCTCTATGAGCCTCGCTCAAGATCAACATCCTCAACTCGTTGTTTGGCAGTACGTAAATCCGACCTCTAAACCTCAATAACCCATCATTATCAAAATAAAATCCCTCATATCGCGGTACCATCAATGTGTTTTTTCCGAAAAAACCCTCGACCTCTATGTACCATTCGTCGTCACGCTGTAAAGTGAGAATTTTCTCATGTAAGTTCATCTGAAGAGGCAACACCGAGAAGATGCGTGGTCTCCGACTCAAAGTATCAACCACTTGATTCACTTTTCCCTTTATGTAAGTAATCTCAAAGTCGTACTCGCTAAACATCTTTGACCAATGTCGTTGTCACGCGTTTAGGTTGCTTTGCATAAAAATGTGTTGTAGTCCACAATGATCAGTCGTTAATTCAAATTTCCGTCCAACAAGGTAGTGTCCCCAAACCTTTATGGCATATACGATGGCTAATAACTCCAAATCGTGTGTTGCGTAGTTCTCCTCATGCCTTCTCAGTTTCCTCGAAATGTAAGCAATCACTCGTCCGTCTTGCATCAAGACTCCGCCTAAACCTTCCTTGGATGCATCAGTGCATACCAAGAATTCTGTGTCCATGTTAGGGACCTTTAGTATCGGCGTTGTGGTCAACAACTCCTTAAACCTTCGAAATTCTTCCGTGCACTTCTCGGTCCAAACAAACTTCTTGTTTTTCTTCTGCAATTCCATGATTGGATTTTCTATCTTTGAAAATCCCTCGACAAATCGTCGATAGTATCCTACTAAACCCATAAAACTACGCACTTCTGTGACATTCGTTGGCGCAGGCCATTCCATAATAGCCTCAACCTTGGCTGGATCCACGGCGATACCTTCACCGGAGATGACATGCCCTAAGTAGTGAATCCTCGATTTATAAAAAGAGCATTTGGACAACTTCCCATACAATTTGTGCTCTCATATACACTGTAGTACCAAGCGCAAGTGCTCGTCATGCTCCTCCATCGTCCGAGAGTAGATCAAGATATTGTCAATGAATACTTGGATGAACTTTTCCAAATACTCGCGGAACACCCCGTTCATCAAACTCATGAATAACCCTGGGGAGTTTGTCAGTGAAAACGGTAAAACAGTAAACTCGTAATGTCCAAATCTTGTCTTAAAGGTGGTCTTAGGGACGTCATCCTCCTTGATCCATAACTGGTGATACCCTGATCGCAAATCGATCTTGGAGAAAGCCATCGCACCATTCATTTGATCAAATAGATCATCAATTCTTGGTAAGGGATACTGATTCTTGATCGTAGCCTTGTTCAGTTGACGGTAGTCAATGCAAAGCCTCCATGATCTTTCCTTCTTTCGTATGAAAATAACTGGTGCACCCCACGGTGACACACTAGGGCGTAGCAGTCCCAGGTCCAACAACTCCTTCAGTTGCATTTTCAGCTCTTCCAACTCCGGGGTTGACATCCGATAAGGCGTTCTTGCTATTGGTTTGATCCCCAGTTTTAGGTCTATGGTAAACTCCAGTTCCCTTTCCGACGGAATCCCAGGGAACTCCTCTGGAAATACATCTGCAAACTCCTTCACCACCGGAAGGTGTTCTAGACCTTCCGCTACTCCCTTTTCGTTTAGCACGAGGATCACATAAATCTTGCACCCCTTGCGCATACTCTTCCGTAACTGTAAGGAAGAGATGAACCTCAGGGATACTCCCTGGTTCCGTCCTACAATCACACATCTCTGTCCTTCATCATCGACCAAGCTCAACCGTTTCATCTTACAGTTGACTATCGCCTCATGCGATTCCAACAAATCCATACCAATCATGACATCATAAGATCCTAAGATCGTGACGTACAAGTTGACCCTCGTGACAAAATCTCCCAGGTTAAGGGCACAGCCCGTAACCTTTCCTCCAACCTTCTGTTTGGCTCCTAAAGCCATCTCTATGAAGCTAAACTTGTCCTGTTCGACTACCTTTACCTTAATCCTTTTTAGCGTTGCACCAGAAATGAAACTCTCAGTAGCACCTGGGTCTATCAAAATACTAAGGGTCTGGTCAGCGACAATACCTGTCATCTCGAGCACAGTCGACTGGTGCTCTGCCTGGTGGTTATTCACCGCCACATGAATCCGATGAGCCTTTCCCATATCTCCCATGGTAGTCAGTCTGGCTGATCCGGACACTCTGATCCTCTCCACAGGACAGCCGCGCTGGTAGTTTGGCTCCCCACATGTCTAACACCCCTTCTTCATCCCAGTAGTCCTGGTACCCGAAGTAGAAGATGATGGCCCACCGACCTGGAACCCAGGTCTGTTCTGTTGAACAGGCCTAAACTGCTGCTACTGTGGGCGACACTGCTGCTGATGTTGTGGTCCTTGACAAGGTGCCCCCTGCTGAGGTGGTGTTCGTCGGGGTATAGTGAAAGTGGATCCTCTCTGGAAGCCACGATATCCCAGCGTATGTCTCACTGGTGTCTGATGCTGCGGTGTACTAGATGTACCCTGCCCTGCTGGTCTCGCTGGAGTCCTGGTCTGACCCCCACTGATAAGCTCCTCCTCTGATATGAGGGCCTTTTCAACAGTGTCGTGCAAGGTTTGAGGCATCAAGATCCTAACCTTTGCACGCAGGCTGCCATTAAGGCCAAACACAAACCTGTTGACCTTGAGCTTCTCAGTGTTAAGGTGCGGAGCATACCGGAGAATCTCCATAAAACGTGCCTCGTACTCGGGCACCGTACGACCTCCCTGTCGTAATGGATTGAACTCATTGAGCTCATGCTCAATGAATTCCTATGAAAGGTACCTCTCTCAGAACCGTTCCTCGAATATTTCCCATGACACGTCTTCAATGCACATGTTCAACTACGGCAGGAGTGTCTTCCACCATAAAAGAGCGCTCCTCTTCAGTTGAAAGACCGCCATGCAGACCTTCATGTTGGAGGTATAATTGTGACGTGAAAAGTACATCACCATATTATCCAACCATGCCTCAGCGGCGGCGCCATCCGGGGCACCAAAGAACTCAGGAAATTTAACCTTCTCGAGTTCACGATGAATGCTACCTGTAACAACCGGTGTGCGCTGCGGAACCTCATTGGGTGTCGATGACCTGGCCTCGTCTCTGTCCAATTGGTTGATCATTGTCTCGGACATGCGCTGAAAAGATCTCATCATCCCAACAAAATCACCAACTGATATCTTCTCCTATCCGAGAACCTGCTTTCCTCCCTAGGGGTTAGACCCCTCAGGCATGGATGCTACTGGAGGCTTCACGCCTCCTCCCCTAACACCTCGTCGTCTGCCTCTGCGACGTCCTCTAACCATGATTACCTGCACACACACAATCAACTCGATCAGAAATAGTATAATCAAATCTAATCATGTCAACAAAAGAAGTAGTGAATCCCTAGCCGCGGGTCGAACCCGCTCTGATACCATATGTACCATCCTCCTCGTTACGACAACAACTCTGATAACAAGTACAATTTTTTTTATTTTTATTTTTTTTTGTTTAAGGTGTGTGTGTGCGTGTAAAAAGGAAACAGACACACTTGAATCTACATCGCCACCCGACGACTAACAATATGCAACCACGATGATCACAACAAGAAGACATAAGGTGCACAACAAGTAACTGCAAGCATTAAATGACCATAGACATAAGGCGCACAACAAGTAACTGCAAGCATTAAATGACATACTGTGTTATGTACAGTATGAACACAGATGGAGGAATCCATAGTAGTAGATTTTACTATTTCTGCACAGCAAAGCAGGGCGTTTAATCTTAGTTCTCTACTCTGGAGAGAGAGAATGTCATATAGGCTCCTGGCCGACTGCTCAGGCAGAAACTAGTAATCTTTGTCAAGAGATCGCAGTGGTGGGAACTTTGCCTTTAAAGAGCCCGAGATTACTGATGCGACCTTAGAGGTGTGTCGCAAGAGTGGAAACCCTGCCTTTAAAGGGCCCAAGACTCTTGATACGACACTGGATTCTTTACAAAAAAATAATCACACACAAACTTATATACAGAGCGACTAGCTTTATCAAATCGAAGAGTCTGATATCATACAACTGTGAGTTTGGAAAATTCCAATTATGGTACTAACCCTGAAATTAATTAACAATATCAATACATCCTATAAGTTACATATACCACAAAATTACAATAACATTATCTTAACAACCTCACATCTTATGTTATAACAACCTTGCAACTAAAACAACAATCACCAATCACATTACTCCTTGTATGCTACCAATGCGAAGAAGTTACAATAACTTTACCATAAAATAAATCAACATTACATTTATATTACCATAACCTTGCCAATGAATTAATGATAAAATGAAATCGTTACCGTAGCATTACAAATGAATAACAATGTCCCGTATCTTTATAATCCCATAACTTTGCATTTGAATAAACAATAAAATTAACTATCATGTCACCCACACTAACATTATATTCTTATTTTATTATGCCATAACATTCTACCTTTACATATTGTAAGACCATATAATATAGTGGCA
>ML792375.1:425810-437611 GCA_009831015.1 Picea engelmannii | reverse complement strand
TTTGCGCGACGTGCTGTTCAGGATGCACCACATGCTCCAAGGGTGCCACTCGCTTCTTGTGGTTATTTTCCGCGACGTGCCCTTCAGGATGCACCACATGCTCCAAGGGTGTCACTCACTTCTTGTGGTTCTTTTGCATGATGTGCCCTTCAGGATGCACCACGTGCTCCAAGGGTGCCACTCGCCAACTTGACTAATTGGTAAACATCTATAACCCTTGGAGTCAACACTCCTCCAGGTGAACTTGTGGGAGACTAAGGTCTCTAAGGAATAAGGCCCCCACCTTATTGCGCGCCCCTTAGAATCATTGTGAGTGTCTTTCACAGTCTGCCCTCATGGCATCGTGGATCCTCTCGAACTAGGTAATCATTAACCTACAGTTCGAGCCACGATGGGAGTGCTAGTAGGCTGTGTCGGGCCTGTTGTCCACACCTCTCCCTCAACCTCTTTGGAAATCGTGTGTGGCCCTTTTACTCCATATGTGAGTCTGGTTGGCAAGCTATCGTCATCCTGCATCATCAACAGTCATGTCAGAACATGTCAACATCATATCATCAAATCAATGAAATATCACAGTAAATAAATCAACCCAATAGCACACTCCCTGACTCAATCCGGAGTCCAAGGGTTTCCATTGATGCCTCTGCATCCTCAAGGTCCAAAACCCTGCACACTCAATAAAACCGAGTCAATAGCACCTGTCTACGTCAAAGCAGTAAAACATCATGTCATCTATCATAACACATCATAATCAAGGATAAATGTCTTAACATCATAAAAGTGAAGATCACTTGTGAGCAAGTGTCCTCAAAGAATAATTTTTCTCAGTGCGCCAGAGCGGGATGTTACAATGTACCACAAAATTTACTCCTTATTGCTGAGAAATTTTTGTGGTCCTTACTCAGCCGTTTCTGTTTTTCATCGCTCAACAATTTCATACCTTCTTTGCATTGATGGGGTGTAAACCTGCATTATTTTCCTTTGCTTAGGCATATTTTTTTCCTTTCCTCTAAAAATTTGTGTTACCCACCCAACAGTTTATTGGGCATGATTCGTTGCGCTTCTTTACTGTATTTTTACCTTCTACGTAAATGAATTTTATGCTTAATGTATTTATATTTATTATTGTGCTTCCTCGTGATGATCATGAAAGTTAGGCGATTTATTTACTGTGCTTACTGTATCTATTCACTGCAGAGTAAAAACAAGATTCTAATAACCCTTGAAGCTCGTTGCCAAATGTGAAATTATTCAATTTAGTTTAGTACCCGATTGAATGGTCTGGTTTTATTATATTTCTATCAACGCTCGATATATGAGTAAATTAATGGTTTTAGAATAGTGCGATGCCTCTCCGATAAAAAAAAACAACAAAGAGGAAATATCATTGC
Source organism: Picea engelmannii (assembly GCA_009831015.1). NCBI lineage: Eukaryota > Viridiplantae > Streptophyta > Pinopsida > Pinales > Pinaceae > Picea > Picea engelmannii. The sequence continues at coordinate 436,220 of ML792375.1, read as the reverse complement.
CTCTATCAATCAATCCCTTCATACAATAAAATACATGTAATACCGAGAGGCCCATTTCACTGCAGAAGACGACGTGGAAAATTTTTAAATAACAGCGTATGAGCTAATACAAGTCGTGCCAGCTCACAAACAGGGTTAAACTCCACAAAATATTCCAGGACCCTTTGTAAAGAGTTTAAACCATGGTATCCACATCAGTGCATAAGGACAATGATTTTTATTCATGGACAATGATTTTGTTGGCAACGAATCGCAATTGAAATTCAATTAATACTACACAGATTTTATTGCCATTGAATTTAATTATTACCACATAGAAAATTTATTGCTAATTGAAATTCAATTATTACTACTCAGATTTTTGTGCCATTTGAATTTAATTATTACCACACAGTAGATTTATAGCTAATTGAATTGCAATTATTACTAAACATAATTTTATTGCCATTGAATTTATTTATTACTACCCAGAAAATTTATTGCTAATTAAATTGCAGGTATTACTACATAGAGATTTTATTGCCTTTGACTTATAGTTTTTAATACACCGAAATTATAATGCTATCTAAATTTAAATTTAAAAACTACACAGATATTTATTACTATATGTTTCTATAGCGCAACATTAACACAACGAATTCTATTCTCTCACTCAGATAATTGTTACTTCTGTAATTTTGGGCTAATTTTGGTGCTACTAGATTTACCAGACAACTGAAGATTTAATGAGTTTTTCCCTACAGTCTATTCCTTTAAGTTATCTATTCAATTTTGGTTATCGTTAAGTACAGGACTGCCTAGTGGTTTCCTTTCGATTAGTTAAACTCATATTTTGTTTCCCGAACTCACTCGAAAATATTTGGCATTTAAAAGAGTGATTTACCATGATAGCTAAATTGACAAGATTGTTCTTACACTTAATTGATCTATAGAGATAGGTGGACAATCTTTAGACCCTTAATTCTTGCATGCCAACGCCTCCTTGCTGCCACTACTTCTAGGATAAAATACTGCGCAACGCTTTATTTTAAGAATTCTTTCTAATAGTAAGAAAGTATAACAACAATTCGAGTGGACAGATAGAATGTTTACTTTACCCTTATGCTTTAATTTCAATTTAATGATTCCATAACTAATGCAGTATCCATATATGTTTACAGTTTTCAATGAAAAGTCAATTAAATCGATGCTTAGGATAGCGCGACCTTTATCATTAATTGAGTTTGAGACATGATTTTTTTTATTCTTGTCTATAGATTACCTGTATATAGGGTACAATTGGATAAGGTAAGTTGCACGATATGAAAAGCTATTATGGGTTGCATATGTTGTAATGGTTTAAATGTCAAGGTTGGTAGGGAGCATTGTTATTTTAGATCATTTTTATTAATATTAAATGATAACTTGTTCATTTAATATGCTTCATTCCTTTAATGTTTCAAAGGACTGAATTTCAAATATAGAAGGTAAGGCAAAGATTTTCCTTGTTTAATATTGACCTCGAAAGGTTAAAAATGTAGTTGATTTATTGACTAAATAAACAATTTTATGGAAGGTCAAACACATACGTGAAGATGTTACAAATTGAATAATAAATTGTGATTGGTTATATTAATTAATCGCTTGAGATATGTGCCATTAATTGGTTATATGTGCCTGTGTTAGTGGGTTAATATATGTTTTATGCTTCAGGTTGAATTTCAATGGTGGTTGGTCATAGTTGTTACACCACATATGATTGACTTCTAGGAAACAAGAAATACTTCGGTTAGTTGTGCAAATTAAATTTGAATGATGCCACCTTGCGTCTTATTGACTTGTTGATTGGGCACTTGGGTATAGTCTTCGTGTATTTATTAACAGATAGTTCAGTCTCCTAGCGTGAGTGACTTTGATTGGTTTAAAGGTATAGATATGTTATGTTGTGTCATGGTTACTGTCATGCCTATCGCCTTGTGACAACATGATTCCTGATTAGGGGATCATTATGCACCCTGATTGATAGTTGTGAATGATCACCTGGACAGAGTCTTGTGCTTCCTGATGTGGGTGTATTTTTAATTGTAATTGACGTTGGTACTTGGTTCTATAACGCCTTAATGTTATTGGATTTTCTCATCGTAGAAGTTTCTAGTTACTGGTCGTCGAAGCCATTGCAACGGGATTGTTGATGTTTCCCTTTAGCTTGTAGGCATTGTCTTGCTTGTGTCAGGTGGGTAGTCGTTTTTATTTGTCTATTTGATTATTGCATGTTTCATCCTATTGCATGATGTGATAGTATACGGGGTCGTTGTTTTCTGTTTCCTAATTTGCATGCATTGTGTTCGTCATCAAGTTGTGTTGATTAATTGTTGTCGTTGTTTCCTTCCTCCTTATAAAAAAAAAAAAACATTTTCTTTGTGTCGCATGTAGTCGTAAGGACGGGGGTCGTTACATTTTTTTTCATTTATTATAAAATATTTTAAAAGTGTAATTATTGGTGCATGAAAAGTGAAAATTTTGATTATAAAAGTTAGAATATTGGTTTGAAAATTTTGATTATAAAAGTGAGAGTATTGATTTTCAAAAGTATATATATATATTTTATCAAAGTGTGAATTTCAAATATTTTTTATTCTAAAAGTGTAACTTTTGATTGAGAAAGTGTTGATTTGAATTCCAAAAGTGTTAATATAAAATTCCTACAACTTGTATTTAAATTTAATAAATATACATGTATATCTAGAATTAATGTACAACATTTTGTTTTTTTACGTGCATTCATAATATGATTATGACATGCATTTCTAAATATATTGAAATTGAAGACATGCAATAAAAAAAATGATGACAATCATTACATTACAAAGTTTCACTTATTCATAAATATTTAAGACAATGTACAATAAGGTTCCACATAAACAAAATGATGACTATGTGAAAGTCCTTTTTACCAACTTCCTCGCTTTAAATGCAAACACTATAACTTGTTTATTATGAAAAATGTATTCAAAAAATCCACATCGCACTCCATGACATAAGAGATAAATTATAGTTGTTAATTAAACTATTAATTTATGAGCTATTACATGTCACATCAGTGGTGGGGAGAAATCATAACTCCATGAGATGATTATTCCATTATCTTGAAGCTCAGTAAATATACAAAATAAATCCGTTGGTCTTCTCCAATGTATGACTCTTCTTATCACCTATGACACTTCATATGTACATTACTGTTACAAAGACCACAATCCTAAGGATTACATGTCCAACATTTTCCCCATAATCTGAAGGGGTGTGTGTGAGTCCAAACATCATTCTAAAATTCTCAATTTTTTTTCTTCCAAGCGCTTTCGTGAAGATGTTTGCAATTTTCTCATTTGTGGGACAATATATCAAGTGAATAGTATTGGCCTCTACATGATATTGAATTAGGTGATACTTTGTGTTGATGTGCTTAGTTCGATCATGGAATCTGGGATTCTTGGCCAACTTGATTTCATAAGTATTGTCAACTAGAAGAGGAGTAGAATTCACTTGTTTATCTTGCAAATATTCAAGTGTTTTCTTGAACCACACAGTCTCCTTTGTCTCTTCCAGAACTACCAAATATTTTGCCTCTATTGTGGAATTTGTTGGAACCGGTTGTTTGTTTATCTTCAAGAGATATTTGTTGATTCAAGACTCATGAGATACCATGAATTTGATACTCCAGTTTATTTATCCCCAACAAAGTTTGAATCAAAATATTCGATCAGGTTGAATTCATCCACCTTAGAGTACCTAAGTAAAAAATATTGAGTTCCTTTAAAGTATTTCATAACTCTTTTTGCAGCAAACCAATGTCCTTCACAAGGATTTTGCATGAAACTGGAAAGAATCCCCACAACAAATGAAATGTTTGGTCTGGTGGTAGTAATATAGATAATACTTCCCAAAATTTGTATATACTTTCTTTCATCTTCAAATTAATTCCCTTATTTTGATGTGAGTTTCAAATTCTGGTCCATTGGAGTCTAAAAGCTTGAATATGGAATTCCTACTATGTGTATTTAGATTTTAATAAATATACATGTATATCTAGGATTAGTGTACAACATTTTATTTTTTTATGCTCATTCATAATATCATTATGACATGCATTGCTAAATATATCAAAATTAAAGATATGCAAAAAAAAAAAAATAGTGAACACAATCATTGCATTACAAAGTTGCACTTATTCATAAATATTTAAGGCAATGTACAATAAGGTTCCATATAAGAAAAATGATAACTATGAGGCACTCATTTTTATTATCAAGGTAGCTTTGATAAAAAAAAATTGCTTCTAGGTCAACCTAATTTTGTAGATACACCTTATGTAAGATAGGGTAGTTGACTAGTCATATTAACTTGTCTGAAACAAGTGTTTCGGGTAAAATAGTGATATATTCTTCAGTGAGTATCCAAATTAAGTGAGACTAGTTGCATTGGATAGTGGACATTCTGTAGTATTTATGGTGCAAGTTTTAGAATCAAATATCAGATATTGTGCTCTTGTCACGCTTTACAAGTATTCTCCAGTGGAATGGTAAAAAATCAGCAAGGTGTCGGGAATTTACCATAACTTCCACTTGGAACATCCAATTTTGATTAGACCTATGGAATTGCAGAGAAGACATATCAGAAAACTATAGAATGAAGTTTTCAAACTCAGAAGGGCCAGAATTTTGGAGATACAATAGAAGAAAGATCGTATAGCAGAGCCACCTCAAAATCAAGTTTTAAAAGTGATACTTGGCCACCATGCCACCAAAAAATGGAACTTATACACAAAATAATCCTTCAAGCAGTCCTACTTGGAATCTTGATGAAGGTGAAGAAATGCACAGGGACATAAATGATTTACAAAGGAAGACACTAAAAAAATATGAACTACAAGGGATGATGGATTCAACTGAAGCTAAGTTGGAGGCAATAATGGATACCAACATGGATGGTTTAAAAAGGGAGATCATGGAAGGATTGAAAAATTTCCTAATAGAGAGGCCACTTGAAAGTGAAAATGTACCTCATGAAATTAATGATGAGAACACAAGGAAGATGAATCAAGAATAAAGAAACTCCAACTTTGGGTTCAAGACCAACCACTTTCCTCAGATCAATATGAGGAAGTTTGATGGCAAGGATCCAATCACATGGATACTTCATAAGGAGTAGTTATTTAATCCACATGATGTGCCACAGACACAAAAGGTACGAATTACTTCTTTATATTTAGAACCCAATCAATTTGTGTGGTATCAATGGATTTGTTCTTGCAAATCACTTGTCACTTGGAAAATTTTCACGGAAGAAATGATAGCACACTATGAGGATAAAAGGAGAAATACATTCTTTAACCAATTGATAAATCTCAAGAAAAAGGGTTATGTTGCAGAACACATTGATAACTTCCAAAGATTGAATATAAAGGTAACAAATATTACAGATAAGCACCTAATTGATGTATTCATAGGAACTTTAAAGTATAAAATTCAACATGAGGTTCTCCTTTGGAAACCCAAAGCACTGGAGAATGCGTTCAGGGTGGCAAGAAATGTTGAAAGAAAAAATATGGCTATGGCTACTAGAAGGACCACTCCTAACATCTATCGAGAGAATAATGTTCCTTCTTCTAAAACACCTCAACCTACAAGGTTGAAACCTCAACAATTGGAGAAAATAAAAGAAAAAGTTGTATGATTTAATTGTGAGAGAAAGTACAGTAAGGGACATAAGGGTGGTGAGAAGAAATTATTCTACATAGATTGTGAAGAGGAAGAAGAATAAGAACCATCTCCAAATGAAAATGTAGAAGAGATTTATTTCGAAGAGTTGACTCCCATGATATCATGTAATACATTGGCTAGAATTAGCACTGCTCAAACCCTCAAAATCGAAGGATATATATATATATAAAGGTATTAGTCCTAATTCATTCTGGTAGTACTCATAATTTCATTCACTATAAATTATCCAAAGCTCTAAATTGCTTTATATATCCAGCGTCATAGTTTCATGTAATGATTGCAAATTGAGGAACTATTAATTTATGAGGAAAATGCCATAAGATCAATATTACTCTGGGGGAATATGTAATGAATAGTCCAATGATTTATATACCCATGGGTGGTGTTGATGTCATACTAGGATTCTAATGGTTACAATCATTGGTAACAATGGCTTTTAATTTTCAAGAACTTTTCATGAAATTTTCACTGGAAGGAAAGGAAATTGAGTTAAGGGGTATCACAGGGAAACCCAGTAAGGTGATAATCTCTATTGACATGACAAAATTATAGAAAAAGAGGCATCGAGGTACAACTCACTATATGTTCAAACATCTAAGCCATATATTCCCCTATATCTCCAAGGGATCATTGATAAGCATTACAAAGTATTTGAAGATATTCCCATAGGTCTTCCACCCACTCAAAATAATGATCATGCTATTCACCTAATTCTTGGGAGTGTTCCTCCTAACATCAGGCCTTACAGATACCCTTATTCCCAGAAGAGTGAAATCGAGCATATGGTTGAAGACATTTTAGAGGCTGACATTATTAGACCTAGCCAAAGTTCTTACTCTGCACTGGTGGTAATGGTACTCAAGGTAGAGGGCTCATGGTGTATGTGTCCAGATTATAGAGAGCTCAACAAGATCACTATTAAATATAAGTTTCCAATTCCCGTCATTGATGAATTGTTAGATGAACTACATGGAGAAATCTACTTCACAAAGTTGGATCTTTGTTCAAGGTATCATCAAATTAGAATGAAGGAAGCAGATATCCCTGAAACATCATTATGAACTCATGAAGTCCATTATGAATTTTTGGTCATGCCTTTTGGCCTTACAAATGAACCTTCCACATTCCAAGGGTTGATGAATTCCATTTTCAAGCCCTTCCTTTGAAAATTTGTGTTAGTATTTTTTTGATGATATACTAATCTATAGCAAGTCTTGGGAGGATCATGTTCGACATATTGACAAGGTGCTACAACTACTAAAGGAGAAACAACTATATGCCAAACCATCCAAATGTTTATCTGGGGTGGAGGTAGAGTATTTAGGTCATATTTTATCTCATGAAGGTGTCATGGTAGACCATAACAAGGTTAAGGCCAAGATGGATTGGTCAATTCCCAAAACATTGAAGAATATTAGAGGATTTTTTGGTTTGACAAGTTACTACCACAAGTTTGTTCGGAACTATAGAATAATAGCATCACCTTTAATGACATTAAACAAGAAGGATGCATTTTGATGGATTCCAGAGGCAAGTCAAGATTTTAAACAACTTAAAGAGGTGATGTGAAAATATCCTTTCTTGACCACACCAGACTTCACAAAAACCTTTATTGTGGAATGTGATGCCTTGGGAATTGGAATTGCTGCTATTATAATGCAAGAAGGAAGGCCCATTGATTTTGAAAGTCGGGCACTCAAGGGAAAGGACAAACAGACCCATTTATGAGAAGGAAATGATGGAAATACCACATGCATTGAAGAAATGGCACCCTTACCTAATAGGTAGGCACTTCAGGGTAAAAGCAGATCACGATTGTCTTAAATACTTCTTGGAAAAAACTATCTTCAGAATAATAACAAAAATCAGTGACCAAGATGTTGGGTTATGATTTTGAAATCATCTACAAAAAATGGAAGAAAAATGTTGTGGCAGATGCAATCTCAAGAAAGGATGAATATGTTGAGGCCTTTCTCTCATCTATCTTGATCATCCAACCCGATCAGATAATAGAAGTGAGGAATGAATGGAAGAATGAAGAAGACATGTGGACTCTCATTCAAAGATTGCAACAGGATTCTAGTGCATCAGATACATTTACATGGAAAAATGATTCACTATGGTACACATATCACTTATATTTATGTAAGAACTCCCAACTCAAACAAAAGGTACTCTTGGAATTGCACACTTCTCCGGTAGGAGGGCACTCAGGATTTTTGAAAACATACAATAGGGTCAAGAAGGAGTGTTTTGGGGATGGCCTTAAAACTGTTGTTCAAATGTTTGTGGAAGAATCTTTGGTTTTCCAACAAAATAAGGTGGAAACAATTAATACCCCATGTATTTTACAACCATTATCCATACCAAGTCATCGTTGGGAGGAGGTTTCCATGGATTTCATCATAGGGTTAATGAAGTCTAAAGGAAAGAGTGTCATCATGGTGATTGTTGATAGAATGATGAAGTAGGCACATGTTTTTTCACTCTCTGATCCTTTCAAAGCCAGTAATGTTTCCAACGCATTCATGGAGATGGTTTAAAAGCTAAATGGAAGCCAAAATATTATTGTAAGTGACATAGACCCCATCTTCACTATACATTTTTGGACAAAATTATTTTCTTGTTTGAGTACTCAATTGGCTCATAGCTCATCTTATCATCCTCAATCTTATGGAAAAATCGATATACTGAACAAATTTATGGAAGGCTACCTTCGTTTCTTTGTCTCTAATGCACAAACCGAGATACTGAACAAATAGTTAGAAGCCTTGAAACTAACCTCTACCAAATTTTTCAATTTCTCAAAATTCCATACACTTTCACCTTCCTAACTTTACTCCTCTTACCAACCAAGTACCTCTTTACAATCCCCTATAGGAGTCTAAAAAATGCATTTCAAATTTATCTCAAATGTTTATCTTAATACATTTAAACAAAACTTTACTCCGATAAAAAGGAAAAGCATAACAATAAACAAGGTTCCCAGTCTTTTTCCCCACCTCTAACTTTTTTTTTTGGTATATTAAATTTTCAATTATTTTTTATTTTTTTTTATCTATGTACTAAGTAGCTCTCAGATCTTATTTGTAAATTAAAACTATGAAATTGTTCACTACAAATTGATTGATAAATCTTTTTTCTTCACTAGAAAAAAATGACAACGATCAAGTTACTGGCTTTAAACAATCTTGACCTAAAATTTAGGTCAAGTGAATAGAAGCATGTTGTTGCAACAGTAAAAGAGGTGGTCTTGAGGCTAGAAAGCATGATATCTTGAACAATGGAATGGTGAATCCAATATAGTGCACAAGTGGATGGCCTAAAATATTTCCTGGGCTCAAATCTGAGCACTGCAGTCAACAAACCCTTTGTCCTTTTTGGGCATGAATTAAGGAACCCACCCTAAACCAATGTCTTCATTTTTATGACTTGGAAATTCTCTTATTTTGCTAAGTCTCTATATTTTGGAGACTTTTGCTTGGGGATGTCCCCTGAGAATATTTGAAAAATTAAAGTAGGCAGTCAAATTTCATACATTTGGCTAACCATCAATCTCTTTAACTACTGATACTACTCCTATACCAATCCAGTTCGGAAGGAGCTATGCTACCCTATAGCCTTGTTAATATTGAGAGTAGATGATTCCTAAAACCTCGGTGTGTTCTCCATCAAACACTCCGTATCATTTCAGAATTTAAAAATTAATCCCTTTGGTTGTCATAAACATTTTGGATCATCGCTTAATATTTCACTTTTCAAATATTTCTTCTACATAGAACCATCCAATAGAGATTGTTTGAACTCAGTGATTGATTGGCTCATTTGGTTAATAATAAGATATTAATTTTAAATCTTCACATTTAATGTTTTACTTTTGGTCTCACAAAGATTGGAATGATTGTTGATGTATACTTTGGCAATAATGCCAGTTCACCGATTGTGAATGTCCAAATGAGTATTTTATAATATTTTAATGGTAAGGTAGTTATTATTTACTTGTAGTACTTTTTAATTAAGTAATATATTAAGTATGTATTAATATATTAATGGGTTATTAATTTTTTATATATATTTTTAATCAACTAACAATAACTACATTTAAATAAAGTGGTCGATATACTTCTATTCATTAATTTAAAAGGATGGAAAAGGACCTCATATCAACCATTTAAGTGAAAATGTAGTTATTTTTAATACTATTTTACTTTAATGTAGTTGTTATTGGTACTAAAGTAGTTATTGTTTTTATTGATTATAAAGGTAAATAATAAGATGCTTTATTTTTGTTGGTGTTGCTATTGCAATTTGATGACACAAAGACAGGATAATTGTATAAATGTTTCCCTTACTTTACTTAAGTGTAGTTGTTACTAGTACTAATGCAGTTAAAGTAGTTACTGGAATTATTGATTATGAAGGGAAACAATAAGATGTCTTTTTTTTTGTGGTAGAGTAGCTACTCCCTATTAAGGTAAACAATCTTGCTAATACAATGATTTCTTTTTGTTGGCATTGCTATAGCAATTTGATGACACAAAGACATGATAAACGTTGCCCTTACTTTACTTAAATGTAGTTGTTACTAGTACTAAAGTAGTTAAATTAATTATTGCAATTATTGATTATGAAGGTAAACAATAAGATGTTTTTT
>ML792375.1:322628-371955 GCA_009831015.1 Picea engelmannii | reverse complement strand
TCATAATAATAACCATACTCAATCTGATATCTACAACAACATGTGCTATGAATTGTGTTTATTAGAACATACCAAGGCTTGCATTTATGGAAATATTTTTGTTCAAGTTTAAGTGCAATATGTATTGTCCTCAATCTCTCATATAATTTTGTTTGTTTCATGTAAAGAAAGTGTTTAGTATGGGGTTCATGGTCCCTATATCCCCTTCTCAATTTTAGTACATCTTTTTGGTTGGAATAAGGCTTAGTGTTCTCATGCCAAAAATCTTGTACTAGTCCCTTAACTACTCCAATTAACTTCATGTTAGAATGTAGTAGCCTACCGGTGAAGGCCCAAAAATATATTGGGCCACATGTGTCAAGGTTATCTCGTATATTATAATACTTTCTAATGGTTTTTATATTGCAGTTCATAAGATGAGATGTTTGTTGGAGAAAATGATGTTTTCTTGTGATCTTGCAAAAAATTGATTATGAAAAGAAACGTCGGGATGCATTATGGTCTTTAGAACAACATTTCTTACCAATTTTTTGAAAATTATCCACAAGGTTTCTAACAATATGATGACTTGTTTCTAAAATTTTGAATTTTTAATGCCTAAAATTATCCTAACAATGTCTAACTTGTAAATTTTAATAACACCAAAAACAATTGGCATTTAGAGACATCATATTTTGGTTTGAAATATTCTTTAATGATTTAATAAGAATGATAATGAACAATCTAGTTAGCTAACTTACCTTCAAGTGATGATATACCACTTTCATCCACCTAAATTCATTTAAGATTTCTCCACTGCACACTGCTCAATCTAGGTAGGGAAAATGAATCTATATTATGGAACTCTTGACCTCCATGTTGCAAAGTTAACAATATTTTATCTCTTACCCCTTCAATCACTAGCCTATCAATTATAGGAGGAGAGTGGATATGTCCATGACTATTTTCTGGAATGTCTGACTGTCCAATACGAGGTTGCACCATAGGAACTTCTTCACTGAAGGTTGTGAACTAGTTGCCTCTCTAATTTCATCCATTGTATAATCATCTCCAAGAAAATCCTCCATCATCTGGTTATCCACAAATATTCTTGATGAGATAGTGATTGAAGTTTCAATATAAGTATGAATTGGTTTGGTCTCTACTAAAATCTTGAGATTTTATTGTGTTTATGGAGAAGAAACAATAACAACATGTATTCCACTAGAAATTGGATTGACCTTTGCTAAAATCCTTTGTTTTGACATACCTAACCTTTCCTTTTATCTCTCTTCATTTACCTTTTCAATGGGTTTTTATTTCATTGAAGACATTCTACTTTGATTATATAGGTTCCCCATGATTAAACATAACAATTATCTTCCAAGAAAACAACATCAAGTTTGCTTTCTAATGACAATTTTCTTCCAATTACACAAATGTTTCGTGGTATTACACAAGAAAACACAACTAACAATTCCAATTACAAAAAATTGTCTTGCTATTACACAAGAAGACAAAACTAACAATTCCAATTACAAATACAAAAAAAATTCTTCCAATTCCACTAACAATTGTCTTCCAATTGCACAAAAGTGTCTACCAATTAAACAAGAAGACAAAAAGAACAAAAACTTGTCTATTGTTTCTATTTTTGCATACATATGTCGGGATTGCTCAATTTTTTTAGATATATGAGGTTGAGGAGTGCGCTTGTCACATATACCTTCCCAATAGGAATGCACACATGTTCCTAGAATGCATGTACCCTAAAGAACACACACATTCCTACTAGGAAGGGATGAGTGCCAGGAACACTCAATGTCATTTATTTTTATTCATAGGAGTGTGTGCACACTCTCAATGCAATGAATACAACATTTATTATATCCAAAATAAATTTATGAATAAATATGTATAAGGGTTTTGGGACAACTAGGACCTAAGGAATTAAGATAGAAAGTGATATGGTCATTGTATAGGTCTATCTCTAGGTCATGGTGTAGGTATAGGTCATGGTCATCGTATAGGTATAGGTAATGGTCTAGGTCATGGACATGGTCATGTTCATTGGATAGGTTTAGGTTATGGTCTAATTCTAGGTCTAGGTCTCATCATTCCTTTCCATATCTAGGTCTTTCCATGTCTAGGTCTAGGTCTTGGTCTTTCCATGTCTTTCCTTGCGATGAACCAAAATTTTTATAGTGTCTGAGAGGGAGAGAGAGGAATACATAGAAGGGGGTAGAGAGAGAGAGAGAGAGAGAGAGAGAGAGAGAGAGAGAGTATGAGAGTGTTAGAGGAAGAGAGAGGAAGAAAAAGGGGGGGACAGAAATAGAGGAAGATTGAGAGTGTGATATGGGGAGAGAGGAAGATAGAGAAAGTGTATGAGAGTGAGGGAGAGGGAGACAAAGATGGGGGGTAGAGATAGAGAGTGCGAGGAAAGGGGAGGATAGATGGAATGTGGGTAAATAGAGGAAAAGAGATAAAGGGGGAGAGAGTGGGGGATATAGAGAGAGGAAGATACAATGTGAGGGGGAGAAAGAGAGAGGGGTGGAGGTTATATGCAAGAGAGAGTGTAACAACCCCATTCGTTACGTATATAGGTGATGCAAAGAAAGTGAATTTGTTTTTCTAAGCAAGAAAGTATCAACGAAAAAAATGAATCAACACAACTTGTCAACGAACAATAGTACACAATCCAAGCAACAGACAATAATGACCCAACATACTATCACATCATGCAACTGGACGAAACATGCGATAATCAACAAACAAAAAATAAAAACGACTACCTGCCCATCCTACCCTACAAGCTTAGGACCTCCAGGACACATAAGCAACACTCTAGCCCAGGTTCCCATCAATTTTGACCATTTAATTTCCTAGGTATAGGTAATGGTCTAGGTCATGGACATGGTCATGGTCATTGGATAGGTTTAGGTTATGGTCTAGGTCTAGGTCTAGGTCTCATCATTCTTTTACATATCTAGGTCTTGGTCTTTCTATGTCTTTCCTTGTGATGAACCAAAATTTTTATAGTGTGTGAGAGGGAAAGAGAGGAAGACATAGAAGGGGTTAGAGAGAGAGAGAGTGTGTATGAGAGTGTGAGAGGCAGAGAGAGGAAGACAAAGGGGGGGATAGAAAGAGAGGAAGATTGAGAGTGTGATATGGGGAGAGAGGAAGATAGAGAATGTGTATGAGAGTGAGGGAGAGGGAGACAAAGATGGGGGGTAGATATAAAGAGTGAGAGGAAAGGGAAGGATAGAGGGAATGTGGGTAAATAGAGGAAAAGAGATAAAGGGGGAGAGAGTGGGGGATATATAGGGAGGAAGATACAATGGGAGGGGGAGAGAAAGAGAGGGGTGGAGGTTATATGTAAGAGAGAGTGTAACGACCCCATTTGTTACGTCTATAGGTGACGCAAAGCAAGTGAATTTTTTTTTCTAAGCAGGAAAGTAACAACGACAACAATGAATCAACAAAACTTGTCGACGAACAATAGTATGCATCCAAGCAACATAAAACAACGAACCAACATACTATCACATCATGCAACTAGACAAAACATGCGATAATCAACCGACAAAAAATAAAAACGACTACCTGCCCATCCTACCCTACAAGGTTAGGACCTCCAGGACACATAAGCAATTCTCTAGCCCAGGTTCCCATCAATTTTGACCATTTAATGTCTCAAGGCTGGTGATTATTCTGAGGAATAAGGAGGTGTATACATCCCTCCCTTCAGACGCAAGATCACGCCTACTAAGATAAAAGACAACATCAATCAATCTTGATACAATGACTTCGACAACCAGTAACTAGAAACCTCTACGGAGATCAAAACCAATCACATTAAGGCGTTACAGAACCATATACCAACATCAATTACAATGAAAAATACGTCCACATCGAGAAGCATAAGACACTGGCCAGGTTATCATTCACATCTATTAATCAGGGCATGCAATGATCCCATTATCATAAATCATGCTGTCACATGGAGATAGGTGTGACAGTAACCATGGATCAACATAACATATCTAGACCTTTAACCCAATAAAAATCCCACACGCTAGGAGACTGAATTATTTGTTAATAAATACACGAAGACTATACCCAAGCACCCAATCAACAAGTCAACAAGACGCAAGGTGACAACATTCAAATTTAAATTGTGCAACTAACAGAAGGATTTATTGTTTTCCTACAAGGCAATCATATGTGGTGTAACAACCATGACCAACCTCCATTTACAATTCAAATTAAGGCACATGGCACATAGTAACTAATTAACTGTTAAACTATTAATCAATTTAGCTAATAAAACTATTAAACCTTCAACCCTTAATCTTGTGCAAGCCATTAAACTATTACCCAAATAAAAAATAAACCATTATTTGTTAAACCTATTGAAATAATGTAACTGCAAAGAGTATTCTTATTATTATTGATATATTATTTATAGGATTAATCCCCATTGTGGATTAATCATGTCGGTAATTGTATTAGGACCAAATCCCCTTTTGCAGATTGGTCAACAGACAATTATAATAGGTAGAATAAGAAGTCAGCCCCAACAGTTAATGAGATGACCCAGAAATCTAATAAAGGTGGGTTTACCCACCCAGATTAAGAAGTCGACCCTGCCAGTGAAGAGACACTTCACACATGCCAAAACTTGTATAAATAAAGGATGCTAGCGCCTCATTTGAACACAACTCAATTGATCAGTTTGAGAGACAAGTTATTATCTGTTACCGACAAAGGAGAGAGGGAGAAGAGTGGCGCATCTTTTGGAGAGGACTATCTATATTAGTTTGAGTTATCTCTTAACATTGTATTGGCAATTTATGATAAGGAAGTTTTTGCTGGGTTTTCTTCTCCTAGAGGGTTTCCCAGGATAAATGTTGTGTCTCTTGTGAATGTGTATTTCTCAGTGATCTTGCTCTTATGTTACTATTATCTATTGAAATGAAAAGAACTATAATAATGGCATAAACATTAACATGGTATCAGAGCCAACCTAAAGGAAGCATATTTCGCAAGAGGAAAAACGTCACTGTTACTATACCTAAAAATTAGGGTTTTACAAAAGTGAATCTTTTTATCTCCAAAACCACCTAGAAAGTTGCGCCCTCCCCCAAGGATCATTTTGGCACCTTCAACGCACATTTTTAGTGGCTAGATCTACCAAAAAGTGAAAACCTAGTTTCACAAAGTACCAGAAAACCATAAAACCAGAAAACCAGAGTACCAGAAGTACCAGAAGTACCAGAGTACTAGAAGTACCAGAGTACCAGAAGTACTAGAAAACTAGAAGCACCAGTCTAGAAATCCGGAGATCAAGTTTGAGGGGGTAAAAGTTGGATTTTGGAAATTCTGACTGCACTAGCTAACTTGCCTCAGCTCAGCGCAACTATCCCCTGGATCAGATTTTCAAAACTTGAAGTTTGAAAAATTAGGGTTTCCTCATAAAACCCTAAGTTGTAGTTGCAGTTGCAGTCTCAGAACCAGTTGCAGTTGTAGTCGTAGAACCAGTTGCAATCACCCTTGAAGTTATCTCAAGAGTTGTAAATGATTACCGCTGCTACCAGATGGAGCCACTACCTGCAAACGCTATCAGAGGTATGTGCTTACATATGTTTAAATGGTTAAACCCTAAAGAATATTTGTAGGAGAAGGGATCTCTTGCCATAGATATAGAAGGATCTCAATATCCAACACATTCAGAGGAATGATGCAACCCAAGTGTGATTATTCTGATATGCATCTATTTGTCATAACATTATCTTGATCAATGTTGCATGTTGAAGCTATCATCAAATTATTAGAAGGATTAAAAGTTGATCATAGAGCTTATCCTCTAACCTAACTTTCTGTCGAGATAGCGTATTGTCTTAGTACAACAGACAGGTTGAAGAAAGCACTCATCACTTGAGTGAAGGAGACCTGGAAGAAAAGAAAGCACTCATTCTTGAGGACAAGGCTCCAGGCTTGATTAATCAAGATTCAAAGGTACACATGACAAGTTAATGACTATAGTTGAGACAACAGTCTTTGTAAAGTATTATACTTGATAGCATGTGAAAATATAGAGGTAAATACTTTTCCTGATACAACTAACACCTCCTCTAGGAGAAACCTCATGTGTTAGTTCCAGGTTTCCATGGAAGAATGATTGGTCCCAACACTATGAGAGTGTTGATGTCATTTTGTATTGTATTCCTTACCTTTAATCTTTGCTTGAGATAAATTATAAGTGATAGCTCTAAAGGAGCTACTGTGATGATTGTTCATGCTATTTCTTTATATTATCCAGAAGGATATTATTGTTTCTTGTTGACCTTGCTCTAGGTCACATGAGGAAGCTATAGTGAAGGTTGCAGAAGGCAACGTGCTAAAGGAGAGACCGTAAATGAAGCAATCATCATTGGAAGGGAAGAAGGTGACTTGCATAAGCTATAGTGTCACTCAGAAGATGCCATGACCCACGCCATTGAAGAATCTTGGCATCGAAAATTAGCTCACTTCAACTACAAGGTGCTACCATACATATGCAAAGAGGTCACAGGTTTACCAGAACTCAAAGGTGACCATGAAGGCGTATGCAATGGAAGTGCACAAGGGAAGAACATCAAGAACCCATTTCCGAAGAGGGACAACAAGATAGAAGGAGTCTCAGAACTCATCCATTCATATGTGTGTGGCCCAATTCCATCATCCTCCATTAATGGGTATGTATACTATGTATCGTTCATTAATAATTATTCTCGTAAAAGACCTAGATATATTTGAAGTGTTCGGCAAGATCAAGAAATTCAAAGCCTTGATAAGAGAACCCTTTTGTAAGGAAGATTAAGATACTCAGGTCAGATAATGGAGGATAATATACCTCACAAGAGTTTGTGAACTTATGCAAAGATGTTGGGATCAAGATCCCCAACAAAACAATGTAGTTGAATGGAAGAACAGAACCATGTAGGAAGCTGTGAAGATCAAGATCTTCCTATGTGCTTATGGGCAGAAGCAACAATGATAGTTGTTTATGTGCAGAATTGATTGCCCCATAGTGCACTTGGGCTCAAGACACCAGAAGAGATGTTCACCAGAAAGAAGCCAGAGGTAATCCATCTCAAAAATATTTGGCTATCCATTGCTTATTCATATACTTAAAGAAAACATAAACAAATTGGACCCTTCGGGAAAGAAGGGAATATTTGTGGGGTCTCCAAGGCCTTCATAATCTATATACCAAGTCACCACCACATTGAGATCATCAGGGACATGACCGTTGATGAATAAGAAACACTTAAGAAATCAATAAGATGCCAAATTGAAGAAGTATATGAAGAGGAACCTGTAAATCCTAGGATTGAAGAATCAATGAGGGATGTTCCCAGAGCTGCAGAACCAGTGAGGGAAGTCATAACTTCCCTTGATGAGGAGCTTCTAGAAGACCATGATATAGTAGAAGTTCAAGAACCTCCTCAAATGACCTTCTCCCATAAAATAAAGCCTGCTTGGGCAATAGAGCTTATTCAAGATGGAGAGAAGTATGGTGTTCGAGAAGGAACCACGAGACAGGTGAAAAGACCAAATCCATTCTCCAGTTACACGGATTTTATGTGAAATCTACTTAATGAAGAACCTACATTCTTTGAAGAGGCCATTCAAAAGAAGGAATGGGTAGATACCATGACAGAGGAATACCAATCCATAATAAAGAATGATGTATGGGAAATAGTTCCCAGACCAAAAAGTAAGGATGTGGTTTCATCAAAATGGCTCTTCAAAATAAAACATGTTGCTGATGGAAGTATTGAGAAATATAAAGCAAGATTTGTCACTCATGGATTTTCCCAAAAGGAAGGCATTGACTATGAAGAGACATTCGCTCCTGTGGCCAGATACACTTCGATCAGAACCATTATATCTCTTGCTGCCAAGATGAAATGGAAGCTGCACCAGATGGACGTGAAGACAACTTTCTTGAATGGTGTTATCGAAGAGGAAGTGTATATAGAGAAACCCTAAGGATTTGAGGTTGAAGACAGGAAGTTTCATGTCTGCTGATTGAAGAAAGCCTTATACAGATTGAAGCAAGCTCCTAGAGCTTGGTATATCCATATAGACAGTTTCTTGATGAGCTTAGGCTTTACCAAGAGTAAAGCATAATCAAATATCTACTTCAAACTTATGGATAATGAACCAGTAATATTACTACTGTATGTGGATGACTTATTCTTAACTAGAGAAGAAAATCTCATCGCTGAATGTAAACAAAGACTTGCCGCAGAATTTGAAATGAAATAACTTGGCCTAATGCATTACTTCTTAGGTCTTGAGGTATGGCAGAGTCCAGAAAGGATCTTCCTTAATCAAGGGAAGTACACAGTCGAAATATTAAAGAGATTCGACATGCTAGAATGCAAGTCCATGAATACACCCATGGAAGCGAAGCTGAAGCTGCTGGTCAATACTTTGTCATACTTAATAGATGCCACACTGTACAGATAGATTATTGGATCGCAGATGTACCCGATGAACACCAAACCAGACATTTGTTTTGCACTGAGCACCTTGAGTCAGTTTCTGGTAGAGCCTAGACGTGTTCACCTAGTGGTTGCAAAACATGTGATGAGGAACCTTAAAGATACAATGGATTATGGTCTCAGCTATGATGGACATCATGACTTCACATTGAGTGGATATACTGATGCAGATTGGGCAGGAAGCGTTGTAGACAAAAAAAGAACTTCCGGATGTTGTTTCAGTTTGGGATCAGCCATGATCTTGTGGCAGAGTAGGAAGCAATCCAATATTGCTCTCATCACAGTGGAAGCAGAGTACATTGTTGCATGTTCTGCTAGCTACGAAGCTATATGGCTTCGAAAGTTGTTGACTGGCCTATTTGACTTGGAGATGAGAGAAACCATGATTCTATGTGACAACCAAAGCTACATAAAGATAACAGAGAATCCAGTATTCCACGACATGTCAAATCACATAGAAATCCGATATCATTTCATCCACGACATGGTATAGAGAGGAGCCTTGAAGCTCTAGTACATTAGCACGGATGAAAAGGTTGCTGATGTGTTGACCAAACCTCTATCTCGTGTAAAGTTTGAACACTTTTGAGATAAGCTTGGTATAGTCCGAAAGGACCCTCCTTGAAAGGAGGAGTATATATATTCCTTGCTTCTGACCTCACTGTTAGACATAAAGCATGACGTTGTGTGTTCCTTGCTTCTAACCTCGTTGTTAGACGTAAAGCAAGATGAGTCATTGCTTATGACCTCGCTGTTAGACGTAAAGCATGATGATGTGTGTTCCTTTCTTCTGACCTCATTGTTAGATGTAAAGCAATATGAGTCATTGCTTCTGACCTCTCTATTAGACATAAAGCATGACGTTGTGTAATTCCTTGCTTATAACCTAGTTTTTAGACATAAATAAAGATGATTCCTTACTTTTGACCTCATTGTTAGATGGAAATCAAGATGATGATGATTCCTCTCTTTTGACCTCGTTGTTAGACGTAAAGCAAGATGATGTGTGATTCATTGCTTCTGATCTAGTTGTTAGACGCAAAGCAAGATGATTCCTCGCTTCTGACCTCGTTGTTAGACGTAAAGAAAGATGTTGATATGTTTCTTGCTTCTGACCTAGTTGTTAGATGTAAAGCAAGATGTGACTGACACTGAGCTACCAGCTTATTAGCTGTGACATTGAGCCAGTGTAGTACTGTGATGTGCCAGCCTAGTGTTGTGATGAGGCATCATTTTTTATTGATACATATTGATGCAGATGATACTATCATTCTTTCGAGAATGATGATGTTGTTGATGAAGAAAACTTCCAATGACTCGTAAATTTTCCAGCCAATGTTCTAAGATGATATTGATGATACTGTCCTCCTGATGCCACTGATGATGCAAACCTCTCTCACCTGATGCTGTTGAAGAATACCCTTCTTGTTAAGGGGGAGTGTTGAAATAATAACTTCAAAGAGTATTCTTATTATTATTGATATATTATTTATAGTATTAATCCCCATTGTGGATTAATCATGTCGGTAATTGTATTAGGACCAAATCCCCTTTTTCGGATTGGTCAACAGATAATTATAATAGGCAGAATAAGAATTCGGCTCCAACAGTTAATGAGAAGACCCAGAAATATAATGAAGGTGGGTTTACCCACCCAGATTAAGAAGTCAGCCCTGCCAGTGAAGAGACACTTCACACATGCCAGAACTTGTATAAATAAAGGAGGCTAGCACCTCATTTGAACACAACTCACTTGCTCAGTTTGAGAGACAAGTTCTGATATTTTACCAGCAAAGGAGAGAGGGAGAAGAGTGGCACATCTTTTGGAGAGGACTATCTGTATTGGTTTGAGTTATCTCTTGACATTATATTGGCAATTTATGATAAGGAATTTTTTGTTGGGTTTTCTTCCCCTAGAGGGTTTCCCAAGATAAATGTTGTGTCTCTTGTGAATGTGTATTTCTCAGTGATCGTGTTCTTATGTTTCTATTATCTATTGAAATGAAAATAACTATAATAATGGCATAAACATTAACAAAACCATTATGACTAAGTGCAAAAGTGAGCTATTACCATTGCAAAGGAAAAAAATTAATCTATAGTGGAAAAGTTAAAAGACTGATATATAAGATTGATAAATAAACAATTTCTATATAAAAACAATTAATCTATTGTTGCAAAAGTCATAAGACTGATATATCAAAAAAATGATATAAAAAAACAATTAATCTATTGTTGCAAAGTTTATAAGACTAATAAATAAAAACTTGAATGGGTTGATGGTTGTTTTAATCACCGATGTCAACATACAGCCAGTTTATGCAGTAATAAATTTGTTTCCTAATAGTCAAGGCAACAAATGCTTCGTTACAACAGAATCCAAACAGGGAAACCGCCACAGGCAAGTTAAAATTCACAAGCATAAATACCACCGGCATCGTGGCTATAAAGCAACTATTAATATACAAATATTTAATTCATCGATGCCAGTCCTCTGACAAACTCAACGCTGTCAATAGATGGATAATAAAATCATTTCTCTGACAACTCAATGCTGTCAATGGCTAGGAATAATCGAGAGGAACAGTTACAACAAGGAAAACATTCTCATTTGTTTATTTCTTATAGTAAACGGTTGGATAATCTGGGCGAGTTGTCGTACCCTTTTCAATAAATTGTATATTTACTGTTTTAAATAAAAATTGAATTATATAGCAATGAGTGCGAGGATTCAGAACCAACTCTCTGTCTACATCCAACCAAAAAAACATTTTTAAAATTGTAGTTGTTTAGATAAAATTGGTATCCCTCTAAATTCTTAATCGGTCCATGGTGATGTATTTCTCTTCTTTGATATAGAAGAAAATATTTTCTCAATGCAACCATTGAACAGATATCCTTTACACTACAAAAAAATGCACGAGCCTTCATTTTTACAAATTATGCATCTATTACGTGCTCATCTATTACTTCAAAAAATTTAAAGAGTAAGTGCACTAACATTATAAATGAGAAATCTTTTAACTACAATGATATTATCAGGATTGTAAACCTTATTTTTATGGCTAACAATATCTATATTATCATATTAAGTTATAAATCTAGTACCTTTCAATACAATAATATGTAACCTTGTAATGCAAATATAAAGAACAAATACGTTAGATGAAATAAAATTTTTGATTTTTTTTTTCTATATATTTTTTCCATACCAGATTGTATACACAGTCATATTAGTTTTGGAATCTTGTTGCTATATTTATCCCCATATACGATATATAATTTTGGTAAATCAGGGATCAATGAATGCAAAAGATTATAACAATTGTCAAACAACCAGATTCCTTTCAAGAACAAAATATCTTCAACTCTAACTCAATCCTGAGAAATATTTTACAAGAGCGCGGATCATCCTCATTCCTATTGTCAGGAGTTTCTCGATAACCTAGAAATTGACATTGGAGGTACAATGATAGAAAGAGAAAGATCGGGAAGGATAACATATTGCAATGACGAGTCTCCACATTAACATCAGTGTTGTTAGGGAGGGAAGATCAAACAAAAAGCCTAGAAGGCGACTAGAGTAGCACTTTTTCTTTTTCTCACAAATATGAGATAAACAAGCGCTTGCTTCCATATATTGATTTAAACAACCGCCATCATGAGAATCAATGTGGAATTCTGATCACTAAGATATAGATCTAAAAAACACAATTATAACAATTGTTATTGCACCTAGAGAATTGAATCCTTCGCAACAAGAAATTCGCTGCAAGAAAAAAACCAGTCACAGGAAATAAAACATTTGGTGAACTGGAGAGACATCCCCAAAATTGTTGTGTGGAAGCACGAGTTGCAGAGAATGCATCACAAAAATTGTAGAGGTTAAGGAGGGGATAAATGCCCAGGAGAGAATTCCTTGCTGGGTAGAGAAATGATCCTACACTTATTATCCATGCATAGGAAAGAAGGGCATTTGAATCTAAATCTTTAACACTGGAGTGAAAGATAGTCGATTCGGCTCCTAACCGATTGCTAAAGAACTGATTAATAACTTAAGAATAAAGGAACATAAGATAAAAACATAATTTTTCTTTGTATTAAAAACAATAAAATAATGCAGAGAAGTCATTTTCATTCAGAGTTTGGGTTTGCCATTGGAAATCAAATCAAAAGTACAGTGAGCATAAGGCTGGGATAACTTTGAATTCTCTCATCATAAAATGCTGGCTCATCAAGACAAATTTGTTGAAAGAAAAAAAACAAAGTCTCTGGATAGTATTACGTTGAATAAAACATAAACTTTAACACAATAGAAGTGTCTTAACTAAAGGCGCAAAAACATAATTTAACAACCCTTTAACCAAATTTCATAAGAGTAAATTGTCAGGACAAAAAATTAACTAAATTTTTAACATAGTGATGCACATGTTCTTTCGACGTTAGAGAGATGCATACACATGGAATTTAGCTATCATTCAATACAAATATACACATGCATACCATATCCAAATGTGAATGCTCTGAAGTCATTGTCCCACACGCACTCCGTCCAACTCACGCTTGCCAATCGATGTGACCTCACTGGTACCTCCCAACCAACGTTAGGTGTACTCTTCTTCCCCCTGAGCCACCTGAGCCATAAAGGGACCACGCAAAAAATACCAGATAATGCTAGCTCTAAGCTTGCCTTACAAGGTCGAGCTACCACTCATTACCTGAGCTGTGTATCCCAACTCCCACAAAAGAAACTCAGTCAATATAAAATTCGACAGCGTGATGTTACGCAAGCCATATGTGATCCATACTCCTCCTTCGCCATCCCTTTTATATAGTTTCTTAGTCATTAGTTTCCTAAACCCTCATTAGATTTATTTTTCATTTATTTAATTAGGAAAAACCTCCCTCATACACATGTCGTTCGATCCCCTAGTTTCATCGGAAAATCAATTTATTAATTAATTAAATATTCCTATTTTCCTCACCCACCTAAAAGCGTTCCTAAAAATGCTCCTCGGTGTCCCAATATTCCCTTACAATTCTTAAATGACTTACGCCTTACTTAATTCCTAGTTGAGTTCATAAATAGAAATTACCAAAGGCTATATTCCTTACTAAGTTGTATATTCCCCTTTTTCTTTAAGTTTCCCCTTTTCTTTAAGTTTTTTTTTTTTTAAGTTTCCCCCCTTTTTCTTTTTAACTAAAAATCAATTTAGCAAGTGTAGATAAAAACAACCATTTATCCTTTTAATAAATTTAATCCTCCATTATAATTTTTACTTTAGTAATTAAAGTTTGAATTTCTTACCCCCCTTCTTGTTACATGTTTATTTAGTTTTTTATTTATCCACATGTTCTACTTAGACCTAGGTTTTAATTTCACTAGGTTGTGCAGAAATTTTTAAGGGAACTTTTAATTATTAAACTTTACTCATACCATCATCTATTTTAAGGTTGACCAGGTCCTAAGGAGGCATAGTTTTCAGGCACAAGGTTTATTGACTTATCATAGTTAAAATCACGACGTGCTCTTCAGGACGCACTACGTGCTCCAAGGGTGCCACTCTCCTCTTTCCTTTTTCTTTGTGTGATGTGCCCTTCAAGACACACTACGTGCTCCAAGGGTGCCACTAACCTCTTGATTGAATTTGGTAGATGTCAAACCCATGAAGTCAATAATCCGTCAGGTGATATTGTGGGAGACTAAGGTCCTCTAAGGAATAAGGACCCTGCCTTATTGTGCGCCCCTTAAAATCATTGTGAGTGACTATCATTGTCTTCCCTCACGACATAATGGGTCTTCTTGAACTAGGTAATCGTTAACCTATAGTTCGAGCCACAATGAGAGCACTAATAGGCTATGGCATGGATGCTACCACACCCCTCCCTCTATGTCTCTGGTTGTTGTGTGTGACCCTTTTACTCCAAATGTGAGTCTGGTCGGAAAGATATCAGCAGCCTGCATCCATCAATGAATCATGTCAGCAATAAAAATCAACATCATAATATCTAATCATATGTACATATGTCATATCAACAACATTCAAACCCTAATAGTCCATTCCCTGACTCAATCCAGAGTCCCGGGAATTTCCTAGATGCCTCGACATCCTCAATGTCCAGAGTCCTGCACACTCAGGAGAAACTAGTCAATAGAACCTATTAATGTAAATATAGAAAAAATAACATATCAGCAGATCCACAATATCTCATAATCATAATCAAAACAACCAATCGTATAAAGAACTAGATCACTTTCACACAAGTGTCCTCAAAGAGTAAGTCCGCTTGGTGCATGTAAGAGTGGGATGTTACATACACCCCCTCTTGTTTTAAACTTCATCCCGAAGTTTCATGGTATGTAAGTGAAGAAATAAAGTGTATCACAATATCATATGCCTAGCTATCAAACAAAAATGGAAACTGCTGACGCATATCACATGCATCGTCCCATGTCGTTGATTTTGGACTATAGTTGTCCCACTGGACCTTGAACTTATCTACTGTTTGACACCGTAGCTATCAAATGCGAGGGTCCGGGATGAGGATTAGCTCTGCCATGATAGAAACCTCATCTGATACCTGCAAGGTACTCATGTCAATAACATGTGTAGGATCGCTAACATAATGTCTCAAAACAAATACATGAAACAAATCATGCATATGCCTCAAAGAATCATGCAAGGATAGTCAATAGTCCATGGGCCCCTTCCTTTCCACAATATCAAAGGGTCCCATGAACCTAGGAGATATTTTACCACCCTTTCCAAACTTGATCGAACTCTTATGCGGTTTCACCTGCAAAAAGACTCGATCGAAAAATTCATAACTATGCTCGACACGATGCACATCTGCATAACTCTTATGACGATCTTGTGCTTCCTTGATCCCTTTTCTTATTCTTTGCATTTGGTATTCCATTTCTTGGATCAATTCAGGTCCCACCAGGACCCTATCCTCAAGTCAATCCCAACTCAAAGGCGCCTAATATGGTCGCTCATAAAGAAACTTGAAAGGTGCCATCTTAATGGTTCTTTGATAATTGTTGTTATATGAAAATTATACCAGTGGAAAGAATTCTTCCCAATGCTTATGTTGGTCCATCACATACATATGCAACATATCCACCAATATTTGGTTTGTTCACTTAGTCTACCCATCTTTTTTCTGGGTGATACGCGGTGCTAAAGTTAAGTTGGGTTCCCAAGGCCTCTTGGAAACTAGTCCAAAATCATCCTATAAACACCAATCCTCTATCAGATATGATCCTCTTAGGCATGCCATGCATCCTCACAATCTCATCGATGAAAACTCTAGCTATGCCAGGCTCCTGATACGTCGTACGCATAGGAATAAAATGAGCACTCTTCGTCAGAGTATCAACTACCACAAAAATCAACTCATGTATCCTTGCCGTCAGTGGCAATCCAACAATGAAATCCATCGAAACGACCTCCCATTTTGATTCCAGAATAACGTGCGTATGTAGTAATCCTAGCGGATGTCTATGTTCATCCTTCACCTACTGACATTATAGACATCTTTCCACGTAGTTAACTATGTCTTCCTTCATTTCTTTCTAGAAGAATAAGGGTTTAAGGTCTTCCCTCATCTTCATGACTCTAGGATGAGCCATGTACACTGATTTATGAGCCTCGTTTAGGATCAAACTCCTCAACTCATCATTGGGTGGTACAAAAATTTGACTTTTAAATCTCAATAATATGTTGTTGTCCACAGTAAATCCATCAAGTTTTGGTACCATCATTGTGTTTTGTCTGATAAAATCCTTGACCTCTTTGTACTAGTTATCGTCACGCTATAAGGTTAGGATATTTTTACATAGATTCATCTAAAGAGGCATCACCGAAAATATGTGTGGTCTCCAAGTCAACGCATCCACCACTCTGTTCACTTTTCCTTTTATGTAAGTAATCTTGAAATCGTAATCACTAAGCAACTGGAACATTTTTAGTTCAAATTTTCATCCAATAAGGTAGTGTCTTCAAAATATCAAGGCATAAACAATGGCTAACAACTCCAAGTCATGTGTTGCATAGTTCTCCTCATGCCTTCTCAACTTTCTCGAGATGTAAGTGATCACTCGATCGTCTTGAATCAATACTCCACCTAAGACTTCCTTGGATGCGTAAGTTCATACCAAGAAGTTCACGTCCATGTCAAGGAACTTCAGTATTGGTACTATCGTCAACAGCTCCTTGAGCCTCCGAAATGCCTCCGTGAATTTCTTGGTCCAAACAAACTTCTTGCTCTTCTTCTGTAATTTTGTAATCGAATTTTCTATCTTTGAAAAACCCTCGACAAACCATCGATAGTATCTCGCTAAACCCATGAATCTACACAATTTGGGGACATTCGTCGACGTAGGCCATTCCATAATAGCCTCGAAATTTCCTGGATCCAAAAAAATACCTTCGTCAGAGATGACATGCCCTAAGTAGTGAATATTGGATTGATAAAACGAGCATTTCGACAGCTTCCCAAACAATTTGTTCTCTCGTAGACATTGTAGCACCAAGAAAAAGTGCTCTTTATGCTCCTCCATCATCCAAGAGTAAATCAAAATATCATCAATGAATACTTGGACGAACCTATCCAAGTATTCGCAGAACACCCTGTTCATAAAACTCATAAATACACCTGGGGCATTCGTCATCCCAAACGGTAAAATAGTAAACTCCTAATTTCCAAACCTTGTCTTAAAGGTGGTCTTAGGGATGTCGTCCTCCTTGATCCATAACTGGTGATACCTTGATCTCAAGTCGATCTTTGAAAACACCATCGCACCCTTCATCTGATCAAACAGATCATCAATCCTTGGAAACAGATATTGATTCTTGATCGTTTCCTTGTTCAATTAACGATAGTCAATGCAGAGTCCCTACGACTAATCCTTATTCCATATGAATATAACAGGTGCACCCCATGGTGAAACACTTTGACATATAAGTCCTAGGTCAAGTAACTCCTTCAGTTTCATTTTCAACTCCTGTAACTCTGGGGTTGACATCCAATAAGGAGTTCTTGTTATCGATTCATTTCTCGATTTTAATTCGATGGTAAATTCCAACTCCCTCTCCTGTGACATCCCAGGTAACTTCTCAGGGAAGATGTCCACAAACTCTCTCACCACCAGAAGGTGTTCTAGAAATTTTGTTACTCCCTTCTTGTTTAATGCAACGATCACATAAATATTACATCCCTTGTGCATGCTCTTCCGTAGCTACAAGGAAGAGATGAACCTCAGGGAGATTCCCTGGTTCCGACCTAAAATCACATGTCTCTTTCCCTCGTCATCGACCAAGATCAATCATTTTTTCTTACAGTCGAGTATCGCATCATGTGATTCCAACCAGTCCATACTGATCATGACATCATAAGACCCTAAGGTTGTGACATATAGGTTGGCCCTAGTGACAAAATCTCCTAGGTTAAGGCTACAACCCGTAACCTTCCCACCAACATTTTGTTTGGCTCCTGAAGCCCTTTATACAAAGATAAACTCATCCTATTCAACTTCCTTTACCTTAATTTTTTTTAGCGTTGCACCAGAAATTAAAATCTGTGTAGCACCTAGATCTATCAAAATACTAAGGGTCTAGTTAGTGACAATACCTGACGTCTCAAGCATAGTCGAATGGTTATCTTCCTGGAGGTTATTCAATGCTACATGAATCTGATGGGCCTTGCCCAAATTTCCTACTGTATTGGGTCCGGTTGATCCAGATACTCTAGTCCTCTC
The DNA here is from genome assembly GCA_009831015.1 of Picea engelmannii. NCBI lineage: Eukaryota > Viridiplantae > Streptophyta > Pinopsida > Pinales > Pinaceae > Picea > Picea engelmannii. The sequence continues at coordinate 353,658 of ML792375.1, read as the reverse complement.
CACTAGGAATTCACGCTGGTAATGTCGCTCTCCACATGTCCAACACCCTTTCTTCGGTCTAGTACTCCTGGTACCTGAAGTAGGAGCTGACATCCCACCGACTTGGAACCCTGGTATGTTCTGCTGAACAAGCCTAAACTATTGTTGCTATGGTCGACGTTGTTGTTGGTGTTGTGGTCCTCGGTAAGGAGTCTGCTGCTGAGGGGCTGGTCACTGAGGTCCAATGAAAGTGGATCCTCTATGGAAGCCATGATATCCTCGTGAATGTCTAGCTGGTGTCTAATGATGCTACACACTAGATGACACTTGTCCTGTTGGTCTCGCTGGATTCCTTCTCTGACCCCCACCGATAATCTCCTCTTCTATGAGGGCCTTCTAGACATCATCATGCAAGGTTTGAGGCATCATAATCCTAACCTTTTCATGAATGTTGACATTAAGGCCCAACATGAACGTGTTGACCTTAAGTTTCTCGGTATTCAGGTGCAAAACATACCAAAGAAGCTCCATGAAACGGGCCTCGTACTCAAGCACTGTATGACCACCCTCTCATAAGGCGTTGAACTTGTTGAGATGATGCTCAATGAATACCTTAGATATATACCTCTCATGGAACCGTTCCTCGAACAATTCCCATGACACATGTTCGACTGCCATGTTCAATTGCAGGAGGAGCATCTTCCACCACAAAAGAGTGCTCCCCTTCAGTTGAAATAATTCTATGTCGACCTTCATGTTGGAGGTATATTCGTGAAGTGAAAATCACATTTCCATATTCTCCAACCATGCCTTGGTGACTGTGTCATCCGGGGTACCCAATAACTCGAGAAATTTAATATTCTCGAGTTCGTGGTGAATGCTACTAGTACCGACTGAAGTGCGTGGTGGACCCTCAAAAGGTATCAGTGCCCTGGCCTCATCTCTATCCAAACATATGATCAGTGCCTCAAACATCCTCTGAAAGGACCTCATAAACCCATCCACATCACTCACAATTATTTGTTCATGTCTGATAACATGTTCATCTCCCTGGGGGTTAGACCCCTCAGGCATGGATGCTAGTGGGGGCATCATGCCTTCTCCCCTAGAATCTTGTCATCTGCCTCTATAGTGTCCTCTAACCATGATTAAATGCACGAATACAAATCAATTTAATTAGAAACATTACAATCAAATATCTAATCAACAGAATCCGTAGTGATCCCAAGTCGTAGGTCGAACCCGCTCTGATACCATATTTAACGACCCCATTCGTTACGTCTATAGGCGATGCAAAACAAGTGATTTTTTTTTTTTAAGAAGGAAAGTAACAATGACAAAAATTAATCAATACAACTTGTCAATGAACAAATGAATGCAATTCAAGCAATAGACAACAACGACCCAACATACTAGCACATCATGCAACTGGATGAAACATGCGATGATCAACAGACAAAAAATAAAATTGACTACCCGTATGTCCTACCCTACAAGGTTAGAACCTCAAGGACACATAACAAACGCTCTAGCCCAGGTTCCCATAGATTTTGACCATTTAAGGTCTCAGGGCTAGCAACTATTCTGAGGAAAAATGAGGTGTCTACATCCCTCCCGTCAGACGTAAGATCATGCCTACTAATCTAAAAGACAACATCAATCAATCCCAACACAATGACTTCGAAGACCAATAACTAGAAACCTCTATGGTGGGAAAAACCAATCACATTAAGGTGTTACAAAACCAAGTACTAACATCAATTACAATGAGCAAAATGCCCACATCGAGAAGCACGAGACTCTAGCTAGGTTACCATTCACATCTATCAATCAGGGCACACAATGATCCCCTTATCAGGAATCATGTTGTCACATGGCGATAGGCATGACGGTGACCATGGCGTAACATAACATATTTAGACCTTTAACCCAAGAAAAATCCCACGCACTAGGAGACCAAATTATCTATCAATAAATACACGAAGACTATACCCAAGCACCCAATCAACAAGTCAACAAGACAGAAGGTGACAAAATTCAAATTTAAATTACGCAACTAACTGAAGGATTTCTTGTTTTCCTACAAGGCAATCGTATGTAGTGTAACAACCATGACCAACCACCATTTACAATTCAACTTATGGAACATGGCACATAGTAACCAATTAACTGTTAAACTATTAATCAATTTAGCTAATAAAACTATTAAACCCTCAACCCTTAATCTTGCACAAGCCATTAAACTATTACCCAAATAAACCATAAACCATTAGTTGTTAAACCATTATAACTAAGTGCAAAAGTGAACTATTAGAATTGAAAAGGAAAATAATTAATCTATTATGGAAAAGTTAAAAGACTGATATATAAGACTGATAAATAAACAATTGCTATATAAAACAAATTAATCTATTGTTGCAAAAGTCATAAGACTGATATATAAAAAAAATTATATATATAAAAAAATAATCTATTGTTGCAAAGGTTATAAGACTGATAAATAAAAACTTGAATGGGTTGACGGTTGTTTTAATCACCATTTTCAACACAACGCCAGTTTATGCAGTAATAAATTTGTTTCCTAATAGTGAAGGCAACAAATGCTTCGTTACAGTAGAATCCAAATAGGGAAACCACCATAGGCAAGGTAAAATTCACAAGCATAAATACCCCCGGCATCGTGGCTATAAAGAATCTATTAATATACAAATATTTAATTCATTCATGCCAGTACTCTAACAAACTCAGTACTGTCAATAGATGGATAATAAAATCGTTTCTCTGACAACTAAGCGCTATCAATGACTGGGAACAATCGAAAGGAACAGTTACAACAAGGCAGACTGTTAAATCCTAAATAGTGGATCATTACCCCTTAATTGGGGTATATTACATTAGTAATGTTATTTTATTTATGTCGGCTTTATTCCATTAGTTGTAATTATACCTCCTAGTCTCTTATATATACCAAGGAGACATTTTCATTTTGAATCATATGGGAATTGAACATTTATGTGGGCATAAGGAGGTTTCCCCCTCGAACAGGCTTATTATCTGAATTTCTCTCTTTTTCAAGGCATTGATTACTTATTCTGAGGTATTTCTATGCTATATTGATATTTGGTTCCTAACATATGGTATCATAGCTCAAGGTCTTGGGGTTTCGCTGCTACATCTGAGACACCTTGGAATTTTCGATATAACATTTTTTCTACAATGTTTCAGAAGGACCTTCTTGAAGGACATTTAGTATATAGATCAAGGTACGTTGGGTTAAAATTTCATCTCTTGAGGCCTTATACTTTCAGAGATACAACCTGTGCAAGATAGGGTTCTGGAATCATCCTGAACTGAGTCATTGCGGAATTTTCGCTATAGAAAATATTATGTACCATTTCATACCCTAAACTCCAGTGTCTATTTAGATAAATTAGTAGTTATCTGGGTCCTCTTTCATTTGTAGATACACCCTGTGGAAGATAGGTTATCTAACTAGTCCTATTGACTAGTCTCAAGAAGGTGTTCCAGGTAAAACAATCATAACTTCTTCCTAGAGTATCCAAATTGAGTGAGACTGGTTTCATTGGATAGTGGACAGTCTTCTTGATAGGCGAAATTGACTGCTCGTCAACTGGAGGAGTGAATCCGGTTCGGGGTTCTCTAATTAACCCAAGCCATTTGGATTAATCCACTCCGATGGGTTTAACAGCTCAGTTGGCCGATATAAGTCCTAACGAAAACAAAAAAAAAAAACTAAAGGAAATGTAATAACTTTGATGAATAGTAATTGCCGAAAACTATATATAAATCTAATATATATTTACAATTACTAACTAATATTTATAAAATCACTCTACTTATTATATGTACAATATATGCAGTTGATTCTATTTCTAAGATACATATAATATGTACACAATACGAATTTTAATCTAAATCCACGAAAATCGAATATGGATTGATTTCTTAAACAATAGTAACACTATTTAATCCTTTTGATTTATTTTCTTATAATGTTCATAACTAAGAAAGGGAATATCAAACTATCTAATTGAAAACAAAAATCACAGATAATAGAAAATGTTTTAGCTACAGGAAGTTTCTATATTCATTAAATTAGTGAAATTAAACTAGCAAACTGACATGTTATCGCATCCAATATTTATTCAATGTGTAGCATCCAATCTCCCTATTTGATGAAGTAAACCTGCAACAGAACCTACAATTGCTTCTCATAAATGTGAAGCAACAATAATCGAATTCGAATGATAAAACATATAAGAGATGAGATCATAGCAATCTCATAATTTCACAAGCAGCCACATTAAGATAAATCCTGCTGTGAGAACTTGTGTATAAATGTTTAACAAATGATGAAGATAAATCTCTTAATCTAAGTGTGAACAAAATGATTGTTGTGTGTTAAATATGGAACATAAAACATGGATAACATGTAAATTTTAATCATGCTAACTTGTAATAAACCATGATAGCGAAAGCAATCACAATCTAATTGCAAATTGAAACAATCATAACTTGAATAAAACCACAACATGGAAAATCTAAAGCTGTAACCAGTACTATATTTCATTCAAGTCTGTAAATGAAAAATCCATAGTCTTGCCCCAGGAAGAGATGATTTCAAGTTTACAAAATAACATACTTATATAGGTTCCAGGAACAAAATGTTTCTTGTTGTTAACATCCAATATGTTCCAAAAAATGTGGGGGATGCAACCTCCCAGATTTTACTTGATACCAAAAAACTAACAGCCTAATCTATTTACTAAAAACATAAAGATGGTATGGTTGGAAGATCCCAACAGTACTTCAAATCTCTTTGATAATCATGATTTCCTGTTAACAAATAAAAATAAGAAGATTTTAGATATATTTTCAATTATCAAGACAAGCAATTCGAATTTTTCTAACTAGCTACAGAATCTGTAGCTAGTTATAATTACAACTACAATCATATTTTATTCAACAAAAAAAAAAATTTAATTTTTATAAGAAAAGTAATATGTTCAACAAATCGTATACCCTAAATTGAGGAAGACAAAATCATGCTAAACTTGAAAAAGATCATACCTCAAATCAAAACATATCAAGCAATCTTGGAGTTTACTATTTCTGTCGATGCCTCTACATTCTTAAAAATGAGAGACCCTGTAGTTTTTAGGCATCTTTCAATGAATCCACTTGGTATTTCAGAGATTTAAGCATGGACTGTAGCAAAGGCACATTCGTATAATACCGGACGATCCAGGATCGACACTCATTACACTGTGGTTGTAGGGACTGTGCATTGGCACTGATAGCATTAACAGTTGGAGAATCATCCACTTGACATGTAGGTTCTTCACATAATCGAATGCCAGGAAATCTGGGTTATCCTTTAGATTGATCAAGGGTTCACAGTAAGAGGCTGAGACACAAGGATGGATGGATGAGAGGGGTGCTGAGGCACAGGACTGGAGAGGTAACAAACATTTCAACAATTGCAAACAGACCAAAACGCTCCCTTCAGCCACAGAGAAAATCTGAGATTTGACCTCTAAAGGACGAGCTATATCTCTGTAATGACCTAATTTCTGGGGAAACCGCCTGCAATGAAGGTAAAAGGGCTCATTTCGGTTCTAGGTTTTCAAGGGTTTGATCTAATTCAAAATCGTTTGCTCAGAATCGCTCATGCAAAAACATGTCTCTGGTAGGCAATTACGGGGTTAGCTTTAAGAAGTCTTTAGTTACTTCCAACTTCACAGACCGATCTTTGCTCTGCATCCATAATGTGAACTCTTGGGCAACTCTCAGATCGAAACCTTTAAACTTTTCAATGAAGACATGCCAATCATTCCTTTCTAAATCATCCCTGGCGTTATCATACGATAACAAGGTTTGGATGCCATTGAGCTCAATCCTTACCACTGGAGCCATACCGAATGGAAGGGAATCAACACAGAACTCGCATCTAGGGTTTGGTAAAAAATCCACAGAGCTATATCCCCGAGCCTCATCAAAACAATGTTGTGACAATACAAACGGTGGGCAGAGGCATTAATCACAATGCGTGGGAGTAAAATTGTGAAGCCCGAGACCATACAGAGGAGTAATAGCATGCAGTACTTCATATGACACCTTGGCATTGGGTACATGCTAGGACAGAGTGAATGCATCCAAATTTAATTGAAAAGATAGGTGATTCATAAGAATTGAGAAGCCAAAATTTCCATGAAAGAAATATGGTTAATCATCAAACCAAAATTAATACAAAAATCAAATACCAACTGATAGGGGTCTTTCAATCAAACAACCATAAGCTTCTTAGGCATTCTTAGAATCGAAACGATCATAAACAATGAGAGAAACATGTCCATAGCCAGAAATCGCAATTTTATAATAAATCATAAGAGCAATTTGTCTTTAAAAACATAATGGTAATTCCGATAGCAAGTTTTCATGCTTACAGTCATGAAAACAAAGTTTGAAAAGACAATAGAGAGAAGCGACGATTTGCAGTTGTCATCTCGGAAACTGTTCATGAAGGGTAATGGAATTTCATGACCCTATGTAGGCAGCTATGTAGATTAAAAAATAACAATTGTAATATTGCTGCCAACAATGGCGACACGCTGGGAGAAGCAGTTATATCTATTACACAAACGAGTTCAGGTTAGAAAAATATGAAAAGCTTCAAATCGAAGAACAACTGAAAAGTCATTTAAACATATCAAATAATCATGACGCAATCCAGTTTCAGATAACTTTCAGTTTTAAAGGAACGAAAACCGGTGACAAACTTTGAAAAAAGAAATCCATGATGTTAAGTGAAAATATCTAATACTGTTGACAGGGCCACTGCTGCCAGCAGGCGTCCATAGCCTCGACAGGGATTTCAATTAACCCACTCTGACATCTGTATTCTATCAAGAAATTCTAGATCAGAACGAAGGATGTTTAAGGCCAAAACGAAATCCATATCTAAGAATTTTCTTTTATCTGACATTGCTTCGCTGCCAGCGGGCTTGTTCAGTACCCCGACGAAGTTATCTTGGCCTCATGCACGCATTTAACCGCTGCCAGCAGACTTGTTCAGTGTCCTGGCGGGTTTACAAACACTTCCCATAGCCCTTTGAAAATTTATTCATATTATAGTTTTTTGAAATATTCGATAGAGCGGGGTGGCGCAGAAAATTCCAGTTTTTAAGTCACAGATTTTAAAATTTTACATGTTGTCCTTCATCAAGATCCAAAAATGGTTCATTGATAAAACCGTATTTCAAAAATAGGGAGACATCGTTGAGTTTCTCTCTTAAATAACAGGGACAACATTAAAATATTTTTAAAGATGGTCGTGAACACTTTCAAATGCAAATTGAAACCGAGAGAATGCCTTTCAAACGAAAAGTCATCTTTAACCAGTCCACAAAATATAGCACTTATTGTTTTAACAACTTTTAATAGTTATTTTCGAGGGGAAGTATTATGTTTTCTCTATTTGAACTAGCCCGTGGTGCAGGCAGGTGTTTCAAAAAGAAATATCGATAAGATGAAATGAAAACAAAACACACCAGCGAAGAAAAATTGGAAAGCAAAGAAATCCAAACAAAAAAAATATGCACAGAAGGTGTATCTGAAAACATCATGCAAAGAATCCCTTGGGAACCTGAAAGAAAGTAGAAAAATCCTATTTGATGTGAAAGCAGTCCTACTCGTGGTACCTTGGATCAGGGTTGATTCAGGTTTATTTATCTCTTTACTTTCCATTTAAGATTTTCATGACGATACTGCATTTTTGAAGATAAATGTTCAACTAGAATAAAAAAGAAAAAGATCAAGCGGACTTCCCTGACAATAGTCGTATTATGGTTCTCGTGGTGCGCCCACTTGCATTCATGACTGCATTATTACAAAGAGAAATAGTGAGAAATAAAATTGAAAGAAAACCTATTCCTAAACCTACCCTAACTATTAAACAAATCAGAATACTACGTGAAGTCATGCTTCCAATGTAGCCATCGGAGTAACTCCAATCCTGCAATGGAAACAAAATCAAGAATTACTAATAAGAATGGTAACAGAAACATATCACACTTACCTTCATAATCATCATCTAAAAACGAAGTAAGTGTGATTTTACCATTTCCTTGAATATTCTTGTTGTATGAATCCTCCAGCCATTGTGAAATATTGTCGTGATAAGGGTCATAATGGCATGGGCGAGTGTAAGCAAGTTTTAAAAAATTGTCAAGATTATGAGGAAATGAAATAACCATCAGCCAAGGCTGAAATGCCCCATCCTCCTGACAATTCTCTAATTGTTCATTAATTTCTTCACATGGAGGATCTAAAAGAAATATGTCACGCCTACTTCCAAGATACTTAGGTAAAAAGAAAGCAAGGATAAATTTATCTTTATTATGAAAATTTGTTATATATGAATATTCAAGCCATCCTAAGATCCTATCACAAAAATGAGGATTTGAACCACGACTTTTATGAAACAAATATGGGAAAATCATCATAAGAGGATTTGTGACGTCAGTCATATCATTGGTTTGAATTCTTCCTTTGATGAGATTGATCATTTCAAAATGTGAAGTATAAACATTAAGATTCGATCTAATCAAAGAATGAATATGAAATGTAGAATGTTTGATCTCCATAAAATATAGTGCATTGTCTTTTTCAACAATAAACTGTGTAAAATCATCTTGCAACATGTCCTTTTCCCATATGAGTGATGAAAGTGAACAAGCATCAAATCCAACTTTATCAATGTTAGGTTTGGAATGGATTTCACCAAAATTTAGCATATTGAAAGGATATGATTGTGGCGGAAAAAAGTAGGATGTTGTAGGTAAGATTTCAAGTCCAACAGAGTCTCGGAATAGATTAGGATATAAAAAATAAAAGGAATCAGAAATAATCACATGAAAAGAATCTCTTGAACTACAATAATTAACAATGGTATTCTCAAGACATTTCTCTTCACTTTCTTTAAAACTATTACTCTGTGTTGGTGACGAATTCCTCAACATAATATGATCATCTGGATTTGATTTCTGTGTGATAGATAATTCAAAATTTATGTGACAAACATCTAGTCTTTCATGTGGACAAAATGCATTTTGAGGATGAAGGTTTAATGTTTCTTCTTCTAGTTGCATATCTTCTTCTCTAATCAGTTTCATAGGAGTACTAGAACATTTAAGATGATTTTTGTCGCTTAAGTGTTCTTCAATGACTGATTTTAAATATTGATTAGAGCATGAGTTACAAGAATGAGGATATTCATGAAACGAATCTTCTTCCATACTGGTCGTAGACTGAAAATACAATGATTCAGAGGAAAAACCAATTTGGTTGTCAATAAGAACCTGGTCAATAGATTCTACCTCCCTAGCTTGTTCAACATTATCGGAAGGATTCCTCTCATCTTGTGAAGAAAATTGTTCTTGCAGTTGAGTGATAGGATTTGCAATTGGTTCTTCATTTGTGATTGAATATGAATGGATGGAAGGAATGCAAGCATCATAGAAGAGATTTAATGCAAATGACATATCATCGAGATTAAATTTACAGAGGATATGATAGACTCTTGTCAAAAAGTCTTCTGAAGATGAATCGTCGTTGATTAGCGAAGTATGAAATTCTTCACATAATTGATCGAAATCATAAATTTCAAAAGCATATAGAAACTCATCTACAAATTAAAACCAATAAAAAATGTGACACTCTGGAAAGGATTCAAACCAATGTTTAATCCGACCTCTAAAAGTAAAAGAAAACAGTCTGCATAAAACTCTTAAATCTAAGATGTCATGTTTGATGCATTTGCACCAAAACTTTTTAAAGTGGTCTTTAGCAGATATATTGCCTCCACCATCAAAGGTGAGTTTGGACAAGCGAGAGACTGTCTCGTTGGGAACATCGGGTAATGAGAAGTTGAAAGCATGTTCCAACACAGTGATTTGGGGAGCCATGGGGAAATTGAATACATTTAAAAATAAAGGCTCCTACAAGGCCATCTTGTTAGTCGGCCCTCCTTCTAGTGCCATTTGTTGACGGGAGAAATTGACCGCTCGTCAACTGGAGGAGTGAATCCGGTCCGGGGTTGTCTACTTAACCCAAGACGTTTGGATTAATACACTCCAACGGTTTTAACGGCTCCATTGGCTGATCTAATTCCTAAAGAAAACAAAAAAACAAAATTAAAGGAAATGTAATAACTTTGATGAATAGTAATCGCCGAAAACTATATATAAATCTAATATATATTTACAATTTACTAACTAATATTTATAAAATCACTCTACTTAATATATGTACAATATATGCAGCTGATTCTATTTCTAAGATATATATATATTATGTACACAATACGAATTTTAATCTAAATCCGTGAAAATCGAATATGGATTGATTTCTTAAACAACAGTAACACTATTTAATCTTTTTGATTTATTTTCTTATAATGTTCATAACTGAGAAATGGAATATCAAACTGTCTAATTGAAAACATAAATCACAGATAATAGAAAATGTTTTAGCTACAGGAAGTTTCTGTATTCATTAAACTAGTGAAATTAAACTAGCAAACTGACCTGTTATCACATCCAATATTTGTTCAATGTGCAACATCCAATCTCCCTGTCTGATGAAGTAAACCTCCAACAGAACCTACAATTTCTTCTCATAAATGTGAAGCAGTAATAATGGAATTCGAATGATAAAACATATAAGAGATGAGATCACATCAATCTCATAATTTCACAAGCAGCCACATTAAGATAAATCCTGCTATGAGAACTTGTGTATAAATGTTTAACAAATGATGAAGATAAATCTCTTAGTCTAAGTGTGAACAAAATGATTGTTGTGTGTTAAATATGGAACATAAAACATGGATAACATGTAAATTTTAATCATGCCAACTTGTAGTAAACCATGACAGTGAAAGCAATCACAATCTAATTGCAAATTGAAACAATCATAACTTGAATAAAACCACAATATGGAAAAGCTAAAGTTGTAACCAGTACTATATTTCATTCAAGTCTGTAAATGAAAAATCCATAGTCTTTCCCCAGGCAGAGATGATTTCAAGTTTACAAAATAACATACTTATATAGGTTCAAGGAACAAAATGTTTCTTGTTGATAACATCCAATCTGTTCCAAAAAATGTGGGGGATGCAACCTCCCAGATTTTACTTGATACCAAAAAATTAATAGCCTAATCTATTTACTAAAAACATAAAGATGGTATGGCTGGAACATCCCAACAGTGCTTCAAATCTCTTTGAAAATCATGAGTTCCTGTTAACAAATAAAAATAAGAAGATTTTAGATATATTTTCAATTATCAAGACAAGCAATTTGAATTTTTCTAACTAGCTACAAAATCTGTAGCTAGTTATAATTACAACTACAATCATATTTTATTCAACAAACAAAACAAATTAATTTTTATACGAAAATTAATCTATTCAACAAATCGTATATCCTAAATTGAGGAAGACAAAATCATGCTAAACTTGAAAAATATCATATCTCAAATCAAAACATATCAAGCAATCTTGGAGTTTACTATTTCTGTCAATGCCTCTACATTCTTAAAAATGAGAGACCCTATAGTTTTTAGGCGTTTGTCAATGAATCTACTTGGTCTTTCAGATATTTAAGCCTGGATTGTAGAAAAGGCATATCTGTATAATACCGGTCGATCCAGGATCCACACTCATTACACTGTGGTTGTAGGGACTGTGCATTGGCACTAATAGCATTAATAGTTGGAGAATCATCCACTTGACATGTAGGTTCTTCACAGAATCGAATGCCAGGAAATATGGGTTATCCTTTATATTGATCAAGGGTTCACAGTAGGAGGATGAGACACAAGGTTGGATGGGTGAGAGGGGTGATGAGGCATAGGCATGGAGAGGTAACAAATGTTTCAACAATTGCAAACAGACCAAAACGCTCCCTTCAACCACAAAGAAAATCTGATATTTGACCTCTAAAGGATGAGCTATATCTTTTTAATGACCCAATTTGTGGGGAAACCGCCCATAATGAAGGTAAAAGGGCTCATTTCGGTTCTGGGTTTTCGAGGGTTTGATCTAATTCAAAACCATTTGCTCATAATTGCTCACACAAAAATGTGTCTCTTGGAGGCAATTACAGGGTTATATTTAAGAAGTCTTTAGTTACTTCCAACTACACAGACCGATCTTTGCTCTGCATCCATAATGCGAACTCTTGGGAAACTCTCAGATCGAAACCTTTAAAATTTTCAATGAACACATGCCAATCGTTCCTTTCTAAATCATCCCTGGTGTTATCATACGATAACAAGGTTTGGATGCCATTGGGATCAATCCTTACCATTGGAGCCATGCCGAATGGAAAGGAATCAACACATAACTCACAGGTAGGGTTTGGTAAAAATGCCATAGAGCTATATCCCTGAGCCTCATCAAAACAATGTTGTAACAATACAAACGGTGGGTAGAGGCGTTAATCACAATGCGTGGGAGAAAAATCGTGAAGCTCGAGACTATACAGAGCAATAATAGCATGCAGTACTTCATATGAAACCTTGGCATTGGGTACATGCTAGGACAGAGTGCGCACATCCAAATTTAATTGCAAAGATAGGTGATTCATAAGAATTGAGAAGCCAAAATTTCCATGAAAGAAATATGGTTAATCATCAAACCAAAATTAATACAAAAATAAAATACCAATTGATAGGGGTCTTTCAATCAAACAACCATAAGCTTTTTAGGCATTCTTAGAATCGAAACGATCATAAATAATGAGAGCAACATGTCCATAGCCAGAAATCACAATTTTATAATAAATCATAAGAGCAATTTTTCTTTAAAAACATAATGGTAATTCTGGTTGCAAGTTTTCATGCTTACAATCATGAAAACAAATTTTGAAAAGACAATAGAGAGAAGCAACGATTTGCAACTATCATATCAGAAATTGTTCATGAAGGGTAATGAAATTTCATGACCCTGTGTAGGCAGCTATGCAGATTAAAAAATAACAATTTTAATATTGTTGCCAACAAGTCTGTAGTATTTTGGTAGGAGTTTTAGAATTTTATATTAATTATTTTTTGCGGGGATCTCTATACAAGTGAGATCTCCAGGAAAGGCCAAAAATCATCAAGTTGTGGCGAAGTTACTGTAAATTCCACTTGGCACGTCCAATTTTGATAAGACTTGTGGCATTGGAGAGAAGAAATATTAGAGACCTACAAAAAATAAAATTTAATACTCATAAGGGCCGAAACTTTTGAGATGCAATAAAAGGAATATTGTCTAGAAGAACCACCTCAAAATCAAGGTTTAAAGTGATACTTGGCCAACATGCCACCAAAAAAGGGAACTTCTACACCAAATAATCCTCCAAACAATCCTACTTGGACTCTTGATGAAGGTGAATAAATGTGTAGGGACATAAATCATTTACAAAAGAAGAAAGTAACAAAATATAAACTAGAAGAGATGGAAGCTAAGTTGAAGGCAAAGATGGATGGTTTAAAAGAGGAGATCTTGGAAGTATTGAAAAATCTTGTAATTGAGAGGACACTTGAAAGTGAAAATGTATCCCATGAAATTCATGATGAGGACACAAGGAAGGTGAATCAAGAATGGATAAACTCCAACTTTGGGTTGAAGACCAACCACGTTCCTATAAATATTGATATGAGGAAGTTTGATGGAAAGGACCATATCACATGGATACTTCATATGGAGCAATTGTTTGATCTACATAATGTGTCACATACACAAAAGGTACGAATTGCTTCTTTATATTTAAAACCCAATAAATTTGTATGGTATAGAGGGCTTTGTTCTTGCAAATCACTTGTCACTTAGACAATTTTCATGGAATAAATGATAGCACACTATGAGGATACAATGAGAAATACCTTCTTTAGCCAATTGATAAATCTCAAGAAAAAGGGTTCAATTACAGAGCACATTGAGAACTTCCAAAGATTGAATATAAAGGTAACAAATATTCCAGATGACCACTTGATTGATGTATTCATAGGAACTTTAAGAGATAACATTCAACATGAGGTTCGCCTTTGGGAACCCAAATCATTGGAGAATGCATTTAGGGTGGCAAGAAATGTTGAAAGTAAAAATATGGCTATGGCTACAAGAAGGACCAATCCTAGCATCTATAGAGAGAACAATGCTCCTTATTCTAAAATACCTCAACCTACAAGTTTGACACCTCAACAATTGGAGGAAATAAAATCAAAAGGTTTATGATTTAATTGTGACAACAAGTACAGTAAGGGACATAAGTGTGGTGAGAAGAAACTATTCTACATAGATTGTGAAGAGGAAAAAGAAAAAGAACAAGAACAAGAACCATCTCAAGATGAAAACCTAGAATCAATTTTGTCTGAAGAGTTGACTCCCACGATATCGTGTAATGCATTGGCAGGAATTAACACTACTAAAACTGTCAATATTGAAGGATATATCAAAAATAAAAAGGTAATAGTCCTAATTGATTCTGGCAGTACTCATAATTTAATTCACTATAAATTAGCCAAAGATCTCAATTGCTTTGTATATCCAGCACCATAGTTTCAAGTAATGATTGCAGATGGAGGAACTATCAATTGCTCAGGAAAATGCAATAAGATCAATCTTACTATGTGGGAATATGTAATGAATAGTCTAATGATTTCTATACCCATGGGTGGTGTTGATGGTGTACTAGGAATCCAATGGTTACAATCATTAGGAACAATGGATTTTAATTTTCAAGAACTTTTCATGAAATTTTCATTGGAAGGAAAAGAAATTGAGTTAAGAGGTATCATAGGGAAACCCGGTAAGGTGATCAGATCTAATGGCATGAAAACATTATTGAAAAAGGGGCATCAAGGTGTTATTGTACAAATATGCTCACTATATTTTCAAACATCTAAGCCGTCTATTCCTCTAGATCTCCAAGGGATCATTGATAATCATTCCAAAGTATTTGAAGATATTCCCAAAGGTCTTCCACCCACTCGGAATCATGATCATGATATTCACCTAATTCATGGGAGTGTCCCTCCTAACATCAAGCCAGATAGATACTCTTATGCCTAAAAGAGTGAAATTGAGCACATGGTTGAAGAAATGTTAGAGGATGGCATTATTATACCTAGCCAAAGTTCTTACTCTGCACCGGTGGTAATGGTATTCAATAAAGATGGCTCATGGCGTATGTGTCAAGATTATAGAGAGCTTGACAAGATCACTATTAAAGATATGTTTCCCATTCCCATAATTGATGAATTGTTAGATGAACTACATGGAGCAATCTATTTCACAAAGTTGGATCTTCGTTCAGGGTATCATCAGATTAGAATGAAGGAAGAAGATATCCCAAAAGAAACATTTCGAACTCATGAAGGCCATTATGAATTTTTGGTCATGCCTTTTGGCCTTACAAATGCACCTTCCACATTCCAAGGGTTGATGAATTCCATTTTCAAGCCCTTCCTTTGAAAATTTGTGTTAGTATTTTTTGATGATATACTAATCTATAGAAAGTCTTGGGAAGATCATGTGTGACATGTTGACAATGTGCTACAACTACTAAAGGAGCAAAAACTATATGCCAAACCATCCAAATGTTTCTTTGGTGTGAAGGAGGTAGAGTATTTGGGTCATATTGTATCTCATGAAGGTTTCAAGGTAGACCCTAACAAGATTAAGGCCATGATGGACTGGCTAATTCCCAAAACATTGAAGAATCTTAGAGGATTTTTGGGTTTGACAGGTTACTACCGCAAGTTTGTTCGGCACTGTGGAAGAATAGCATCACCGTTAACGACACTAACTAAGAAGGATTCATTTTCATGGACTCCAGAGGAAACTAAAGCTTTTAAACAACTTAAAGAGGTGATGCGAAAAGCTCCTGTCTTGACCACTCTAGACTTCACAAAAACCTTTATTGTGGAATGTGATGCCTCGAGGAATGGAATTGGTGTTGTCCTAATGCAAGAAGGAAGGCCCCTGGCTTTTGAAAGTTGACCACTCAAGGGAAAGGACTTACACAAACCCATTTATGAGAAGGAAATGATGGAAATACTACATGCAATGAAGAAATGACATCCTTACCTAATAGGTAGGCACTTCAAGCTCAAACCAGATCATGATAGTCTTAAATACTTCTTGGAACAAAAACTATCTTCAGAAGAACAACAAAAATGGGTAACCAAGATATTGGTTTATGATTTTGAAATCGTCTATAAAAAAGGGAATCAAAATGTTGTGGCAGATGCACTCTCAAGGAAGGATGAAGATGTTGAGGCCTTTCTCTATGTGATCTCGATCATCCAACCCGATTGGATAATAGAAGCAAAGGATGAATGGAAGAATGATGAAAAAGTGTGGCCTCTCATTCAAAGGTTGCAGCAGGATTCCAATACATCAGATACATTTACATGGAAAAATGATTCACTATGCTACAAAGATCGCTTATATTTATGTAAAAACTCCCAACTCAAACAAAATGTACTATTGGAATTGCACACCTCTCCAGTAGGAGGGCACTCGGGATTTTTAAAAACCTACCATAGGGTCATGAAGGAATTATTTTGGGATGGCCTTAAAATTGATGTTCAAAGGTTTGTGGCAGAATGTTTGGTTTGACAACAAAACAAGGTGGAAACAATTAAGACCCCAGGTATTTTAAAACCATTATCCATCCCAAGTCAGTGATAGGAGGAGGTTTCCATGGATTTCATCATAGGGTTATCGAAGTCTAAAGGAAAGAGTGTCATCATGGTGATTGTTGATATAATGACCAAGTATAGACACTTTTTTGAACTCTCTCATCCCTTCAAATCTAGTACAGGTGCCACTGCATTCATGGAGACAGTTCAAAAGCTACATGGCAACCCAAAGATTATTGTAAGTGACAGAGATCCCATCTTCACTGGACATTTTTGGACAAAATTGTTTTCTTGTTTGGTTACTCAATTGGCTCATAGCTCATCCTATCATCCTAAATCTGATGGACAAACCAAGATAGTGAACAAATGTTTGGAAGGATACCTTCGTTGCTTTGTCTCTGATAAACAAACACAATGGTTCAAATGGTTACCCTTGGAAGAATGGTGGTATAACACTTCCTTTCATACTGCAACAAAAATGACACCATTTATGGCACTCTATGGATACCACCCTCCTTCCATCACTTTGTATCTAAAATAAAAATCTAAGGTTCAAGCAGTGGAAGATCACATCAAGAATCAACAACAAGTTCTCCTAATATTAAAGGACAACCTGACCATGACACAGAATCGCATGAAATAACAAGCATATCAACATCGCAGTGAAAGAAGTTTTGAAGTAGGGGATTGGGTGTTTTTAAGACTACAACCATACAAACAAATATCCCTCAAGCAAGCCAAGAAGGATACTAAATTATCACCAAAGTACTATGGCCCTTATAAGGTGTTGCAAAATATTGGTACTATGGCATACAAGTTGGAGTTGCTTGCATCTTCACGAGTACACCCAATTTTCCATGTTTCATGCTTAAAGAAGGTTATAGGGGACAAGATCCCAGTTCAAACTATATTGCCAGAACTTGACAAGGAAGGAAAAATCATATTGGAGCCTAAAGCCATCACTGACACAATAATTCGCCAGCTGAGGAATAGATCCATTTTAGAGTATCTCATTAAATGGAGGAAACTATTGACTGAAGATGCCACTTGGAAAGATGAGTATTTTATACATAAGCATCCATATTTACTCAAGCATTGTGGACAACACTTGTCGCAAGGGGAGGGGCATGTTAAGCCCTAAATAGTGGCTCATTACCCATTAATTGGGGTATATTACATTAGTAATGTTATTTTATTTATGTCGGCTTTATTCCAATAGTTGTAATTATACCTCCTAGTCTCCTATATATACCAAGGAGACATTTTCATTTTGAATCATATGGGAATTGAACATTTATGTGGGAATAATGAGGTTTCCCCCTCGAAGAGGCTTATTATCAAAATTTCTCTCTTTTTCAAGGCGTTGATTACTTATTCTGAGGTTTTTCTATGCTATATTGATAGTTGGTTCCTAACACAAACATTCTCATTTGTTTATTTCTTGTAGTAAACGGTTGGATAATTTGAGCAAGTTTTCGTACCCTTTTCAAGAAATTGTATATTTACTGTTTTAAATAAAAATTTAATTATACAACAATGAGTGCGAGCATTTAGAACTAGCTCTTTGTCTACATCAAACCAAAAAAAAAAACAGTTTTAAAATTGTAGTTGTTCAGATAAAATTTGTATCCCTCTAAATTATTAATCGGTCCACAGTGATGTATTTATCTTCTTTGATACAGAAGAAAATATTTTCTCAATGTAACCATTTAATAGAGATCCTCTACGCTGCAAAACAATGCACAAGCCTTAATTTTTACAAAGTCTGCATCTATTACGTGCTCATCTATTACTTCAAAAAATTTAAAGAGTAAGTGCACTAACATTATAAATGAGAAAGATTTTAACTACAATGATATTATCAAGATTGTGAACCTTATTTTTATGAATAATAATATCTATATTATCATATTAAGTTATAAATCTAACACCTTTCAATACAATAATATGTAACCCTATAATGCATATATAAAGAACAAATACATTAGTTGAAATAAAATTTGGGATTTTGTTTTTCTATATATTTTTTCCATACCGGATCATATACAGAGTCATATTAGTTTTGGAATCTTTCTTCTATATTTAGCCCCATTTATGATATATAATGATGGTAAATCAGGGATCAATGAAGGAATAAGATTATAAAAATCGTCGAACAACCATATTCCTTTCAAGAACAAAATATCTTCAACTCTAAATCAATCTAGAGAAATATTTTACAAGAGAATGGATCATCCTACTTCCTATTGTCAGGAGTTTCTCGGTAACCTAGAAATCTCCATTGGAGGTACAATAATAGAAAGATAAATCTCGGGAAGGATAACATATTGCAATGATGAGTCTCCACCATTAACATCAGTGTTGTTAGGGAGGGAAGATCAAACCAACAACCTAGAAGGAGACTAGAGTAACACTTTTTTTTTTACTCACAAATATGAGTTAAACAAGTGCTTGCTCCCATATCTTGATTTAATCAGCCACCATCATGAGAATCAACACGGAATTATGATCACTAAGATATAGATCTGAAAAACACAATGATGACCCCTGTTATTGCACCTGGAGAAATAAATCCTTTGCAACAAGAAATTTGTTGCATGAAATAAATCAATCGCATGAAATAAATCAATCGCATAAAATAAAATTTTTGGTGAACTGGAGAGACATCCCTAAAATCATTGCATGGAAGCACGAGTTGCAGATAATACATCACAACAATCGCAAAGGCTAAGGAGGGGATAAACGCCCAGGAGAGAATTCTTTGTTGGGCAGAGAAATGATCTTACACTTATTATCCACGCACATGAAAGCAAGCCATTTGAATCTAATTATTTAACACTAGAGTGAAATACAGTCGATTTGGCTCTTGGACAACTGCTCATGCATGTACTAATAACTTAAGGATAAAGAAACAAAAGATAAAAATACATTTTTTCTTTGTATTAAAAACAATAAAAAAAACGTAGAGAAGTCATTTGCATTCAGAGTTTGGGTTCACCATTGGAAATCAAATCAAAATTAAAGTGAGCATAAGATTGGGAAAACCGCCATGTCCACTGCTTTGTTCTCAAACAATTTTATCTTAGGCTGTAGTTGTTCGACCAACTCTCCCCGTTGAATGGCCAATTCTCTACTTACCTGTGCATTTTTATGCATTTCGTCAAGGCTGATTTTGAGTTGTTGAATTTCTTGTCTATCACAGAATCTAATCTGCTCAAAACCCCTATTCATTTGATTTATTACACTTTGTTCCACTGTATTCATTTGGTACTGCAAGTGTCTTACTAGTATTTCCTTCTGCTTCAATTGTTATTTTATATTACCAACTGAATAATGATTGGTTGTGGAAAAAGCTCCCAATGTGCCTGCCACTTCCATAGAAAAATCCGCCTCCTCTAGATCATGTCCATCAAATATCACGTTGTGTCTCTTAACAGTTTCACCCTCCCTTTGGTGCATTTTTCGTTTTACTATAGCTCTCCTCTTCTTGTTGAAGAAGAATTTAGATGGGAGAATCTCTTCATTCAAAATAGGAGTAAGATCTTCTATGAACACTACTTCGGCTTTTGGGTTCCCCTGACTAGTCTGTAGAGGGGTCAAAGAAATAATAGGGTCACCTATTTGGGTGGTCTATGGTTGCTCTGTTGTATTAGTAGCCAGCATTTCTAGTGTAGACAATGATGCATCATGTCCCTTTTTGATCAAAAAATCATCTTGAGCTTTCGTTTGATCATCTGCTTGATTTGATGGTGCAATATTTTATTTTTGTGTCAAAACCTTTGTTTTCACCAAATTTTTTTGAATAATTTGTTTACTGGTACTTCCTGTTTCTAAATTTTAGGTCTCGACTTCCTGTGTGGCTAGAGATGTTAGGACTTCTCCCTGTATGACTTTCAGTAGGATATTTCTTTGGTGTTTCTGAAAATTATAGAACTCGACTAATTTTTTAGGAGCGAGAGTCTGGACTCGGCTCAACACTTCCTGATAAGATCTTGCTCCTCGAAATATTTCATCCTATGGGGAATATCCATGCTCGTATCTCTTTACATTGTAAATAGCCATGTGATTTCCCACAATCTTTTGGGGATCTTGTTTCTTGAATTCAATGTTTAGAAGCTTAATTTCCTTTAGGCCCGCAACCTCTACCTTTGAGTGGTCGAAATCTAACAGTGAGAAAGTACCAACCTACAAAGGAAAGGTGTGCCACACCTTTTTTTGTGTTGCCTTTATATCTTTACTGATTCCTCCTAGAACTGTTTGATGTGTTGCCTCTTGGCACACCAATCAATATGGTAGAAATATTGGTAAGGCATGCGGAGGAATGGAACATCCAAAAACATTGATGTAAGAGAATTTTTCCTCAATGTACCAATCTGCTATTTTTCCTAGGTTGGCCACTATCTGTTTTGGAATCCTAGGAGGTGGGAAACCATATATAGCAATATGCATTGGCACCATCAAAAAGTTGCATATTTCGTAGAAGAAATCCTTTTCTTTATCCTCCCACAACTTGGAATGATAGAAGTGTATTGGTTCAGCGATGGTTAGAGTCTAGCTCCATCCCATCAAAGGAAATGGCATCATAACACAAATGTTGTCTATAAGGTATGATGAAAGGTAAAATGGGGCAAGTCATCCTTTGGCTATCAATGATTGATATTCTATAATTTCCTTGGCCAAATTTTCTGATAATATCTTGTCCCAATTGAAAGAAAAACCCTCTACAACTTCGTGAATGATCGATACCCATGATAATAGGAAATGAGTAGAGTTTTCTTTGTCGATAACTCTACATAGAATCATGGACACATACATCATATGAGCTTCTAATGATGCAGTGACATATATGCCATGGTTGTCTTCTCTAAATTTCTCAGGGCGTTCCCACCAGTTCTTGATCAAGTCAGGGTAATTATTTACACCTTGTGCGCACTCTTCTTCATCAAAATATTTTAAGAAAGCAGCATTATAACTGTTTTTGAATGCTAGGGATAGTTTGTACATCACCTATATATGTTCTATTCAAAAATATCAAACACCAACTTTCTGTGAATTATGGATGGTCCTGGTCGAGACGTCAACATTCTCTAGGGCCCAACCTATCATGTCGTTATACGGCATGAGCCTTGGCCGCGTGGCTATTTTATGTAGCTCTGATTGGGCTACATATTTGAGCTTCGTTGCCTAAGTTTCGGTCCCTTCATAGTCTGACTCTTCTGGACAATTGATCAGCTCATATTACAGTACATCAAATACATGTGTCCAGGTCTTCACAGCATCTACAGTTCTCGGCGATGTGTCCAAGAGGACATCTGTGTTTTGTCTTAAGCTCTCACCACCCTCTTTAACCATTTTTTGCGGAGCCATGATAGTAGTAAACTCATCACTGTGTTACCTGTTACAGAAAATGCGCAAAACTTCTTATCTTGATAAAGGTTTCTCTTGTGAAATCACAAATGGAATTCAGAATTCAATATCCTTTTCACCTTAAGTGCATCAATTTGTGTATACCTTTACTAACAATTTATTCACTTTCCTTAATGAAAAGATTTAGGCGATGTTCTGATATCTTATTTGAAATCATTGCCAAAGATTGATTATTAATTCCATTAATGGTTGGTGGTTATTGATCGAGATATGTGAAATAATATTTGAATTTACCCGACTACGATTTAACGAAAGATTAACATGATATAATAATGTTTATCCCATTAACTAATCATGTTTAACCTTAATTTGTTTCGAGATTTCAGACCTCGAGATATCTGATAATAGTTCGATATGTGATTTCCGAGGCTCGAAACCACAAAGTGATTAATTATTCGCTAATTGTCTTCAATCTTAAATTAAGCTTGTTTAGTGTCTACGGTATTTCGAGAGTTCGGACTGTGTTAATTCATAATTCAATGTATGTTGAATATTCGAACTTCGAATGTGTGAAGTTATTAATTAATCCTTTAATCAAGATTATTTTATTTAACCGAGGTTTAATATTTCGAGACTTCACATTTCGTATATTTACAAGTTATATCTCTGTCATTTTCCCGAAGGGCCACTTTCCGCAGTGACTTGTTAAAGCTTAGGAAGGTATATGTGTATATGGTGACTAGGATCTATCGAATTCTTTTGAAGGTGAGGCATGTTGAAATGCCTGAAGTACGAAACTCCGAGTCTCGAAACTCCAAAGTATTCTCTAGGGGTTTGACCTTTTAATAATCAGGCGGCTCCAACGAACTCGGGGAAAAAGGATCATTTGATTAAATTAAAAACTTCATCAATGGTGAGAATCAAGTGCGCTTTATTCCTATTTTAACTAGGAAAGAAAACTATTTAAAGTGTAAAGTTTAGAAATATATATGTGTTCCAACATAGGCTCCATCTAGGGATCGCATCTCCCTGCTATATGTAGAAGAACAATAGACCAAGTGTTTTTATTGGGTAACTGGAGTCCTTATTGCATTTCTGTGAAACACATTCGGAAAAGGATCATATTGAGAAAAGGATTTTCTCCGGAACTTAGAAAACCTTTAAAACACATTGAATCATGATCTTCAATTAGGCTATTTGAAATTCCTCTTTCTTAAAACTGTGTTCGGATTTTCTTAATATAATCAAAGTAACTTTAGCAGAAATATCAATCTTTGATTGATTTCATTGGCATCAAGGTTAAGTGTATGTGTCATATTTTCTTAAGGAGATCCCTCGTTGGTTCAAAATGTAAATATTACTGAAAAAGAATTAGATGTCAGAGTATATCATGTAGATACTTATGACAACCATACAGATATCATAGACATTGTTTCACTGTCAGCGACCCTGTTCAGTACCCCAATGAAGTTATCTACTTCTCCCATTGAATTTACTTTCACCACTTCAATTAGTAATTTTTCATTTAAATGTTGAGATGAGGGAAATCATTTAATGGATTTCCTTTCATCATCTCTTTTTTGGACAAAATGGGGGCAATCGATTTTCTGGATTTCCTTTCACCATTTGTCTTATATTTTAATACATGAAGTGGGGGCAATCAATCTGTATGTAACATACAAGGGATGATATCTATTTAATATATTCAAGGAAAAGTCTATTATAATTTTTTAGTATACTCTAAAATTAATTGTCTTTGAATCTTCAATACTTCTTCACGTATCGAGAATATTTTAAAAGGGATTTTGAATTTAGGGATCAACCTTGAGCGAACTAGTCAGTTTAAAACTAGATAAGAGAGTTAAATTATTAGGATTAAACTAAACATACTTTCTTTCAGTTAAGCTAAAAGGGATGTATAAATTTTCTCCTAACATTATTTTGAAGACATGTTTATGAGTTTTCAGAGTTAATGTGAAGTCTTTTCTCTCTATGAAGATCAAGGAGAGGTATTGAGAATCATAGGAAAATAAAATTTGAGGATGGGCAGGATAAAACAAAAAGAATATTTAAATGTTCTGTTGTGAACAAGGTCAATCCCACACAATCTTGTTCATTGATTCTTGTATTTTCTTTAAGGTATTTTTATTCTTATTTTCTTTTTATAAATTTTATTTCATTTTTTATTTTAATTTTATTTTACTCATAGAAAACTTTTTAAGATTAATATGTAATTTTATATAATTTTTTAAGATTATATATATTAGATCAGGTGATAATATATATAATAATGAGACTTGTTTCATATTTAGTGAGATCCCATTGAAAATTTAGCTTGGGTCGGTAGGGTAGAAGCTCATACCTCAATTTTTCTTTATATTTTCAATCAAGTGAACTATTCATTTATCACATGCTTTGAGATAAATCCAATGTTCTGAAGAGTAAGTGTTGGTTTATGATACATATTTATCTCTCGACTATCAGTAAGTATTCTTCCTAAAAATAACATGAGAAATGTCATAAACTTATGTAGAAAAGAAATGATATGAGTTACTTGTTTTTATATTTCTATTTTTATGAAATCAACAAACCTGGCCTTATTTACAATGAAAGTAAAAACTTACCAAACAAAACAAAAATTGTAAATCAAAACATAGAAATCCAACCGGTATGTACAATGGGAGTTTGGAATTTGATTATTGCATGAAGTGTTTCAGGTAACTCCCATTGATAGGAGTGCTAAGGATTTTCCCATCGAGGTTCTCTAATAAGAATGAGTTCCTTCCCTCAGAAGATACAACCCTGAAAGGCCCACACCATATGTGATCAAACTTTCCATGATTTCCAGCGTATTCTTTCCTAGCATCCCATTTCAAAATTAGGTCTTCAGGAAGGACCTCCCTATCTTTATCTTTTTTTTCAAACAAGTCTTTCATATTTTCTTGATATCTCTGAAGTTTCTCGTCCACCTCAACCCTATTTTGCTGGACTTCAACTAACTAATTTATTCTTATGGTAACATCGTTCGACTCTTCCTTCACATTTTTCCAAAGATTCATCACCAGCAAACTGATATTTATGGGGAGGACCATGTCAGTGTCGTATACCATTTGGAAAGGGGATATTTCGATCGATTTATTAGTGCCAATGCGATTTTCCCACAAAGCGTATTTCAAATGAACATGCCAAGCTTTATTGCTTTCAGTCAACACCTTTTTTATTATAGTGATTAGGCTTGTATTAAATGACTTGGATAATCCATTTCCCTGAGGATAGTAGGTTGTATAATTCCCTATTACGATGTTGTACTTTTGACAAAAACTAACCATTCCCATGGATTTGAAATCTTGGTCATTATCCGTGACTATCTTCCGGGGACAACCAAACCTTGATAAAATGTTTTCTTCTAAGAAATTGATCACCACTGAATCTGTAACATTTTGTGTCAGAATGGCCTCTACCCATTTAGTGAAATAGTATATGGAAGCTATAATCCATTTATGTTGTGCACTAGAGTGTGGATGAATTTCTCGGATAAAATCCAGACCCCATTGTTGAAACAGAGATTTCGACTTGACTGGGATTGAGAGTCAGGCAAGAAGTTTTTGCTTGCCTGAGAATAGCTGACAAGAATTAAAGGCTCCGACTTTAGTATTCATGTCTGTAAATAACATCAGCCAGTAGTATCCATCTCTCATGATTTTATAGGTTGTTTCCCTCCAGGAGTGGTGTCCTCCACACACCCCTTCATGAAACTCGTTTATAACATTCTTTATTTTGGATTCTATCAGACACCTTAGTAAAAATCCCAGGGGATCTTTTCAATACAGTTGACTGTCGACGATGCAATATTTTACCGCGTGTAGCTTCAATTTTCTCGCCTTAGAAGGAGTCATATCACTTGGGCACTGAAGATTCAGGAGGTATGAAACTATGTCACCATACCAAGAAGAGGTGGAAAATATTTCTTAAATCTGGGTCCCAGGTGTCTAATCATCGAATTCTTCTATATCTGGAAGGTCTCTGTAAGATTGTAGATGATTTATCCCAAGTGCTCTGAAATTTGATTCAGCTAATAACTTAGATATACCTTGACCTTTGACGAGTTTAGTTGGTCTTACCTCAATATTGAATTCCTGAATCTTGGCTAGCCATCGACCTCTTTTTCTGTCACTATTTGGTTGAACCAATATATTTTTAATAGAGCTGGTTGGTACATAGGCAATTATTTTGGAATGCAGCACATGTGTCCTGAAATATTTGAGGGCTTTCACCATAGCATATGCATTTTTTTCCATTATATCATATTTCAACTCGGCGTCTCTGAGGATTTGACTAAAAAATGATATCGACTTCTCGAAACCTTCATCGTTCTTCTGTAAGAGAACGACTGTGATAGTATGCTTGAAAGAGAATGAAAATATTAAGAACTCTTTCATGTAGTCTAGGTTGGCCATCACTGGTGCTTCTCCTATTAACTTCTTGATGCGTTCGAAATATGCTTTAGCTTAGGTTGTGCATTTGACCTCGCTATCCTTTTTCTGCATATCTATAATCAATTTAACAATCTCAACGAAATTTGGAATGAATCTTCTGATTTTTTTTTATTTTTCCTAAATAAGACTGAATTTCCTTTCTATTTCTAGGAATATTGATTGTATATATAGCTTCAACCCTTTTTGGATCGATTTTGATTCCTTCCCTAGATACTATATGGCCTAAGATTTTACCTTCTTGCATTGCAAAATGGGATTTCTTAGTGTTGAGTGACAAACCGAATTTTCTACACTTCTCGAATGTATGTTTGAGGTGTACCAAGTGCTCTACATATGAGTTAGAAAAAATAGTTAAATCATCGAGATAGATAATGACAAACTTATCTCTCTCATCGACAAAGGCTATGTCCATTGCTCATTGAAAGGTAGTCCCTGTGTTCATCAGACCGAATGACATTTTGTCGTACATGAAAGTACCCCATGGAGTGGTAAACATGGTTTTCTCTTTGTCATCTTCATGGACTGCAATTCGATTGTAACCTAAAAAACCATCAATCATAGACATTCGGTTAACCCTGACCAATTTTTCCATAACGTGATCCATTTTAGGGAGCATATAGTTGTCTTTAAAGGATGATCTGTTTAGGTTCCTAAAATCCACACAGAGTCTGATTTCACTGTTATTTTTCCTAACTGGAACTAAGTTAGCCACCCACTCATAATACCTAAGTGGAACAATAATCTTTGCATCAAGGATATTTTTTACCTCTCTTTCTATCACATGCGGGAGTATAGGATTTATCTGTCTAAGTTTCTGCCTGAAAGGTTTGATGTCTGGTTTCAAAGGGATTTTATGCTTGATGACAGTGGTATCATAATTTTTTAGCTCATCGTAAGACCAAGCGAAGACATCTTTGTACTGTTTGAGTAACTCAACATATTTACTTTTCATTTTGGGTGGAAAGTATTTAGATATTTTTACTAGCTTAGGGTTTTCCTTAGTGCCTATATCATAATATTCAACCTCTTTGGGATGAGGTTGAAAGGTAGACTTTAGGGTATATTGTCCTGATCAAATAATATTTATAAAGGAATCAGACCCTTAGGAATATGATTATATTTCTAACATGCGATGGTTAGCGATCTTATCCTGGAAATTATGAGGTTCTTCATCTTCCTGCATGATCCAAGTAGGGTCATTCTGATTTCCCTGGTCAATGTGTGTTTCGGAAAATTCATCCAACACTTCTAGAAATTGCTTGATTTGTTCATCATCTCCAAAGACATGTCTTTCAGTGTTGAACATTGTTTGGTATTGAAGGCATGTGGCTCAGTTTTATGTGATATTTTAGCTTCAAGACGTTAGGTGGCATAAAAGTAGCAACTGCTTTCGCCAGAGAGTCGGCTTGTTGATTTTCTACCCTGGTGATATGATGAATATTAAATGATGAGAACAAGTTTTCTATCAAATACCAGGCACAATTCCTGTACGACCTTAGCCTTGGATGTTTGTCTTGATATTGTTGCCTTATCTATTTTATAATTAATTTGGCATCACCGTAGACTATTAGATTTTCAATTTTCAACTTCCTGACAACTTTTAATCCTAAGACCAGAGCTTCATACTCGCATGCGTTATTAGTATAGTCAATGTACCACTATAATCTATATGAGAAAGGAACAATGAATTCATATATGGGCGCCACAAACAACACTCTGGCTCCTGCTCCTTCCCAGGAAGAAACACCATCAATTTTTTTTTTCCAAACTCCTACATTGTTTACATTTTTGTTTGTTTTTTCTATTTTTTTGTTTTCTTCTTCTGTACAACTTTATTCTATACATTCATCGAAACCATCATCAATTGATAATATACAATTTCCTCAATCTTGATCGGTGACATATAACGGGTAATTATTTGGGTTATGTGGGTCACTTACAATATATGACAATCTTGTCTCTCTGTATAGACGGGTGAACTGTCCACCGAATATTGGGATCATAGCATATGTCATGTCCAGTTGAAGTGATCCTCCAAGTCTAGAACCGCAACACCTGGATAAAAACATGCCATACTTCGCGGGAACATCAACAATGACTACATCCATGAGAATACTCTTCACAGGGATCTGTGCAAGATTAACCACCAAATCTTTTATCATACCAAATCATTTAACTTTTCTTGAATCAAAAGAATACAGATCTTGGTATGGTCTAGTAACCTCGAAACCCAACTTTTCCATAATAACTTTGGGCATTAAGTTGTGGGAGGATCCAAAATCCAACATAGAGTTATGGAGTAGGTGATCATGAACAATAAACGTAATATAAAAAGGAGCAACAGGGTCTTTAGCGTTTTCGATATGCAGACCAAACATTATAGTGGGTCTATCATCTTCTAAATTAATAGTGTATGCATGACTTTCAACATCTGAGAAACTTATCATGTTGGAAATTTGTTTTCTATACATCGGATTTTTCACCAGTTCAACTAGAGGTACATGAATTTTAATTTTATTAATTTCTCTTTCCAGATTGAAACTTTCAATTTTCTTTTCGGCTTCTCTGGTTGGGATATTTGTTTCTCTTTTTTTTGGCCTATTAGTATGAGTTGCTTTCATTTCATATGTCTTTGTTTTTGCATCTTGCATTTCAACCATTTTTGTTTTGGCAACTTGCGTTTCAATCGTTTTTGTTTTGGAATCTTGTGTTTCAGTGGATGGTAGAGCTACCTCATTCATTTTACTTCTCGAAAAAATATTCTTAGGTGGAACAGTTGTATAATTTTTATCTCTAGGCCTTAAATTATATTTTTGTTGAAGCTCGGCCATTATAGAGTCGGTGATTCCTTGATAATCAGACTCTCCTAGATTATTTATGCTTTCCTCATTCCCGAATGGAGGTTCTTGGTCTAAATATATTTCGTAATCATGTATGGTTAGGTGAGGTTTGTTGATTAAGGTTGGTTTTCATTGATTTCAACCCTTGAAGACAGCCCCACAACACAAAGGTTTGGGTAATGGACCCAATATTGTTTGATGTAAATATGGCTCATTATTTTCTTGTCATGGTTGATAAGAAGTAAAGATGGATGAGCTCCAAAGTGGTCCCCTTATGGTGAAAGCCCTCACGGGAAGATGCTTTGTAGAGTAAGAGAACCCATGATTAATTGTGGAATAATGAGATCCTATATGGATAGTTCTTTTCATTCCATTTTTGCTGGTATGTGGAATGTCACATAACTCCTCACGGTTAGAGAGTTATGGCCATGAGAAGTTGGAGACCCCAGGTTTGGGTAATGGACCCAAGTTTGTTTGATGGATAATGGCATGAGTTATGATATATTTTCATATAATACTATTCTATATGGATAGTACATGTCATTCCATTTCTGGTGGTATGTGGAACGTCACATAACTCCTCACGGTTTGAGAGTTATGGCCTTACGAAGTTGGAGGACCCCCACATGTCATCTAGAAGCCCCAAAAGGTCAGAGTGGTCAAAGAGGTTTAAGAGATTTTAAAAGGTAAATAATAAAGTGAAGTAATGAGTGTATTATAATTCAAAGTGAATACAAAATAAATTATTTTAATAATAAATTTAATGGAGAAATTAGAAGTGGGTTAACCCTAAAATAAGGAAAGTGGGGCCAAGTGACCTACAAGATGTTTTTAAGGAAGCTGCTTGGAGAGTATAAATAAGAGGAAAGGATCTCTCATTTTAAACACACTTCAGAATATTGAATATCTATAGGTGTCTGAGGTAAACAAGGATATATAATCCAAAATTCTGAGGGAAGGTGAAGAAAAGAAGGCTGAAATGCAAGAAAGGATAAAATATTTTGATGGTGCTTTCTAAGGTATGTTATTTACAGGTCATCTTACCATTTTCTCTATAATTTTTTTTATATAATGATTCAGACCATGAAATTTCTACTCCATTGGGAAAACATATCCAAGTATATGTGGTAAAAAATTGATCTTGTGGGTCATTGTATTTTTGGAGTTACACTCCGTGGAAAATAGGGTTTGTGGCTAGTCCTGAAACTAGTCAAAAAACGGTGTTTCGGGTACAAACGTCATAACTTCTTCATAACAGATCCAAATTTAGTGAAACCAAATGTTTTGGTTAGGGTACAGTCTATAGTATTCTTTTTAATAGTTTCAGATCAATTCAACAAATATTTCGTGCGTTGCATGCTCTACAAGGTCACTCTCTAGAGTAAGCCAAAATTCAGCAAGGTAATCCATTTTTGCTATAACTCCTTTTCTGAGAGGTTCCAAGTAGTGACACCTAGAGGAATTGCATAAAACACACCAAAGAAAATTTTGTATCAGTTTCATATCTTTATACATTATAGGTACAAAGTTATGATTACTTCAAGTTAGGGTTGTTGACTAATCCAAAACTAGACATGTGAGACTAAAGAAAAGTTTGATGAAAATGCTAGTCTCTTGTTGTTGAAGTTAAGG
>ML792375.1:305569-318669 GCA_009831015.1 Picea engelmannii | reverse complement strand
TGGTATAAATAAACATCATTATACATTCATTTGATACAAGTCAAATTTCAGAGGTAATAAGAAGAAAAGAAGGTCGGATTTCAAGGGAGGATGAAGTCTTTTGGTGATGTGTTCTAAGGTATGTTATTTTCAGGTCATCTTACTATTTTTTCTATAAAATTTTTTCTAGAATGATTCAGATGGTGACATAACTATGGTATTGATAAGACATATCAAGGTACCTTTGGTAAAAATTTTATCTCTTTATTCACTATAATGATGGAGATAAACTCTATGGAAGATAGGGTTTGTGACCAGTCCTGGAGCTAGTCAATAAACAGGTGTTCCAAGTAAAATAATCATAACTTTTTCATACCGAATCCAAATGTAGTGGAACCACTTCCATTGGAAATATTACGGACTGTAGTTTCTTATGTGTGAGTTTTAGAATTGGATGTTAAATATTGAGCACGGGGCATGCTGTAAAAGTTGGGTCTTCTAAACAAACCAGAATTGAATAAAGTCTACCATTCTTTCTATAACCTCTTTTTGGGGAGGATTCAAGGAGAGAAAATTGGAGGAGTTTCAGAGAATACATTGAGTAATATTATCTATAGGATCATAGTACTCCAATAATTGAAGAATTGCATAAATTGAAGAAGACTCGGGAAGCATTATCAGGTTCTATGTGATGATTGGTTGATAGTGATGATTTAATGTAAACTTTTATTATCTCTCATATATTCTTGGGTGGAAGGAAGGGGAAAGGATGGAGAGTTAAACTCTCTCTTAATATTGGAGGATTTTATCTTCCTTTTGGAGGTTTATTTCTCCCTCTACATTTGGAAGTTGTAGCTACCTTTGGAAGTCATTACTTCCCTTGAATAATAAACTATTGATTATTTCTCATATATTGTGCATGGTGTATTATGGTGTATTGGTGTAACTCTTATACTATTGTTCATTTCTCATTGGATATAGTTGAATGGTTTAAGTATAAGCTGAAAAAGGTTTTAAATTGTACTTGATACTGATTCACCCCCCTCTCAGTATCAACACTTGGTACATTGTTGGATGCACTTGTTTATGGTACAAGTTGGTTATGGGTTATTTGGTATAGGTTGGTGCATGGTTGATGCACTTGTTTATAGTACAGGTTGAGGTACATTTTGATACATTGTTGATGCATGGTTTAAATTTATTGGTACAGTTTTATAGCTGTATATCTCATAGTGACAGGTTGAGAGTGGTTCCATCATTCTACTTCTACTTTAGGCTAGAAGGACGAGGCGAGGACGAGTGGTTCTATCCACCTTACAGTTGTAGCTGGAGAACATAGGGGGTTGTAGCCAGATAATTGGGAAGTTGGAGCTTCCCTCAGGTTGTAGCCCGAGAAACTAGGGGGTTGGAGCCTCCTTCTAGTTGCAGCTGGAAAACAAAGGAAGTTGGTGCTTCCAATGAACGTAATTATTCAAGACATATAAGAAAAAGCATTCCATGGCTTTCTCTCAATTTGGGTTTCCACTTAAAACACTGGTGTACTGTGTATGCGTATGTTTTTTCATTTGTTCATTTCTTATTTACTCTATGATTATTGGATGATAATGCTTCATTGAGATAACACTTGGATTATATGGTTAAAAATGATTAAATTTCTCTATTACTGATTCACCCCCCCCCTCTCAGTAATCCAACAATTGGTATCAGAGCAGGTTCCTTCAGAAATCAGTTTAACCACTGAAAGGTAGATCATAGAGAGTACCAACTCATATAAAAATGGAATACCACAGTTTGATGGACAGAAGTTTTATTTTTGGAGCATAAGGATGAGGACATATATAGAGGCACAAGGATTTCTAGTTTGGAAATTAATTGTAGATGGATACACAACACCAACAGTTCCACCAACAAATGACAAAGTAGTAAAACTCGGTGAGAATAATTCCAAAGCCACAAATGCACTTTTGAATGGTCCTAGTGATACAATATTCACCAAAGTTGGACACTGTAAATCTGCTAAAGAGATTTGGGACAAGCTTCAAAATATTTATGGAGATACAAAATTCAAAGCAGCAAAATGAAGGAAGATGAAGATATCGCAGCCTACTTCTTATGAGTCGATGAAACAGTGAATGAAATCATAGGATTGGGAGAAGAAATTTAAGAATATGTAATTGTTCAAAATATACTAAGATCTCTTCTTATGAGATTCAAACCTAAGATATTAGCACTAGAAGAAAGATCGGATCTGGACTCAATAAGCATGGACAAACTGCATGGAATCTTCATAGCATATGAAATGAGAACTGAGCAGGAAAATCCAGATGTAAAAGAAACAACCTTCAAGGCATCCAAAAGATCAAAGCAAAAGAAAAATGAACAAGAAGAATATAGCAGCAACAATGACACCTCAGAAGATGATGAAAAAGTGGTCAACTTCGTCAAAATAATGAACAAGGGAACCAACGGTAGGTATAGAGGTAAGCTCCCTTTAATTTGTTTTAATTGTGACGGTATTGGTCAATTTGCTAACAAATGTCCTCATAAGAAAAAGAGAAACGATGGAGGTTACTCAAAAGGAAAACACACATATAAAGGAAAAAGAACTACAAAGAAATATTTCAAGAAAATTTTATACACCAAAGAATACATCTCATCATTAGATGAAGATGAAGTTAGTGACAATGATATAGGAAGAGTTATATTCATGGCAGTAAAAGACTCTGACAAAGAAGACTATGAAGAAGAATATGAGGAAGTCGAAGAAGAATGTGAAGAAGTCGAAGAAGAAATTGAAGAGGCAGAAGTTGACTATCGAGAAGAATTAATGTGTGCCATAGAAGTTATCAGAAGAGAAAAGAAGAAAAACAATAAATTGCAATCAAAACTAGACATGAAAAAGGACACTCGACAACTAGAACAAATGATCACAAAATTGAAGGTTCAAATAGAAGAAGATAAAATAATTGAAGAATCACTCAAAGAAAAACTAGAAGAAAAGGACAAGATCATTGAAAACTTGGAAGCAGAGGTTGTCACACTAAGAAAGGATATTCGAAAGAAAAATATGCAAAATAGCTCAAAAGTTCTAAATGACATTATCAGTAGTCAAAAATCTCATCTTGACAAGTACGGACTTGGATACCATCAGACAAAAAAGGGATCAAGCTCCAAAAAAACATAACAAGAAACAAATGCAAAGAGTTATGCAAAAACAATCAAAGAGGATAGGAAGATATATAAGGAAGATTACAGGGACAGTCCTCCACCAAGAAGATTCAAATTTCAGAATCAACAACAGACAGATAGGCCTCAAGAAGAAGAAGGATTCATAAGAGCACCTCCTTTCAGAAGATCTTCAACTCCCAGGTATCAAACTATATTTTTTGGTTTATGTTATGCATGTAATAATTTTGGACATAAAGCTAGGAATTACAGATCTAACAACATGAACAATAATAATTTTGAGAGTTATACACAAAGGCATTATTCAAGGAGACCTAGTGACACACAAATAAGAAGTTACAACAGGTTTGAATATTTGAGAACTAAAGTGGAATGTTACAAATGTAACAATTTTGGACACATGGACAAGGACTGAAGAATGACAATCCCTCCTAAAGAACCTCAACAGAATAACAATAGTCATAGAAAAGAACCTCAAAAAATGACATGGATAAGAAAGCAAGATCAATATAACAATGAAGAATGCACAATCGCTCTACAAGCTAAGTAGAAGAAACACAGTTGGTATGTTGACAGTGGATGTTCAAAACACATGACAGGTGATAAAGAAAAATTTCTTATATTACGAAAAGAAACAAAATGGATCAGTCTCCTTCAAAAATGATAATTCATCCAAAATCATTGGATAAGGCACAATCCGAATTGGGAAAAAGAATTAAAAGGCCCAAAATGTTCTATTGGTAGAAGATATGAAACATAATCTTCTAATTGTGAGTCAAATGTGTGACCAAGGTCATAAACTTACTTTTGATTCAGAAAAGTGTGAGATAATAAAAGAAGGTTCAAGGAAATTGGTCGGTACAGCTGCAAGAACTTCAAACAACATATATAGGTTAAGTGAAATTGGAAATGAAAAGTGTTGTCTAGGAAAGGAAGATGAAATTTGGCTATGGCATAGAAGAATGGGTCACATGCATTTTGATAACCTTGTCAAAGTCAACAAAAGAGAAGCAGTCAGAGAAATTCCCCAAATCATGAAACCAACCAACACTTTATTTAAACATTGTCAACAAGGAAAGCAAACAAAGACCAGGTTCAAATCAAAGGAATATTCAACAACAAGACCACTGGAAATTGTGCACACTGATATAGTTAGACCAACTAAAACAAAGGGCTTAAAAGGTGAAAAATACTTTATGTTATTAGTTGATGATTATACAAGAATGATTGTAGTTTGTTTTCTCAAGAACAAGTCAGAAGCTTTTGAAAACTTCAAGATTTACAAGGAAATGGTTGAAAATGAGATGGATTCAAGAACGAAATGTTTGAGATATGATAATGGAGGAGAGTTCACTTCAAAGGAATTTATGGACTACTATAGTAGTCATGGAATAAAAAGGAAATTCTATGTTCCTAGGACACCTCAACAGAATGGAGTTGTTGAAAGAAAGAACATGACAGTACAAGAAATGGCTCAAACAATGCTAATGGATTCCAAATTGACAGATATATTTTGGACATAGGCTGTGCATACAATAGTTCACATTCAAAACAGAGTAATGCTTAGAAACAACATTGATAAAACTCCCTACCAGCTATGGAAAGGAAGACCAACAAATGTGAAGCATTTCTGAGTTTTTGGAAGCATATGCTACATCAAAAGAGAAGATGGAAGAATGGGAAAGTTTGACTCTTGTGTGGACAAAGGAATACTTGTTGGTTAATCAAGAACAAGTAAAGCATACAAGTGTTACAATCTAAGATTGAACAAATTTGTGGAAAGCATCAACATAACAATTGATGAAACAGGCAAACCAGAATCAAAGGAAGAAGAAAACAAATCAATGGAACAACTTTTCGAAGAAGAAGATGAAAAAGAAGTAGAAAAGAAAGATGAAGATGAAGAGAATCTGACAGAAGTAGAAGATCAAGTTCATAAAGTATCTCCAAAGACACCTAGAAAATGAGTACAAAATAATCATCCTTTATATTAGATTATTGGAAACAAAGATGTAGGAGTTGAGACTAGAAGAAAAATCTGTTCACCAGAACAAACACACCTAGCACTCTTATCTACAATTGAACCAAATTGTTTTGAAGAATCCAACAAGGATGAATTTTGGAATAAGGCCATGGATGAAGAATTGGATAAAATAGAGAAAAATAACACTTGGAAATTCGTTCCAAGACCAAAGAATAAGAATGTGATCGACAAAAAATGGGTTTTCAAGAATAAATTGAATGAAGATGGATAGGTTACAAGGAACAAATCTAGATTGGTATGTAAAGAATATGCACAGATTGAAGGAATTGACTTTGAAGAGACATTTTCCCCAGTTGCCAGAATGGAAGAAATCCATTTACTTTTAGCTTATGCATGCTCCAAAAATGTTAAAGTATATCAGATGGATGTAAAATCATCTTTTCTGAACGGGGAACTTGAAGAAGAAGTCTGCATTGAACAACCAAAAGGATTTCAATTGCCAAAGAACACAGACTATGTATGTAAATTAAACAAGGCCTTGTTTGGTCTAAAACAGGCTCCTAGAACATGGTACTCTAGACTGGATAAGTATATGTAGCAGGCAGGGTTTAGAAAAGGAATTGCAGACAACAACCTCTACATCAAGGTAAGTGAAGGTAATATTTTATTAATTGAAGTTTATGTTGATGATCTTATTTTTGGTAGTGATGATGACAGGTTAAGCCAGAAATTTTCAAAAGACATGCAAAATGAATTTGGAATGTTGTTACTTGGAGAACTATCCTTCTTCCTGGGACTTTAGATATGTCAAAGAAACCAAGCAATTTTTATTTCTCAAACCAAGTATATCAGAGAAATGCTAAAGAAGTTCAGAATGGAAGATTGCAAACCAGTTATCACTCCCATGAAAAACAGTTGTAAGTTGAGCAAAGATGATTATTTGAAGTCTACAGATCAGAGGAAATACAGGTCAATGATTGACATCCTACCATATGTGACAACATCCAGACCAGATGTAATGCAAGCAGTTGGACAAGTGGCACGATTTCAAGCAGCACCAAAGGAATCAAATGTATTAGCAGTAAAGAGGATTTTCAGATATCTCAAAGGAACAAAAGAGTTTGGATTATGGTATCCAAAAGGAAAGGATATATCACTCATTGCTTACACAGATGCATATTGGGTAGGTTGTATTGATGACCGACGAAGCACCAGTGGAGAAATGTTCTACTTAGGTGAGTGTTTGGTATCATGGCTAAGCAAGAAACAATCATCAGTATCTCTATCTACAACCGAGGCAGAGTATATTGTAGCAGCAACATGTTGTACACAGGTTCTTTGGATGAAACAAACTTTGACAGATATACAGGTTGAGTATGATGAGTCCTTTCCAATATATTGTGATAATACAAGTGCCATCAGTATCTCAAAAAACCCAGTGATGCACTCCAAGACGAAGGACATTTCAATCAATTATCACTTTCTACGGGAACAGGTTGCAGAAAAGAACATCGGAGTTGAGTATGTGGGCACAAAAGAACAAGTGGCAGACATATTTACAAAACCACTTCCACGGTAAGCCTTTGAATATCTTCGCCAAAGACTTGAATTTATTTCTTCTCCAAAATGAATGCTTTTTGAATGATTATCTTATTTTTCTTAGATGTACACAAGGAATCACCATAAGAGGAAAATTCAATCAGGGGGAGCAACCTCGGATGCAAAGATACCTTTTCCATTGATGAAAAAGGGGGAGAGATTTATCAGATGCAGAGGACAGAGGCATGGTTCCAGGGGGAGTAGATTTATCAGATGCAGAGTATAGAGGAAAACTTTTCAGATATAGAGGATAGAGGCAGGGTTCCAGGGGGGCATGAGTGATATGCTTTTAGTATTGCATCAGAGTGTTGCCATCAATGCCAAAGGGGGAGATTTTTTATTAAGGTTTGTTGTCATTGATGTCAACTCTTGAAGAAATCCCCACAACACAAAGGTTTGGGTAATGGACCTAATATTGTTTGATGTAAATATGACTCATTATTGTCTTGTCATGGTTGACAAGAAGTAAAGATGGATGAACTCCAAAGTGGTCCCCTTATGGTGAAAGCCCTCATGGGAGGACACTTTGTGGAGTAAGAGAACCCATGCTTAATTGTGGAATAATGATATCCTATATGGATAGTGCTGGTCATTCCATTTTCGGTGGTATGTGGAATGTCACATAACTCCCCACGGTTAGAGAGTTATGGCCATGAGAAGTTGGAGACCCCAAGTTTGGGTAATGGACCCAAGTTTGTTTGATGGATAACGATATGAGTTATGATATATTTTCAAATAATACTATTTTATATGGATATTACATGTCATTCCATTTCTGGTGGTATGTGGAACGTCACATAACTCCTCATGGTTTGAGAGTTATGGCCTTACGAAGTTGGAGGACCCTCATATGTCATCTAGAAGCCCCAAAAGGTCAATGTAGTCAAAGTGGTTTAAGAGATTTTAAAAAGTAAATAATAAAGTCAAGTAATGAGTGTATTATAATTCAAAGTGAATACAAAATAAATTATTTCAATAATAAATTTAATGGAGAAATTAGAAGTGGGTTAACCCTAAAATAAGGAAAGTGGGGCCAAGTGACCTAGAAGATGTTTTTAAGGAAGCTACTTGGAGAGTATAAATAAGAGGAAAGGCTCTCTCATTTTAAAGACACTTGATAATATTGAATATCTATAGGTTTCTAAGGTAACCAAGGATATCTAATCCGAAATTATGAGGGAAGGTGAAGAAAAGAAGGCCGAAATGCAAGGAAGGATAAATTATTTTGATGGTGCTTTCTAAGGTATGTTATTTACAGGTCATCTCACCATTTTCGCTATAACTTTTTTATATAATGATTCAGACTGTGAAATCACTATGCCATTGAGAAAACATATCCAAGTATTTTTGGTAAACAATTCATCTTGTGTGTCATTGTATTTTTAGAGTTACACTCCATGGAAAATAGGGTTTGTGGCTAGTCCTGAAACTAGTCAAAAACAAGTGTTTCAGGTAAAAATGTCATAACTTCTTCATAACAGATCCAAATTCAGTGAAACCAAATGTGTTGGTTAGGTTACAGTCTATAGTATTATTTGTAACATTTTAATATCAATTCAACAAATATTTTTTGCGGGGCACACTCTACAAGGTCACTCTCTAGAATAACCCATAATTCAACAAGATATGCCATTTTTGCTATAACTCCTTTTCTGAGAGGTTCCAAGTAGTGACACCTGGAGGAATTGCATAAACCACACTGAAGAACATTGTGTATCATTTTTAGATATTTATGCATTACATGTACAGATTTATGATTACTTCAAGTTAGGGTTGTTGACTAATCCAAAGCTAGGCATGTCAGACTAAAGAAAAGTTTGATGAAAATGCTAGTCTCTTGTTGTTGAATTTAAGGAAGGTTTGTATGAATGTGATCATATACACCAATTGTATTACAAAGCTACAAATAATATTTGTATGATGAAATTGATGAGGTCTTTTGGTTGAGTTAAATGTTGAGTACATGGTTGAGACAAGTAGTTGATGAGTTGGCAGATACATGAGGTGTATAGTTGATGATGTTGGTACATATTGATGAGTCATAGTTGATGAGTAGTTGACACATGATTGGTACATACTTGGTACATGGTTGGATGCACTTGTTTATGGTACAGGTTGATTACGAGTTATTTGGTACAAGTTGTTGCATGGTTGATGCACTTGTTTATGGTACAGGTTGAGGTACAGGTTGATGCATGGTTTATGCATGGTTCAGATTTATTGGTATAGGTTTACAACAGTATATCTCATAGTGACAGGTTGACAATGGTTCTATCATTCTACTTCTACTTCAGGGTGGCAGGACGGGGCAAGGACAGGTGGTTGTAGCCACCTTTCGGTAGTAGCCGGAGAACATAGGGGGTTATAGCCTCCTTCTGGTTGTAGCTAGAGAATTAGGGAGTTGGAGCTTCCCTCAGGTTGTATCCTGAGAAACTAGGGGGTTGGAGCCTCCTTCCAGTTGAAACTGGAAAACAAGGGAAGTCAGTGCTTCCAATGAATGTAATTCTTCAAGACATATAAGAAAAATCATTATGTGGTTTTCTCCTGATTTGGGTTTCCACATAAAACATCGGTGTACTGTGTATGTGTATGTTTGTTCATTTTTTCATTGCTTATTTACTCTTCTTTTATTGGATGATAATGCTTCATTGATATAACACTTGGATTATATGGTTAAAAAGGATTAAATTGCTCTATTACTAATTCACCCCCCCTCTCAGCAATCCAACAACTCGGTCGTAATCACTGATATTGTTTATATCTTCATCTAACCCTTCGTAGTATTGCATGTCATCACTTTGTATGAAGTTTTCTGTTTTAAAAGTGGTTTTGATTTTCTGATCCTCATTTTTTATTGGTATTTGTTGGATCTGAGGATTGGGATTCCTTTTTAAATCTCTCCTAGAAAAAGGATCAGGTTTATCTTGGTCCAGTTCCATTCTGGAGATTTTGTTTGATAACTCTTTCATTATCTTAGCCATGTCATCCATTTTTTCCTTCGAGGACCTCCCAAATCCAGAAGTTCCATATTGTTCCTTGAAGAGTTTAGTTTCTTTGGTTCCCATCTCAACCTTTTCTTTTAGTTTACCCTATTCCATCATGTTCGACTCTATTTCGATGGTGTCGTCCTTTATTCTTGTGAGGTCAATAGATCTCCTTTCCCTCAAAAGTAAGGCAAATTTGGGCTCGAAAGCTCCTATGAAAGTCACCTTAGATGCGGGCTCTGAGGGTTTGAATTCTGCTAGGATCTTATTATATAGTTTATTAAACCTCTGGGTGAATTCTAGGACTGAATTAGAAGTCTTTTTCCTTAAAGCCCCAAACTTCGTCAAATAATACAAGTGATATTTATTTTCTCCCCACTGCCTTAAAAAGGTGTTTTCTAGCGCATCATAAGATGTTATAGAACCTATCAGGAGCCCTTGAAACCAGAGTCTTACTTGACCTTAAAAATTTTGCACCAAATTCTCGAGTAAACATCCTCATGCTCAATGTTGAGGATATCTGTGAATTGGTCAAAAATGTTTATGTGCTCTATGGCAGTTAAGTCTCCTTCTCCCGTGAATTTTGGTAATTTCTTCATATAATTTTATGGTAAATCATGAAGGATAGGGGGAAGGACTAAAGGAGCATGTTTGGCCACCACTTTCACAAAAATACTAGGGGGCATAGGTGGTGTTCCTTGACTGCCTCTTCCTCCATTACCACCTCCTCCAACAACAACCATTTGATGTCAAGAGGATGAACTTTGAAATTTATAGAGAGGGTTTTTGTAAAATTCTAGGGACCCTTCTACTACCTTAGGATGAGGTGAAGGAGGTTTTGGAAACTGACCGTTAGGAGACAAAAAATATGAAAAGGAGGGAAAATGGAAATGAGGACTAGGTTCTTCGGATTTATAGGATATATAAATAGGAGAACCAACATGAGTTGAATCAGGGTATGAGATATACTCTTCAGAGTTTCAAGGAACTAAAAACTTTACTTTGGGGACCAACATAATATCAAAAAAAGTGGGTATCGAAAGCAATCTTTTACCTTTACTAGTAAAGGGGGAAGTCAAATCAATCTCGTCTTTAATCTTAGGTAAAACCAACTCAGGGTTTATGGTTTCAGCTACAAGATTATCAGTTGATGTATATCTAAAGTGGCTTTGTGTGTAACCTTCTTGCAAGATTAATTGTTCAAGTGGAACCTTAGCATTAGTTTTCACAGTTTTGGGTTGGTAAACCTTACTTGTGGATGCAACAATCTGCTTGAGGTATCCCCTTGTTTTTAATAGCCTTTTTGGATCATATATACGCGTAGTTTGATGATCGTCTGTGTTCTTCTTGGTATCCTTTCTACTGAATCCTAGTTTATCTATAGTGGATTCGTCAAGTGGAAGATAAATTTAGCCTTACAAATGTATTCAATCTTTGTCCGCTATCAAAGAGGGAAACTTACCATGTCGTTCTCCCAGGGAAAAATAACTTTGTTTCTCTGTTCCCGGCAATGGCACCAAAAAGATGTTGTTCCTGAGATTACTCTTAAGGATCGAAGGGTAATTTCAAGGCATCATGAATATAAAAGAAATTTTTTGAAATGTTATTTTTCTTCCGTTATTTATATAAGAATTAATCCTCAAATGAAAATAATGACTGAACAGGACATAGGCCGTAATTTTTCATCTGAGTCTATATGAAAATCAAATGATGTGAGGGAAACTTACAAAAATATTAAACAAAATGAGGCATTAATGCAAGATGAATCTTACCTCATTCACAGTAGAAGAAATTAAATAAATCACCCTTTAAAGGATATGAGATACAATTATCCAAGTAGTTCACAGGTCTTGTATTTACTTATAGAAAATATAGAGGAAAAATTGCTTGCTTATTAAACAACCAATAAAATGCGACCACAATAGCAATAGTACTAAATTTCAACCACTCACTTATCAAGAAATGGCATAAATAAACTATAAATATGAGATATAGGAGAATAACATAACTCAAACTGCACAACAATTGGAAT
Organism: Picea engelmannii; assembly: GCA_009831015.1. Taxonomy (NCBI): domain Eukaryota; kingdom Viridiplantae; phylum Streptophyta; class Pinopsida; order Pinales; family Pinaceae; genus Picea; species Picea engelmannii. The sequence goes on along the minus strand of ML792375.1, from coordinate 306,905 downwards.
CTCCATCTTCACTTGTATTAGTTCTCACAAAAGGAGATTTTTTCCTATTACATTTGGCAAGAAGCAGCCATTGTTAAATATCCAAATTATGCATTTATACAAAAATGATCTCAACCCTAAGATATTGGAATTCTCATAATTAAAAAATAGTAAATATTACAATATGTAAAATTTGAAGAGTTTCATTTGCATTTTCTTTGTATCTTCGCCTATTGGAGGAGACATTTCTTCTTCTTGTCCTCTAGCTCAGAAATAGTTGGAATTTAATAATGACCTGTGTAAATGGTATGTTGTCTTATTTGTTTCCAGACGTGTTTTCTTTACCTTGCCTGATACACTGAACACATTTGCCTACGAACTGCACCACTATCCTGGAAGGCTCTATTGTGGATTAAGGTTGGTTGTCATTGATGTCAACCCTTGAAGAAATCCCCATAGCACAAAGGTTGGGTAATGGACCCAAGATTGTTTGATGTAAATATGACTCATTATTGTCTTGTCATGGTTGATAATAAGTAGACATGGATGAACTCCAAAGTGTTTCCCTTATGGTGAAATCCCTCACGGGAAGACGCTTTGTGGATTGAGTTATCCTAGAATTATGGTTAGAGAACCCATTGTAATGGCTCTAACTTAATTATAACAACCATTAAATTAGAATACCACAGTAAAATTTAATAATTACTACATCTAGCACATTTAAAATCTAATTTTTCATAGTAATAAAATTATAATTACAATTTACTTCAAAATAATTCGTAACTCTAACCTGAACCTGATGTTGTCGCTTGCTTCCTTAGCTTGCTCCTTAGGACACCACCCCAAAACCAACCTCCCTGCCGACTAGTAGCGCCTAGCCCTAGGATATCAATGGATATCCTAGCCCTCCGAGCCCAAAACATCCGCAACCCCCCGGTGCACTGTAAATTCCACTCTGTCCAATACTCCAAGCTCTCCCCAAAATCCTTTCTCCCCTCTCGTAAAATAAAAAATCGATCCCCTCTCAACTCCTTTCTCCCCCCCTTATTCCTCCTCCCTTCACCAACACTCCATCCTGCATTAAATTCCTTATCCCTCCATTTAATTACCCTTATCCATTCATTCATTACTTATCCTAACGTATTGAATACGTTATCCCTTGTGGGATACGTAACCCAATTTAAACATTAAATTTTATTATCCACCCCTTATTGAATACTTTATTAATTAATTAATTAATTAATAATCAAATTAATCATTAACCATATTGATTAAAGAGTTAATTATACTTAAATTAATCATAATCAAGAATAACTAATTAATAACAAATAATTAGTTAAGGTTATTTAATAACTAA